>JAACJM010000042.1:0-518504 GCA_013368315.1 Tetrapyrgos nigripes
TAGACTCATAGTACGGAAACAACCAGGTCAGCAGGTCTCCCGACGTTGCGGGGAGAGCTTGAGAATGACCTGAATTGAAAAGGCCTGGATCCCTTTTCATTCACTTTATAAATTCAAAGCCGGTACCCCGCCGTGATACCTTTGATGTAGAGAGCCTCCATACAGCTCCAGACAGCGAGATGAATATCATTTTGCAAACGTTAAAAGGTCCGGAGCTCGACAAGGGAGATTCAGGTCAGTCTCGGCTTCGACGTGAAGGTCACGAGAAAGGACATCATGCCCGCCCAATCCTGGCTCCTGAAGTCGTTCCTCATCTCGATAACACTAGCATGGATCAGTGAGATTTCCTCAACACACACAGAGATAACCAAACCTAACATTTTTCATGTTCCACAGCTCAAGCTTCAACCGTAACGTTCAACAACGTCAATATCCCCCCTGACAACACCTATGCCATTGAGCCAATCACAACTAGCACCTCCATCTCCAACTTCGTCTCTTACAGTGAAGCAGGTGTCAAGAGTGACTCTGACGGTAGCGAAACCACGTATATTCGCGAGGTCGTTGTCAGCGAGGAGTACTTCCCAGATGGGAGGGTCCTCACCCTCCCTACTCCCGTTTCCGCAGAAGGTACGGTGTTCAAGGTTATCTCCAGAACGTACTTAACCGTATTCCTAGCTACGCTCGTTCAATCCTCCGGCGGGTTCTGGATCTCGCAGGTGGCTACCGGGACTGTATATGAAATTTTAACTACTGGGAGCACCACGGTGTTTAGTCCAGAGGGTATAGCGACGAATACTGATTATCAGACTTGTTCGTTGGGGTCGGATGGGAAGTACGCGTGTGTTGAGGGACTGTTCCAAGAGACGCTGAGCTACACGGCCACTGCGAGTGATTTGGTTTTTACGAATGTTGGGGAGCTCAAGAATGACAATCACGCTGTCGGAAGTATGACTCGGATGATAATGGCGTGGCAGGCTGTTGTCATATTGAGCGGAATCGTGATTGGAGGGATCCTTGTGCTTTGATGTGTATATGCTTCTGGTGCTGGGGACTTCGTTACTCATGATCGAATTCCTATAATTACTCGTTCTGTGTGCTATCAAGTCCTCAGGTAGCACCCGGACAATGATAGCCCTTTAGAATCACGTATTTACTGACTTGCTGATCTACGCAAATGCACTGAGTAATATACTAATGTATAACCGGCGAAGGGCCGGTGGGTAGCAGGCTTTCCGAGTGCTCTTATGAGCAAGGATGTGTTCCGAGTCCAATCACCCAAAATATAAGTCAAAAACAAAATATTTTCCCTGCTACTCTAGATCAATAAATACGCGCTGTACTTACTGATACTAGTTGTACACCCGGACGTCAACGACAAAGTATCCAGTCGCAGTTTTCCTCTTTGCCTTTCACTTCTGGTTAGACGCTCTGAAAGCTTAACGTGGATGTAGTGACACAGCTTTCGAGTATGATTTGCACTCGCTCTCAGCGATATCTGCCATCGGATCAGACCCATATCGTAACTTGAACCAAGAAACCACTTACGAGGAAATGTGGGCCATCGCTGACGCGTGGCATAGATTCGAGGCCTATTGAAGCAACGACTTTCAACTGTGATGCTGCTGAGCTCTGAGTTTGAATTCCAGCCAAACAGCAAAAGTTACTGCGACAATACGGGAATTACCGAAATGCGGATCAGATTAAAAAAGATAACCGAACCGGTGGACCATTTCAGCATAGCCACATAGCAAATGGTGGGTTTGTAAGACGAGTCCCTTAAAAGGCAAGGGGGACCGAAAATTTTGATTTCGTACACTACGTCGAAAAAATTTTTAACGACCTCTGGGACCCGACCGACCGACCGCTACCTACTAAATATGGAAGGTATGCCTATATATGGAAGGTGTAACGTGATACTGACCTTCCATTTTTGGCTTACCCTTGGCTCGGCGCTGTGCGCCTCGCAGGGAAGCCCTAATCCTAACGCGCTGGGGTGACCCCACGGGTATCTAGACAATGGTACTCGGGTGGCGGGTGTCGGGCCAACTAGTGAAAAGCAGGGGTTTGGGGGGTCGTGGGGGGTCGCGGGTAGGGGTCTCGCGGGTAAGGGTACGGGTATGGATTTCAAACCCGTGCTGACCGTAAGGCAGACCCGCCGTACCCGCCATCCAAAATTTTGTACCCGTAGTTTACCTCAATATATTCATTACTTTGAGTACGTTCTGTGTAATTCTTTAGTACATATTTCAATAATAGTATTTTGCCACCACGACATCCAAATATGGGTAAGTGACACGTCGCTGTTCACACGCCGGAAAGCCTTGATCACTGTGGCTGAATGCTTGAACAAAGCAAAACTGATGTATCCCACCTTCAAAAAATAATATTCCATAGCGAGTAGTTGGATTTAGATAGTTACATTATATATATATACTTGTGAACTGACGGGTTACCCGCCAGGGGTACAAACCCGTACCCGTACCTGCCAAACCCGTCAAAAACCCGTACCCTTCTGACGGGGCCAAATGGCTCAATCACCTTCCAAGACAGCTCTGGATGACAAGAACTAAGTCAAGAACTATAAAAGGACCCATAATTACATTGATACAAGCCTGTAAACCATAAAAAATTTCACACTTCCAAAATTTTTTAACGACCTCAATGACCCGACCGACCGACCCCCGGAGTGTACCGGTCCGCAATCCCGGGTCCCCCTTGTTAAAAGGGCCTCGTAACGTCGAATCCCATATCTCTGTGACTCAAAAGTTTCACCCAATGTCAACACAATAGTCAGGGTTGGTTTCTGGAATTTCGGGAGTTTCCCTAGGAGTATAAGTGATTCATACTGAAACTTTTTGTGTAGTTTTTGTTAGAGTAAGCGAAAACTGCTTATGTGAGGTGTAAGAGATAATAGAAAAGTTAATTCCTATATGAGATAGATATGGACCACATAATGGAGCTGAGTTTCATTACTGGCTGTTATAGCTTTCACTGAATGTTACTTGCTAAAATTGCCTAGGGAATAGTACCTAAGTTATGCTTTTATACTATGTACTAATGAATATGTGTGATAACTGCATAGGTGTGCATAGCTTGAGTGCTGCATAAAGCTGTAATAAAGCTGTAAACATGAGTAATAAGCTGTAACAAAGCTGTATCTTAGAAAGCTGTTCAATAGATGTATCAAATGCTGTAGTAAATGGATTGATGTAATGATATAGAATTCCAACAGTTTTATGTACATGTGTACTTACTAGTAACCCTTGAGTGCTAGCAACATACATATCTAGTTATCTGGCTGTATTCCATTGCTTTCAAAGAAATGTTCACTGGGAAAGGGCCTCATATCTTGCCATGTGAAGCACTGGCACCTTTCCCTAGTGACATGCCTGAGATCCAGAGGAAAACAGGTACATGCACCCACAGTTCTTAAACCTGTGGGTGGCTTGGCAGCTCTAGTACTACCTCAGTATGTTTTGAAATTCATTTGCCTTCTTGCAACCCTTGATAAGAGCCTAAAATGATAACTTTGGATGTATCTGCGATAGGAATCACGAAATTACTTCAAGTACTAGCTGCAGTCGAGCGAACACCAACGTGCACCAACTTTGACCCGGCGCGTTAATTTTCGGGGGTGCCGTCATCGATGAACTGATCGGATCCCCCAGCATCCGAGTCTTCTCTGCCCTCTTCAGCGTCCCCTTCTGATTCCGTATCGTAGTATATACGCCTGCGTTCCTTACATAAGAGCGCAAAATCCTTCCCAGGTAGACTGGCCAGAGCTTCAAACCTCGCCATCAAAGGAAGCTCATCCCCAAAGTCTTTAAACGCTGTCTTCAGTCTAAAGAACTCCAGCTCGGACGAGATGGAATCCTCGTCTCCTCCGTCGACCTTCTCGCCCCTCTGAGAATTACTACTGGAACTCGACCGTCCGGAAGAGGAAGATATCCGATTCCCAGTGGAAATAGTACGCGTACGCGTATCGAGCATATCGCATATGAGCCGCAGGAAATCATTGGTAATGGTAAGGACGGGGTTTTGAAAGGATAAGAGATGAGTTAGGTGGTCGAGTCCGACAGCTGTAATACGTATGAGACATGAACAAAGATATGGTACGAAAGACAATTGACCCGACTCACTCGTTGAAGAAAGATTTTGAAGTACTTGAGCAGGATCCAAATGACGACCACCCCGGTATGTTGCTTCAATTGTGAAACTCGTGAGTTTTGGTGTCAAGCGAAGGACTTCAAGCATCTCGGAAGTGGATATTGATATCCTGAGGAATAATGATTGGAGAGAGCACAAAGACTGTGATATCATGGTCGCGAACGCCGTTTGGGACCATTTTGGCTTAACCGACACGAAATCGTTGTACTCCTCGTTGTTATACGAAAGCGAGAGCGAAACCAATTTTGGGAGATTGAGGATCGAGAGGATGTGGGTTTCAAACTCGGCAGGGGTGTCTAGTGGAACACCCACGCAGATATCCAGACGAGTAAGATTCTCCAGCCGAGTTGGCGTTACCACACCTCCCTGCGTCCCAACCATCGACCCTTTATACCTCAGTATGTGCAAATCAGCCAGAACTGGAAAGTGTTCCAAAACAGAGAGTGTATCATCGAAAAGAACGTCCAACGTAACCGAGCTCAATCAAGTCAAGTCAAATAACTTTCCCTGCCCTACATCCTGCCATCCAGCACTGATGCCATCCAAACTAGGAATAACCAGCCTACGAAGAGGAGCAGAGTTAAACATACTCCCAATATGGAAAGTCCAGGGACGCATCTCTTCACTGTCTGGATCTACCGCAATGGTCAGGTTTTCCAAAAGTGGAAAACACGTCTCGGATACCCAACCCCATTCCGCGAGATGCATAAGCATCGAGGGATCGAGGGAGAGGGTTGCAGATTTCCATCTACAACAATACTCGATGAGGAGCTCGATGAGTTCCTGCAGGTCCATATGAATATCGGCCAGTGGACCTGGGGTATGTGGTGGAAGAGGTCCCCAAAGGAAGGCTCTAAGACGCAATGGGCAAGGCATCGAGCGTGTTAGCCACGTCCTCAAAACATTCTCGATTCGATATGCTGACGTGTCGTAAAGACAGTCAAACCGAATGGTGATGTCAGACCACAAATCCGGTTGTCCACAAGCCACGTCTCTCCAAAAGGAGCAGGTACCAGCGATGTTGAGGACCGGCACAGACATGAAAGTAGTCCGCTTGGATTCTCTACGCGGTAATGAGAAGATACTTGTCACGTCGTCGATTTCGTCTGAGTTGTCGGGCTGAGAACACGATAACGAGAAAATTGTAGCCAAAAGCTCGACAGGAAGTTTGCGTATTGGAGCAAGCAAAGCCTGTCGAAGTTCTTTCGACTTCATTGCGAGGTCTCTTTCCTTTTCCAGCGCAGCGAGGGTACCCCGAAGCCGAGCGATTTCCTGGTCGTATAGTTCTATGTCTATTTCAGTTTCTGCTATGCTTTGAGCGACAAAGGGGATGTCGTTCTCGGAAAGTGTACCCTTTTGACGATGATTGAGAAGGAAAGTGTCAGAGGGTGGACCTGAGCATCTTGGAAGTCGAAAACGGCAATGGGTGCATAGCAAAATATTTTCGCTGGCGTCAGTACCAGTGGAAGCCGACATGTGCAAGACACTGGAAGCTCTGGTTAGTCATCCACGTCAGAGAATGCCAAGTGCTTTGTATACCGAAACTAAGCGTACGTTGAGCAGCGAGCTGACGTTGAGTTTGCCAGAATGGTTTCCGCTAGCAGATAAAGATTTATTTTGCACATGCTAAAGGCAACAGCGTCTAAAACAAACAACAGGAAACAAGAAACTGGCTACTAGTACTACTTTAACTAAGTACATACACGAAAACGCTGGCTATGTCTCTTCCAAAAACTCATTCTCCCACACCCGGAGAGCTCGAACTCAGCTTCAAGGAACGACACGAAGACTGGGATAACACCGATCGGCTGCCTTTCTTCTTCGGAAAAAGAACCGAACTCGCACTTCTGTACTCCCAACTCGACTCCTGTCTCAACTCTTCATCCGTCTTCAGAGAGGGCAGCTCCGACCGATTTCTCAACAGCATCGAAAATCCAGTAGCAAACCCTCCCGCACCCCGACCACACCGTAAAGCTTGCCATTCCTCTGAATAACAAACATCAAAGGAAACATCTTCGTCAACCGTTAGGTAGACATATTCGAGCTGTTTCGTAACCCTTGCATGGGCAGCCCTCCATCTAGAGCCTAAAAATGCTGATAAGGCTTTGACTTGCGTTTCCTCTAGGGTCTGGAGGCATAAGTCTGCATGCAAGTGGACGAGATTTGGAGCTAGAAGTCTAACCGTCGGGTCGTTTGGATTTATGGTGAGGGCTTGAAGTAGAGGCTCTAGATCGATTCGTCCACAGCACTCAAGAGTAATGTGAGTAATTGTTCTGGAAACACAATCCAGTAAAAACTTCAAAGCATCGGTGTCGAGGTTGTTAAATACATTTTTCAGGTGGATCTTGGTCAAAGGAGGACCAGCATAAAGTCCAACGGCACTCGAGCTCGAGATTCTCTCCACCAACCCCATAAGCACCCCGCCCATGTCCACGTCGTCATCAACTGGGTAGTCGTCATCCGGAGTGAGCAAGATATTCAATTCTCCCAGCTGGGGAAAAATGAAAGGCTTTAACATCAGTTGTGCGCAGCTTGCCCCTTCTTTCAAGAACATGACCTGAAAGACTTTCAGACGAGGTAGCTCGCACAATGGTACCGCATCCCTCAAGATGACATCTCGACCAAGCTCCTCTTCAGACCATCCGCCAACCATCAACTTGACCTTCTCCAGTTGCTTTGCACTCATCAACATCGTCCGAATTGTTCTCGCGTACTTTGTTCCTACCATTTTCAAATCGACGGCTACGAGTTGATTCCACGGGAGAGGAAGGGCGTCAAGAAGTGGAATAATATCCCCCGGTTTTCTTCCATTCCATGGGGATTGGATAGAGAGATGGGTAAGGCGCGGGGTAAAGTTAGTAGCTTCAAGTTCGGCTCCATTTGTATCGTCATCGTCATTGTCACCACTTGCATTTGTCCGGGGTCCACAAGTGTGTGATAAAATGGATAGAAAACCAAGACGGTTCACCAAAGCCCGAGGCGACGCCGACTTAGTTTGTGCAGCTTCACTGCCATGCTCAAAACTCCGACCCGAGCCTCCATTAATAATCACCAGCTCAAACTTCCTTAGCAGTGTCCTAGGAGGCAAAGGGGTCGGCATTTCCACGAACAAATACGAGATGGGCAACTCTAGCTTTACTTCGCAAAGTTGCTCTATAGAAGGCACCAATGCCCAAAGGATATTCCTCGGTACTGAGATATCCAGAACAGGATAACGTCTCAACAGCTCGGGGTCATCGTCAAACTGCCTTCCTTGAAGAGCACCGTTTCGAAGAGTGATGTTTATTGGAACGAGAGAGGCATTTGATGTTTGGGAGTTGGTAGAGACTGAGGAAGGACGACTTTTGGAAAAGTAGGCTGCTATGCCTGTGATTATGTAGTCGTAATCATACGCACCTCCGGAGCCAGAGGCGCCCAAATCCGTACTTGACTCTAAGCCAACACCAACACCAACACCAACGTCGCTGCTAGACAAGCTGCCACCAATCCCAGGCCAGCCGGCACCGAGACATTGACCTGCACTTGGAAGACAAACCTCCCAAACCTCCTTCATCACAAACGGCATACTAAAGTCCAAATTTCTCCAACACCAACGTACACCCTTCACGATACCTTCCCATTTTTTGCATATCCTCATCAAGGTATACGCAGGAAGGATGGCGAGAGCGCAAAGCTCATCCCTCTTCTCGTCAGTTGTCGCGGTAAAACTCTCCTTCTTCTCTCCTTTGACGTCGACAACTTGAGTTGGAGGCAGAGGTAGCTCTGAGTCACTCTCATCGTCCTCTTCTGATTCTGGCTGCGTTTTGGAGGAGGCGGCAGCAGCGATTGAGGAGGTAGAAGGTAAAGACGAAGGTGGTAAAAGGTAAGGGTCATCGCAGAAATATACGAAGGACCGCACGAGGAGTTCGTCAGGCAGCTTTTGTATGAAGGCGGGGTCAAGAGAGAGCTTCGTTGTTGTCTCTGAGTCGGAGTCGGTCATGACAATGTATTGGGTGCTTTGATAGGGGAAGACGATAGACTTAAAAGCCGCTCTTGGAAGAGATTGACACAGGGGCAGATGCTGAAGACAGAAACTTGCATGAGACGAGCCTTGGTGATATTCAAACAAGACGTACTCGTATCAGCCAGCTTATATGGACTGCGAAGAACGTCCTGGTGGCTGACGAAACTGAGGGAGACTCTACAGATGAGCGTAGCAGAGAGCAGGGTCGAGACAATAGTTGGTTCAGGTCAAAATCGAACTAGACACGCGACTTCCATTGTTCTGGAGTAACTGTGTTATTGTACCAATTTGGTCAAAAAAGAAAACAACAACAACAACAACATACGCAGAGAATAATCACAATGACAATGACAGCATACCACCAGAAGCACGGACTCGCCGCCGAAATAGATTCCAGTTTGCCAGTGACGACGGCCCTGAGCCCGTCTCCAGACTTAGGCCGCCCGGTATTCTTCTTTCTTCGTCCGTCCTCGTCTCCTGGACTATTACTGAGAGTCCTAGTCCGTCCTCATCCCGCGGAGCATGATAGCACGCGAGCAAGATGCGGTTTTAAGCTCAAGCCTATGGCCAAGGAAAGGGAAGGTTCGCGGGTTCCGATACTGATCTTCGAGGTCGCGTTGTATTGTTTCTGGCCCTGGCCCCCATATGCATCGTCTGAATCAAACCAAGACGTGACGTAGCGTATGTCGGATTGACGGTATCTGACTATCTTCCAGATTTTCGGGAATAGTCCGGGTGTTTCGCAATCTGGCTATAGATCATCACAAAGGACAGCGGAATCGGGATCAAAGTAAGTAGTGTCCTAGAGCTAGTGATTGAGATGAAGCTGACGCAGCAGTGAAAGGGAAGCGAGGACTTACCAGCATTGACCGGTACAGCAAGCAGCAACTTCTGACCATCCAAACCTTTCCGAAAGATGCGCACACGAGTTGCAAAGCCTGGAAAGAATAAGAAGGCACCCGTGGTCAGTAAAAGAGAAGAAGAATCTATTTTCTGGAGGACAGTATAGCAGTGACAGCGTGGACTGAAACTTACCTTACTGCGAACCCGCGAAGTGCGAAGTCGAAGCCGCAGTTCTTCGTCCCTTCGTCCCAATCTTCGTCGTTTTCATCATTACTGAATCTCCTTTGAGTAAACTTCGAACCCATTTGCAAATGGAAGTTGGAACGGCCCAAGTCTCATCTCCGGCTTGCATAATTCCGAGGCGTAACGCGTATTGCAGCCTATGCCTATTGCTATCCCAGCCAATCTCAGCAAGACGGATAGATAGCTCGAGTTTGGAGGAGGCTTAATCTAACCCGATCTGCTCGAGTTATCGACGTTAGCTCGGTTTGGAGATACCATATTGATAGAAGAGCCAAGAGACCCACTTTAACGATGAGACAAGGTGCCGCCTTTCTCTTATCAGGCTCATCATGATCTAGGATATCCTAGGTCCACCGTCTTCCTCCTTGTTCGCACTATGCGTCTTGTAAGGAACTTTGATGCATTTGTTCCTAGGCCTTCTCTGGTCCGTTTTGATGTTCTGGGCGTGTCTGGGCATCTTTCTTGGATCCTAGCGCCACGAAACCTCTGGTTTGGAAGAAGATGAAGATAAAACACGGCCTATATGACTAGTACTTGCTGGCACAGAGACGAAGGAGTAATGTTTAAGTAATGCGATAGTGGAAGTCAAAGAGCAAATGAAAATTGACGGTTCATTGAATCATACACCGACTACCGCCTGGTCACGCTTATTCTACACAGCGACAAGCGACAGTGGCCACTGGCCAGTCATTCTATGGTCTATCCTACAAATATCCAAGCAGGTGCTTATGTATAGCTTTCTTTCGGGATAGATCCCCTCGCGCATGTAGTTCGTCAGTCTAAGCAACACGAATAAACCCATTCAAGGCTCCCGCTTCACCACCCATCCACATCCCTATTCCAAGTAAGATATCTATCAGGCAACCAATCCGGTTGAACCCATTCCTCTTCGGTAATCTCGGATGAGATGAGGCCTACGACAGCTTCGGCACTGCGCATGCAAATATGTCAATATGAGAGATTATATATCATTTCTTGAGGAAACAGGTTTAGACTTACGCAGAGAAAGCTCTAGGCATTCCATGTCCCGTAAACCCAGCTGCGATAAATTGACCTGCATACAGATCTTCATTGCTTTGGAATTTGTCCAACACAGGGCCAACCTGAAAGGATACTAGTTAGCCAACCACTCGTAAGACATTGTGACCAAAACCGGAGACACGCAAGATCACAGAAAGCAACATAACATCCAGAATAAACTCACAAAAGGATCTCCCATACTCGTATAACCCATTATCCCAGTCCACTCCATCTCCGGCTCCTTTCCTTCCTCAAACATCCCTTTCTCGTACAACCACGGTAAAAACTCCGTCAACTTATCCCCAATCTCTCTATTCACAACCGAATCATCCGTAACATACTGTTCTTCTCCTCTCCCATCCATCACTTCTCTCGCCCCTCCCAAAATGACCAGTGGGTGTTCCCACTCAGTCCCATTCCTCTCTTTCGGCACAGGCCTCGCAAACCAATAGTTATGTTGAGCACCTCCCCAGGAAGTTCTCCAGACTTCTGGAAGGGGTTTAGCTGCACGTGTAGCGATGATTTGGCCTCGAGTGGGTATGATACCTGCGGGACCGTGATAATGGGGGAGAAGGTAAGATGTGTAGGCGTTAGTTGCGTGGAGGACGAAGGAGCATTGGACTGGCCCTCGGTGGGTGGAGAGGCTCCAACGGCGAGAGAGAGACGATTCTGCATGTATTACAGGCGGAGAGATAGGTGTGACAGCCGTGACTGGCGTTTTAGTGTGCAAGTTGATGGAAAAGTTGGACGTCTTCGATTTGGCGAGATAGTAAAGCTGGGTGACGAACTTGAGAGGCCAAAAGTTGTGTGCTGTGAATTTGACTGCAGGGTATGAGGCACCGTACGTCTGAAAAATGCGCTAAACCTTTGTGTGTCGATTACTTTAGCATGAAAAAACTTACCTCCTTCACTTCTTCCGCAGTCAACCACTCGACATCACTAACATTCAGCCCGGCCCCTTTAGCACCTCTGTAATTGTCTTTCGCTTGTTCCACAGCCCCGTCAGATTCTAGTAATTCTAGATGTCCACCATGGACGATGTCGACTTTATCTTCTAGCCCGTGTTCTTGAAGAATCTTGACCATTTCACGAGCGGTGCGCATTTCTAGTTCGAGCGACTTGACGGCTTGTTCTGTACCGAACTGGGACTGGTAGGACCGGAAATTGAAGAAAGAGTACGGTGTGAGATGGCCTCCGTTACGTCCTAGACATAAGGTCAATTTGCCGTTACAAAGAAAAAAGTGTATCAGCCTACCCGTTGCCCCAGAGCCTACCAAAGACCAATATCATGAGCTGACGCTCTTCCACAACGCGAAACTGAGATGAATAACTCACAAAATTCCCTAGCTTCCAAAACCACCGCACTCAACTTTCTGCCTTCATCCTTCCACTTTCTGCCGAGAGCATTAGCTAAATGATACACAGCTGAGATACCCGTCATTCCCGAGCCTATGACGCATACGTCGGCCTCTTCAGTCAGAGGACCTTCACTTCCTTCGTCTGCGAGAGGATTGGCATTCGGTGTGTTAATCCAAAACGATTTGGTGGAATTTGCGACGGGTAAAGTTGCTCTCGGATAGTCAAATACCTATACAAATCATTCGTTGTAATCAATATCCGCAATAATTACTGACAAGTCAAGGAGTTGACGGTGTCGAGTACTTACAAGTTGTTCTGCCGTATGGAAGACTGACTGTGTCAGGTCCTGCTCATCTTTGGCCAAAATAGGTCCATTAAGTGGAACAGAGGATGCTTGTAAAGCTATAGAAAGAAGGAAACCGATAGTCCACACCTCGTTCCGGCGTAAATGAGGCGACATGGTGGAAGTTGCGGTCTAAGGCATTGCCGGCGCCGGGCGGCAGGCAAAAATGATGATAACGATGCTCGCGTGCCACCAAGACTTGCCCGAGTCGCGCCAAGATCGCGTCGGGAGCGGTCGCAATCGCGGATAAAAGGGCTTCAGGTTCATTGGCTGTTGTACGGCTTGAAGAACAGAAAATTTTAAAGCGAGTACGTATTGCTATGATACTGTGTTACTACTAACCCAGAGTGTGGCATTCGTTGAATATCAATTTCTGAGAATGGTCTAGACCGCAAGATCCACCCAAGTCGCATGGTTTCAGCGATTTCGACGTATCCTGACATTTAGAATGAGCTCGAGGTTCCTATGTAGTAACAATCGGTACATTAAGAACATTTTGTACGTCAGTCTCTAGGAACCTCGAAACAGAATTCTTGGTTTCAAGTTATCCACCGGGACATACGATCAAGTGGACCGTATGTCGAGATCTCTTTAGTTGTCCTGCGTAGGAGATCATGATGATGATGATGATGATGCTAGTATGCAGTTCATTTGAACCTTGTTACTAATCCAGGCATCATGATAGTCGGCGACGAGTCCGAGTCGCGTCACACTCTGTTGCAATCATTTGTTCTACTATCGACTCACTGTGCTATAAGGAAGATTCGTTGATTTTCTAAGTGGGTCAAGACCCAGCTACGTCCGACTCCTCCCGAAGGACCTTCCCTGCATGACGACCATGTCGATTCTCGAACCCGACCCAGTGCCGCCGTACTAGTGCCAAACCTGTGGCCACCGTGACGACTGTTTCGGTATTTGAATGCGATGTACTACACATCTGTAATTATCCGTCCCAAATTTATGCCATACAGTAAAAGATATTTTGAAATTCTGAGCACACAAGCATACGAAATAAGTATATATATACCCACTGGACATACCCCCGCAACAAACGGGCGATTCTGCAGGAAACACAGCCGGGAAACCGCCTGTATCGCGTGAAGTCGTAATTGAAAACAAAGAGTACCTGGGTAGCGCGAGCGCATGCATATGCACTAGAATGTATACAGACCTGACCTGAGCCCGGCGGTAAACGATAGATATGTATAGAACGAACATCTTGATTGAAAAGCCCTTCAATAACCGTTAGAGCGCGTGTACGCCACTATGTATACTGCTGATACATTTTAAGAGGTCTTCGATGTTATTCTCTCAGAATCCTTACTCTCGAAACATCAACTTGAATCAGTATGTTGCCCGAGTATTCGTCATTTTATCCACGGTGGCTTCTCAGATCTCAGCGCTCAGCCTCCGGGAATCCAGTGCCACCTGAGCCGTTCGGGACAGTCTCCCGTATGTTGTGACTGTTCGTAGAAACATCAATGCATCTCTCCGAGTTATACATACCGAGACGGAAATAATTGACGCCGGTGTATATGGGGCGTTAGACTCATAGAAGCCAGAAGCCCAAGTCCGTGGTAAATACCAAATATATCCCACCGATTCGAACGAATCTTGATACAGTGTTCTTCTGACCTGACCCTCACTGTCGGACATCAGCTGTGGGCCTGTGGCAGAAATAATATCCGAGCTCAATAATATATCGGTGGTGATTCGGACATCCAGACACTGATCATGAAGCATCCTCAGCAACAGTATCTTCATGAATGGTTCAAGAATAACGACCCTCTAATGGCCAGTGGCCAACCAGTGGCTACCCATGGCTTTTTTCACGGAGTTTGTCTTGAAGTTCTTGTACTTATTGGGTTACTATAACGAGGAACGACTCCGAGGAATTAGTGATTCTGTGATGAGTCCTACTTGGGGTAAATCTTACCATTTTCGTCAACTTCTGAACTTGGCCAAGGCTCAATAGCGAATGTTCACCTGCTCTCTGGGCAGCATATGCCCTGATCATCTTACTAACGTGACCGCTTCGAGCCTGAGATTGCGATCGGGTATGGTTTGTACTGTATTACTAGGTAAAGAAGGAAGTGTAGGTACGCACGTAATAAGCACTGCATCAACGCTTCAACACTCGCCGGAGCACTGACATGCGCAGCGAGCGATTTTAGCGAAAAGAGTACTCAACAAGGAGAAAACGATGCGCCGCAGCACGGCAGTGGTACATATTGAGCAGCGCTCGATACTGGACCGTAGCTGACGTCGCCGATAACAATTTCGCAGATTTCTTTTCAGTAAAGGTTAATGTGGCTGGTCGTCAAGTTGTCGTGCATAGAGTCAGCCACCCCGGTGTTGTCATCTAGAGTTGACCGAGTCAAGTAATTAGACAAATATCTTTACTTTTACTTTGCTTCTTCCTCGACGAAGTTTACACGACTGGGTAGCTTCTGCTTTGCCTCGAAGTAGGAAATTCGGATGTGAGTTAAAGTTTAAAGGGAAGACCACTCAGGATTCTGAGGACATGACAAAGTAAGCAGCAAAAATGAGAAAAAGGATCCACATCCCACTACAAAATCTGAACGCTCTGGAAGTATTCGCGAGGACATGGATGGGCTAGACCTTTCAAAGCTTCAGCTTCACCGCCGATGTACTTAAAAAAGGAATTTTCTCCGCGGCGTTTGCGCCACGAGGAGACCACGTGGAAATAAATCGGCCAGCGATTTTGACCCTTCTCCTCCTCCAGGTCCGTGACGCGTATACCAGAGTAGTAGCAGCTCTTGCTCCTGGGATTCAGTAAGTACTTCATTTGGTCTTCTGACAATACCTTCTGAAGCTCTCTGAGTTTTGAAGCATAGCTAGTCGGGAATGATAATAAGTAACCAGCAAGCCAGCAAGGCTGCAGTAAGCTTTGCGAACGTTCTGGTGACATGTACATGTGTCCCTCGTAGTTTTTTCGAAACATAGGGCCGTCATCGTTTGTTCCGAATTCTGGGAACCGGTTGCCAAAACAGATGTTGAAAGCAAACTCATCTCGCCTCACATTATCCGATTCCATCGAAGCCCAGTCTGCTGTTCACCCTTGAAAATCAGTTACATCTCCGCCGACACTAAATACTCTTTTTGAATTACTGTATGGTTGCTTTTCGGAGTCTGGCTGTGCGAGCTTCGCTGAGTCTTATGTTAAAGTTGCTGCTAACAAGATCATTGCCAGGGCAGAGTTGGGTGTCGTCCCAGCGTTGGGCGAAACGATATCAGCTTCCCTGAACGCGTACGACAGTCGGATCCATTACTAGGCGGATATCGCGGATAAATCGACCTGGATCCCGCGAGATACAGATAGGCCCACAAAGAAAATCTCTAGCGAGTCTTGCCCTTCTGACTACAAAAGAGATCATATCTCCACCACAAAAACAAGAGGAAGTACTTCTCGATGATGAATTTGACATATGTAAAGGGACGGGCTTCTAAAAGCAAATCGTACCTCCAGTGCGCGACCGGATCGTGGGAGGTCGGCCGGACTCATGTATGCGACCTTTATGGCTGGATGTTTTGAAGAGTCCGGTAAAATCGTGTCAAAAAAGCACCCGCAATCATTCAAAATGGACCCTCGACATTTGATTGCAATAATCCTATACTTTGCGGTAGAGGGTATAAGACTTTGCTTGTTTCCTTTCCAGAGGTTTCCAAGTTACTCTCGAAATGAGTTCTGGATCTAGGTTGAGAGTTGCCATTTGGTAGGTCCCCTGGCTTTGTCTTCCATTACCCATGACATTACTCATGACAAACGTCGTTCCTTTCCTTTCGAAATGACATGACAGTGGTGCTGGTATAGCGGGATTGACGTGTGCTCTGGCACTGTCGGAATATCCAGATATAGAAATCGATGTCTTCGAAAGCGCTGGGAAGCTCGCCGAAGTTGGGGCTGGTATCGGCCTATTTCCACGTAAAAAAGAGGCTTCTAGGTATATCTTTCAATGAAGCTAAGACCTCTTCCTTCCAGGTCCTTGGCAAATCATCCGGAGATTGGGTCTCGAACAAGACCTCCTAAAGACGACCGAGTCCAGGCTCTTAGAAGGTCGAGGTATGATCATATCTAGCTCGTACTTCGTTGTTTTAACTAATGACCGTGTCAGTTCCAAGCTTCCGGTATCGTAAAAGCGATCAACGTGAAGGAGTGGAATTCTTTAGGCTTTACACTCAAGGTCAGTCCGAGTCCTTTTCCTGACCAGCATTTTCACCAACCCTTCTGTTGGTTGTAGGAGCCTTAATCTTTCTCCATCGCGCAGACTATCAACAAACCCTCCTACACCACCTTCCAAAATCATGTCGAACGCACTGTTCCAAACGTCTACTGTCGTATCGACAGTCTCACAACCGTCACGGCGTGGATCTTTTCTTTGAAGACGGCACTTCCTATTCTTGTGATGTCCTAATAGGCGCTGACGGACTCAAATCGGCTGTTCGAAGATGTATGCTGCACGAGAAATCTGGGATTGCTCAAGCAGAGGGTAAGTGGGAGGAGTCTATGGAATTACTGCGTTCAGTGGACCCAATATGGAGTGGCCAAAATGCTTATCGAGCGTTGATACCCGCCGAGAAGTTGAGGGCTCGAGCACCATCTCATTCGGTGTTCACGGCTCCGATGCAGGTGGGTTTGCTTATTTCCAGAATAAACATTGTCTGACGTCTGCTTTTCGCTAATGAAGTACTTGGGCAAGAATGGTGTGAGTACAAGTCGCTCTTCTGATTTCTAGCATTCACCGTTCTCATTCTCATTTCTTTCAACTGCAGTATGTCATCAGCTACCCCATTTCTGGCGGGAAAATGATCAACTTTGTGGCCTTTGATATGAGGCACGAACTCGAGAACACAAAATTCAATGGTCCGTGGGTGTCTACCTCAAATAAGTCCCGGTTTGCTTCCCGTTTTGCCGATTGGGAACCGGAGGTACAGACGTTAATGGAGGTAGGTATTTTTGTTTACGAAGTTGATTGTTATACTAAATCGATCCTATCTATCCTTAGTGTGTGGAAGAGCCACTGCAGTGGGCTATACACACGATACCGCCGATGAAGTCTTTTATTTCGGGGCGAGTCACTGTTATGGGCGATGCTGTAGGTCTTCTACGTCATACAGTAAAGTTCTTTCTTGTTTCTGTCAATTTTGACGTTTTGTATTTAGGCACATGCTATGACACCCCATGAAGGCTCAGGAGCAGGCCAGGCTATTGAGGTAGGTGTTGCCAGTTCCATTTCTGCCACTGAATTCCCAAGGACGGAGGAGAAAACTCGTTCTTACTTCGCACCTTCGATGAACTTCGACTAATCTCATCTTTCATGACTATTAGGATGCTTATCTCCTCGCCACCGTCCTCGGTCATCCACGTACCAACTCAACCAACGTCCACCGCGCTCTCAGTGTCTACGACTCCATCCGCAGACCCTTAGCCTACGATGTCATGGAGCATTCCCGGATGAACGGACGTTACTTCTCACTAAACATCGATGGCGTGGACTTTGATTCAAACAGAGTCGGTCCGAGAGAACAGTTGGAGAATCTACGATATGTAGCGAGGATGTTTGAGAAGAATTGGGAGTGGGGTGAGTCCGTGTTTCTATCTCTATCATTTGTCTCAAGAAGTATGACCTTTCTGACTGACTCGGGTTGGCTGGTTATGATTTATTTAGCATGGACAACGTCGATAGATGGGATGGTGAAAGAAGCGGTTCGTCTGATGGAGTGCTCGTAACGCCAGCCTCTTCCTCCGGCAAATGAAAACGCCACAAATTTTCCGTCCCTTCAAGAAATTAACTTAAAGAACTCACGAGCCATTTTTTTTCAATGAACAACACGCACCAGGTTTTCTTTGTCTTTTCATCTTTCATCGATATCTGCGGATTCCATGCTAGCTACTATGCTTCCATTGTACCATTTCTGACGCATTATACCGTTGTATCCCTATTGGACATTCGCACTCGTACCTTCATACCTCCATGCCATGCATTTATGTTTCACGATTTTCGCCTTCGTTCGTCACATCGTCTTTCAGCTGTGGCAAATTTTTCTAAAAAAGGATTTACTTCCCACTTATCTACTTACGGTCCTGTCAATGATGCTATTTGTCGTAGTATGTAGATCTTGATTGTTAATTTAGGCAGCCTGTGCGCTATTCATTTACTTGGTAAAGTCTTGCCTCACACATTGACAACGGACACGTACAACCGCGACACTTTCTCCGCCGACAGGAACAGATGGCAGTAAGCCTCTATCAAAAGTATGAGAATCTGAACGTCATGAAATGAAATGACGCATACAATGATATGTACATATCGCAACTATAAGGTCTTGCTTGCTCCAGCGTCGGTACGACGGTGCCGATCGGGCAGGTACCGTCCTCCCCAGGTCCGGTGTGGCGTCTTATATTATGATCAGCAAGGGCGCAAAGCTGCAAGCTGGAAGGCCAGTGCCTAAATTATATCAATACAATATTAGCTTGTAAGTACACCCTACTACCATATGTGGTACCCAAAAGTGCCAAGTTCTAACTGTAATTACTTCTTACTTGAAGTTGCTACATACTACACCTGACTGCAAGTTGAAGTTTGACGCGAGCCTAACGTGCTGAAACCGCCTAATCATGATGCATGATCATGGAACTCTCGAGTGCTAGCCTGGAGGTCATATTCAAGGTTCGGTCCGAACTCAGCCTACATGAAAATCGGACATAGGACGCGGCGTCATTCGACGATTTGGTTGCGTGTCGGTTGGATCGTCTGGAATCCGAAAAGAACGCAAAATCATGATCACTCCTCAGGCTTCTCTGAAGAGTTGAAACACGGATTGTTATACGAATGTGTACTATATGGCACCGTAATAGTACACTGGCAGTATAAGTACAGAACGTGTCTCCGATCTCAAGAAGTTCATAATTAAGTAAGTGATAATACCGGGCCAATGTCTTGAAAGCTTCGAAAAGAGCGATTCCGACGTCGACCGGACTTGAAGCCTGTGTACCTGTGCATCATGTTACTACTTCATGATGTTGCTACTAGTAACACATGTGCCACTGGTATCATGACACATCAGAGGTGCAATCCACTCACAAGCCAAGAGATCCAGAACGACCGTCGGACAACGAACAAGGGGCACTGCAGCTGAGTTTTAACCCAAGATAAAGTTGATCAGCAGCCTATACTTACTATAGTCTGCAGAAAAGAAGGGTAAAGATGGTAAGCAATAGTAAGTAGTCATAAAATCGCTCCCGGCGATGCGTATGTGCATGCGCATGCTGAGCGTCGAGGTCCTGATTTGAACACCTCTGTACTGTTCCATTTACATCGCAAGATTTTCATCTTGATCATTAATTAATCATGAATTTGTAGCTTCGAGGCTTCGAACCGGACCATGAAAGTTCTTCACGATCAGTAGACGCGAGTGGTCGAGGGACGTTCAAGTTGTTGGCAGGAAGAAAGTTAATAAATTAACCTACGCAGCCCAGTCAACTTGCAATGATGAAAGGTCATGGGAGATGCGTCAAAAGCACCTGGACATGAATCCCTAAACGCGAGTCTGGTTTATGGCTCGGTATCCCCAGCATGATACATACATAGCTAAGCTATGAACTGATGAAAACTGGTGGCGCCATACAGGCTGCATTCAGAAGGTCATTGAAGATAGCACAGCTACCGACCGATATTAGGAATTCAAAGACGCCTAACTGCAAGCGAAGAAAAGAGGTCCACACGGACTACCACGTTCAGACCGGGCACTCGATATTGCAGCCTTGGAGGAGTTGTATACCCGATATACAAGCACTAGTATACGTACTCTCGGGGAGAGATCGTGAACGCGGCACGAGGTTATGTTGGAGAATCGGGTGCAGTTCGTCCGGGGACCGAGGCTTTGATTTCACAACAAAGTGAAGCACAGAGAGATATCCGTACATAAGTAGACCATCGCAGGTAGACTCGCAAGCCAGTCGGTTGGTCCGCAAGCTAAGCGAAGAAGTGACAGCGGAGCTCGAATTATGGCTTGCTTCCCAACCGACTGCATCACGAACTTCGAAGACGTGTATTGGAATAATAGACAGTTTGCGCTTTTCGGTCTCGTGCGATATCCGCGTTGCGCTTTTCAGACGCGACCGAGTGTATTTTTGGGTATACTCTGCTGCAGCGAATATTCTTCCATGGATATAGGGCTTGTAGGGGGCTATAGAGCTCAGCGGGTCGTTATATGCCCCTGAGGGATCAGTCCCAAGCGCAAAACAAGCCTTATATGCACCGTCATTTTTGGTCGGTCCGAAAAGCGCAACGCGGATTTCGCACGTGGCCGCGTAGCGCAAACTGTCTAATGTACTGTAGTTGCAAATAAGACAATCAATGGTACTGTGCAGAATTAAGACAAAATTTACACTGAAGGGGGAGTACGAGAGGGTGTATAGTAGCCATTGTAAGGAGCTGATGGATTAGGGTGTTGAGGGTACCTCTGCTGGGGTGTAGGTGTGGAAGGGGGTTGGAAATTTTATTGTTGACTTAGAAAGTGACTGGGGAGAAAAGAAGATACATTGCGACGTTTCGGTACTCGAGACAGGAAGCAGACAAGAAGCAGATTTTTCCAAGTCCAAACTCACACACCAAGCTCCCAAAACGACGCCCAAAAATGCCAGCCGTTCTGACGAACGACCGGCGGAGTTCGAAACAGAACGGATGGAACCGAGCCTACATCGCAGGCTGCACTTGGGCTGCAACTCATCCTAAGCATGATCCCGAGTAAATCAACAGGCACCGGGAGTCAGGGCCGCTGGCGGAAATCATGAGTCCTGGGTAAAGCAGAAAAAGAAATAAAGTCTCACCATCTTCCGTCGGTCAAGCCCAAGTCTGAAAAGTCGAACCACTCAGCAAAATAAAATACATGGTGAGATTCTCCTTCTCCTTACCTGACTCAATTGTCATGGTGACATGTTCTCCATTCCGAGCTCCTCTTTGAGCGCGTCATTCAGCTTTTGCAGCTGGACAGTCACTGCTGTGTTACCGCCTTGCGCAGCGGTCGTACGGGCGTGGTAATTCTTCAAGAACTTTTCTAACCGTTTGTCCACCTTTTTAGTTGAGATTGACATAGCAGAAACAGGCTGGAGCCTAATGGGTGGGTTCAGAGGAGGGTCCATTGAGGGGAGGAGGAAAAAGAAAATGCGAAACACGTGCTCTCAGGGCCGAGATGGTCACGTGGTCACGTCCAAATTTTTTTGTGACGTCCCTTTTTATCGTACGACTGCCAAAATAAATTTAAAAGTTTTGGGGACGTTTCAAGAAGCGGCTTTCCTCGCAACCGTCATCATCTCTCCTTACCGCCATGGCTCTCTCTGCTTGGATCACTCTCCTCTTCACTCATCCTGTGGAATTCAGGGTACTCCTTCAGTACTACCTCTACCATGAACAAAAACGCGACATCACTGCCATGAAGGAGCATGAAAC
Organism: Tetrapyrgos nigripes; assembly: GCA_013368315.1. Classification (NCBI taxonomy): domain Eukaryota; kingdom Fungi; phylum Basidiomycota; class Agaricomycetes; order Agaricales; family Campanellaceae; genus Tetrapyrgos; species Tetrapyrgos nigripes. The sequence goes on from JAACJM010000042.1 coordinate 21,455, forward strand.
ATCAGGCTGGGACAGGAAGACGATGAGGAAGTGCTGGGACTTTCTGGACAAGACGAGTAGAAGTTTCTCGGCCGTCATTAAAGAACTGGACGGTGACTTGGCGCGGACAGTAAGTTTGACAGTCTCTTTCACCACCGGAATGATGCTAAACATAAATTTACTTTTCCAGGTGTGTTTATTCTATCTCGTATTGCGGGGCCTGGATACCATTGAGGACGACATGACGATACCGGACCACAAGAAACAACCTATGCTTCGGCAGTTCCACAAACTTACGGTTACGCCTGGTTGGACGTTTCACGAGTGCGGTCCGAACGAGAAGGACCGGCAACTACTTGTCGAGTATGACCAAGTTGTTGCCGAGCTGCTTCTGCTTCGGTCAGAGTACGTAGCCCACTCTTCTCTTCGACTTTGTTGACTGACTCTTGACTTCATAGCTACCGGGATATTATTCTCGACGTCACAGAAAAAATGGAGACCGGTATGGCTGACTTTGCCCATAAAGCCGCCACGACAGGCTCCATATACCTTGACACCGTCGCCGACTACGAACTCTACTGCCACTACGTTGCCGGTCTCGTCGGAGAAGGTCTCTCTCGTCTCTTCTCCGCCTCCCAAAAAGAAGTCCCCTGGCTCGGTGACCAACACGAGCTCTCAAATTCTCTCGGCCTCCTGCTCCAAAAAACCAACATCATCCGAGACTACCGCGAAGATTGCGAAGAGAACAGGTTCTTTTGGCCTCGAGAAATCTGGGGTCAAAAACAGTTTGGCTTCAAAGAGATGAGGGAGATGTACGCTCCTGAGGCGCAGGAGCGTGCGCAATGGGTACAGAGTGCTATGGTCCTGGATGCAATGAGGCATTTGACGGATGCGTTGGATTACCTGCGGCTATTAAAGAATCAGAGCGTGTTTGCGTTCTGTGCTATTCCTGCCAGTATGGCTATTGCAACGTTGGAGTTGTGTTTCATGAACCCCGACATGTTCCAGAGGAATATTAAGATTAGGAAGGCAGAGGCTGCTTCGGTGAGTTGTCTTTCTCCAGCTTTTGTTTTCACTTTGACATTGAAGCTGATGCGTCGTCCTTGACAGTTAATCATGCGCTCGATCAACCCAAGAGAAGTCGCCACAATCTTTAGGACATACTGCCGGAAGATCCACGCTAGAGCTCTTCCCGAAGACCCCAACTTCCTACGGATATCTGTCGCTTGCGGAAAGGTACGTCTTCCCTCTATGACCGTCAGTATATCTCTCCAACTAACTGACATCATCTCACCCAGGTTGAACAATGGTGCGAACATAACTACCCCTCCTTCGTCCAAGTCCCCTCTACCGCCGGTTCACCACCGACCTACAACCCCGAAGACGCCCGGTCAAGAATCATCGTACTCGACCAGGAAACAGATCAGGCATTACAGAAGAAGAGAAGGGTCCTGGATATTAGGAGAAAAGTCGGCGGTGACGGTACCGGTGCTCGTCAAGCTGCTGGGGCAACAGGATCCGAGTGGGAGATATTCATGTATATCGCTGCTATGGTGGTTCTGGTGTTGGTGCTGACGATGAGTGTTGTTTGGGTGGTGTTGTGGTTGACCGAAGACACCATGCCTACTTTGAATCTACGGAGCCTATGGGAGAATCGCGCTGCTGTTAAGATATGAGGTGGTTGTGGTGGTCGCATGGAATTCTCTTCTCATTCACTCTCACTCACTCGCAAGAACGACAGCACGTATACATATCTTATTCCTCCTTGCACATTTTACACTCACGTTAATGATTGGATTATACCTCTTTAAAACTGGTTACTCTCTGGACTGTATCAAATGTACTTTTACACATTTTTTACATATGAAAACGACTTTTCGGTTGTTACTTGGAGAAGGTCGTGCTCTGTATGTATGTGGTCAGTCTGGTACCGAGACTACTACACAGAACGAGTCCAGAACTGTCGAGAACGTGGCTCGGCAAACTACGAAAGAAGTACCTGCGTAGAATCTAGCCAAATTGATTTTTCATTTTACCATCGCCCACAACCAATCTACAACCATCATTTTCTTCAGAATCTTGAATCAGACCACTCTCTTCTTGTTCATATCCAACCAGGCTTGTGTTATCTGATCTGTCTACTCATCTATATCATACTGTCTGCACGCCAATGGAGTCTGAGCTGGCCGACTCTGTTTTGCTTGACAAGTTCGCAGCAGAATATCGAAGAAAAACCACCCGTGATGAAAGAGAAGACTGGTTTAAGGAGCACGGAAGAAGCTTTGTACGTTTTTCTTCCTCATAACCAGCTTTACTGGCGGCAGAAATTTGCTCTGAACATGAGCTTGAAATGATCGATGAGTCAATGGGCGAACTGACCTCCATTTTCTTTTTCTTTTTTCTTTTTCAATCTTTGAATCCGATTCTGATATCAACATGTTCAACGCTCTGTTCTCTTCCCTTTCCCTCCCTCTCTTCACATCCTTCATCTTTCACAAATCTTTCATCTCAGATCTGCGATACCTGCAAAACCCAAAAACGTGGCTCCCAGTGCTCCAAGACGGATATCAAAACCTTTGCGAGTACTGCTCGTTGTAGTCCTTGTTTCACGTTTAGGAACAAAAAATGCTCAAGCGAGGACGAGGCGAAACGGTATCGTATCAAGAAAGCGTTGAATTTCACAGATGCGTTATATGATTCAATGGTCTCCGGGTTGGAAAGACGAGAGCAGTCGGAGAGGACTGCGAGCTTTTTGGTGCCAGTGGAGTCATTGCGTACTACTAGTGAAAGACGACAACGCCGAGACCGTACGCGGAATGGAAGCTCGGAGGCTCGGAGCTCGGGGAATAAACCCTCCCCAGTGAACGTGCCAGTGGCATCTGTGTCTGCGCCTTCAAACCCATCTCCATCCCGGCCTGCAAATGAAGATCAGGCTGGTCCCGGGATGGCGTTGCCAGATGGATCATCCCTCACTACGTCTAGAGGACCATCCAATCCCGCTTCTACGAGCCACAGCATCACTTCCCGCAACAAAACCAAAGCCAAAGCCAACTCTACTACGCCCGGCGCTCCTACTTCCACTCCCACTGCTAAAACCCCCATTACCTCTACCTCTCCAGTTATCACCACCACCAGGAAGTCTCGCACCCGCACTGTTACTACTATTCGTACTCGAGCAGCTGCACAGGTTGACCCTGGACCACCGCTGACCTCTGAATCTAAAGACTCAGAGCCGGATCCAAGCCCGAAGAAGATGAAATTGGATCATAAGACGGCTGTCAGTGTCAGTCCTCGCGCTAGTGGTACCGGTGCTACTACGAGTCACCCTGCTACTAGTTCAGGATCCCCTTCTTCGTCGATATCCAGATCTATTGCGCCTCCGTCTGAATCTTCCCCAGGCCGTTCTTCGTTTCTGTCGCCACCCTCATTGGCAGAATCATCGCCGACGATGGTCCCGGTTTCCGTTTCTACATTGAACTCTGAACGCAAATCTCAGGAGGACTCGGGCATGCAGCCTCCGGGTCATACATCGGCGTCGATTCCATCAGATCTTCCCGTTACAAACGCTCAGGGTCAGATCATTAGTGCCACTACCACTACTACTCATATCACAACTTCGCCTGCCAGTGCATCTACTACTACTTCAGCTTCAGCAAAAATCAGCACCGTGACGACTCGGCACCGTGATAGCAATCCCATAATTACCGCCAACTCCAGCCTGCTTGAGCTAGAATGCGGGCCATCTCAGACGGAAATAGAAACACCACACCCACACAGACCAGCGAATACCCCTAGTGGCAGCACTAGTTATGGAGACGCTCCCAAATCGGAATCCCCGGGTCGCAAAAGAAAACGCACCGATTTGGTCTCGGTTTCGTTATCATCGCCTTCATCTCCGACTGGTGTCGGTACAGGTGCAGGTTTGTGTGTAGATGCGGGTGAAGGTATTCGGATTGACGCAGACACAAGCGCCAGTCGCGATCCTGATAGTGCTCGTGTCCCTGTTCCTACTCTATCTAGTGTGATCATCGCCACCGATCAGTTCATTCATGCCAGTCCAACGAGCCCGCAGGCACCAACGATTCCTGAATCTGTTGCTACTCTGCCAGCACTTGCTCCAGGAACTGGTCGGACTTCTTCGTCTGCTGATCAGCTTATGGAGGTGGAGATGGGTCGTCATGATTTGGAGTCGTTACCGTCGTCTTCGTCTCCTCCGACAGGTGCAGGCGTATGTGCAGATCATCCGGATGCTGATGAAGGCCCAGGTGTTCAAGTTGATGCGAGTCCCAGCCTTGATAGTGCTTGTGTCCCTCAGGTTCCCATATCTAGTGCCATCGCTTGTGATGAGCTGATTGCCATTGATGCTAGTCGAACAAGTCCGCAGGCCCCAACGATTCTTGAGTCTGCTCCTACTCTGCCAGCAGCTGATTCTGATTCCACTCCTTTTTCTGATCAACTGATGGAGGTGGAGATGGAGCAAAATACGGAGAGAAATACAGCAATGACATCGATGGAAGTAGATTCGATTTTGCCGCCAACACCAGATCCAGTAAGGCTGCAAGAGGTTCGTGCCGTGGAGATTCAGACTCACTACGACCAAGAGCAATTCGACTCGATCCTTGCTGCAATCTCAGCATTGAAGGAAGATCTTGCTAAGAAAGAGGCTCGGAACAATGTCCTGAACAAACGCATTGAAGAATGGGAAACAAAAGTCGGGAAGCAGTCAAGAGTCATCAATGGACTTCGGTTTGATTCGTTAATGAAAGACGTGCGGGTACAAGATCTTGAAAAGAAGGTGAAAAATGAGGAGAGCATTTGTGTCGAGTTGGAGGACAGGAATAGGGAGCTTGTGGAAGATGTTAAGTATTATCGAAGGAGGGAATATCGTCGGAAGAGATTGATCGCAGAAATGAGGACTGTGGCCCTTGAAGCTTATGAGGGACTCTACAGGGTACAGAAACATCTGGAATTGAAAGGTAAGCAGTTCCTTCGTGATGAATTTGAGATTGGGCTCAACCAACTCTTACTGAAACAGGCGGCAATCATGGTCGCTTAGTACCGGACGGGTTGGAGCAAGGCGAAATCTTTGAGACTGGTGACGGGAAGGCACTGGTCGATGTTTGCATACAGACAGATGAGGCTAAAAATCGGCGAGATTCAGTTGTAGAACACGTTGAAATAAAGTCTGAACAGCCAGAGCTCGAGGCGATGACTCCAGCGGAAGTTCCAGTGACCAGTAAGTTGTACTTTTATTCCTTTATGAGCAGGGGCCCCATTATGATCTGTTTAGGTCCTGAAGATATATATGCGCCTTCCTTAATTGCTGAGAGGGAAAAAGCCGAATTTTCATTTATCAGCATGATGAGGACCGAAATCTCGCAGCTCAGAAATCAGATAATGATGAATCGCACTGGCAGCCCTGAGGGAGAAACGGGAACCAGCCCCGAGCAACTCTACCAAATTCTTGGAAAATGGGATCAGGATCTCCTCGAAATTGCCAAGCGTCGTCTCGAACTAGTGGAGATTTTTACAGATGAGATCGGTGGTGAAGAATCTTCCACTGTTGGGCATCATGATGAAAGCGTTGAACGAATGCCGACAAGAACAATGTCCGGTGGAATTTCGTACGATGAAGAGGAAGAGGAAGAGGAAGCCGCCGTGATGGGGGTTTTGACAGTGGATGAGCGCACGCCAATGGCATCTTCAGTGGCCGCATCTCACGGAGAGACGTTGGGGATGGACTCGAGTATTTCTGAGGTTCGCAAAAACTCCGCAGAGAAGAACGAGGTACCGGTCGACGAGATGGATGATGATGAATACCTGGTGCTGGCCTATCCGGACGACGATCTTGATTTACCAGATAATGATGGAGACCGTGACTTGACTCAGGATAGCGGAGGAGTTTCAGCCGAAGACACGCCAATTTCCGAGTCGGTATTAGGCTGAACGTCAACACAGTGTTGAATATTGACGGGGAATCTTTTGAGGATGGGTTGCTATGATTTTTTCTCCTTTGTAGTGCATGACAAGTTCTGTAGTCACAGCTTTACGCGTTTTTTGTTCTTACATAGCCACTCTACTTGTTCTTTTCAACGCTCGTCATGGTCTCAATGCTCAGCTGCTCTCTACCCTCTGTTTTTCACGGCTCGTTTTCACCTGATATGTCATACAATCATCACTAGGCATGGATATCTGCATCTTTAATCCAGGCAACCATCGGATAATTGACAACTACACAAGGGGTAGTTCAAGTTCGCACGCAGAACGCGGCGCGCGTACTAGCAGTGCTCAGGACTACTCTCCTTGATATCTGTCTTGAGTAAGTGCTTCTGTGACTTGTGCATGGAATGTTGGGAGATCTGAACAGACATGCAGGCCTGGGTCATGGTTAAACTCTCTAGTTGCAACTCCTGCTACGACTTGTTCGTAACTTATCATTATGGACGTCCAGTAAGTCATTGCAACTGCTTTTACTCTGCTTCCTCAAGCTCATCTTACAAATGCACCCCAAGCTATCCTGCCCAGTGTCATCTATCTACCAAACGTACTCTTCGAGACGGTCAGACTGACGGTCCTGTTGTGCACTTTCACGCTATCCAAACGTGTATAACGTCCCAGGACGTGTCCTCGGTCGTGATGCAAGGCTCTGCAGCACTGCAATTCCTACAGAAGGCGGAAACTTGGCGGGTTGGAAGAGCTGAGTAAGGAATGGTTGAGGGACGAGGTCTCGAGGTCTCGAGGTAAAGTCGTTCTTTTTCTCAGTTGTTTTTTGCATTTCTTTGCATGGTCTTTTTCTTCCTCCCTTCTTTGGCCTCGGACTTCCCCTTCCTTCTTCCTTTCCTCGTTTCGAGCTCTCATCTTTCTATGTCTTTGTATCAGATAACTCACCTCACCCTACCCTCCTCAGGCTCTTTCGAAGACCTTCTTCCTTTCGGCTGTCATTTCCCTACCAAGGCACGTTAACCAACCTCAATCACACTAGTTCTCGCCGTAATGCGTATTTTTCAATCTCAGGCTCGTCGCAGTGTGCTGCTTGTACTTTACTTGTACTATTGGTTATGGCCCTGCGGCGAAGCTTCGAAGAGAAACTTCCAAAATGAATACAGGCACTCGGTTTGGGCCCGTTCCGTGCAACAACACCATGGTTCAGGTGGTGCCAATGTAGTCGTGTCTGGCACTCTTGAAGACAAGAGGCGAAGGAGATGCGATGATGTGTTACACGGTGGAGAAGAGTGAAGGAGAGGACGGAGAGCTGGCACATGAGCAAAGAGAAAGGAGTGCTTGGATCGATGTGACAAGAAAGGAGGCCAGACAGGGTGATATAGGAAGACAGACTGTAATCCGAGTCGTCTAGGCCTTGCACAACCACTGTCCGGGCCTCAAGAATGGGGACGAGTCACTTACGACAAGCTTTCTACCAGCTTGTTCTTGCAAGCGAGGCTACTCGAGCTGGCGATGGCATTTAGGCAAGTGAGTGTCCATTAAACCGATTATTATACTATGGTTATGGTTTACAATGCTAATCGATACATTTCGTTGCTAGTCCTAGAATCCGTCTTTACCAAGATCTTTCCCGTCTAACGATGGTGCTACAGGGCAAGGTTGGAGTTTATTGCCTTCAGAGGGTCAAGGGTAAGACAACGTCAGTCCCACGTTCCTCGAAACCAAAAACCAAGACGAAGAAGAAAGGAGCCAAGAAATGACTTGAGTACGACAACTTACAACAAGCTCAACGTCAAATCACCCTTCACCGAAGCCTTCAACTCCACCTCTACATCCAAGTTAATATCCAACCTCAACTTCAACGGTGCATCGTTCTTATTCCCTCCTCCTCCTCCTGCTCCACGCTGCACTCCTCTCTTCCCTGGTGCATCCATATCCCCAACTCCCGCGTTTCTAGCTAGTTGTCCTCCATGGTGATCGCGTTCCAGGCTACCGTTAGACGAGTTGTCGTAGTCGTCATCGGCGTATCCATCGTCGTATCCGTCACTGTCGTACCCGCCATACCCATCGTCCCGATTCCCATTCCAAGACTCCGAGGTACTCCCGTCCCGAATAGCACCTCTTCTTCTCACTCTAGCCCCTGCGGTGCGGTGTTGACCGCGTCTGGGTTGGATGATGTAGTCCTCATCTGCGTCGTCGCGATCTTCGTGGTTGTGGTTGTGATTGTGGTAGTTGGAACGATCACCGTGACCGCCCATGGGGCTAGGACTCGCTTCATAGCGAGGTTTATCATCCTCGGCCTCGGGTTGGTTGCGGTGGGCGGGAGGTGGAGAGTTGGATGGAGAGGAAACGTCGTCTGGGCGGGTGTCTTGGGCAGAACCTGGGCGTTTGGTGTCGGAGTAGTCGGACATGAGAAAGTTAGTTCGTTAAGCTGTCGTATGAGAGAGTCGTTACTAAGTTTGGGTTTAGAGAGTGCGAAGAGTTGTTAGTGTTGGATGTGGATAGTGTTATTACTTTGGGGATCCAAAATACGGGTTTAAAGAATTTATACAAACAAACGCCATAGATGATGGAATCACACAGAATAACATGAGTCGTCGTGGGGCATAGGTGGCTACACTTGGCTACAATGAATATGAATATACGACAATGACGTCGACTGAGCTCATTGCGCGAAGAGATCCACAACCATTGAAGCTTGAAGTACTGAAGGACATCGTCGTGCCAGTATTCTGAACAGTCTGTCTCTGAAATCAAACCAGGCTTTGGTCATAAAATGATACATTAAGAGGAGATACAAGGCGTTACTAGTGTTGCTATTAATACATGATAAGGAAAAGGTAGTCCGCAGTATTCAGTATGGACAGTACATCACTAGGAGGTAAGGATTGTAAAGTACTGATTGATAGTGAAGTGCACAACCTGTGAATGGTATCAGTCCTGGAATATCCGTAGGGAAGAGCGCCAAAACTCACAGCGTAAATTCTGAGTTTTGCTTCCAGTGCGACTGAGAGATTTATCGACTATTAAGGGGAAAAAGTCAGAAAAAGTGTTCTCGTCGAGACGAGGAAAGACAACACTCACAGTAAAGACAACGTCAAGTCACCATGCACCCTCGCCTTCAACTCGACCGCAACATCCAAATTCAAATCCAACCTCAACTTCAACGGCTTGTCTCCACTATCTCCTTCATCATCGCCTCCTCCCTGAACCTGCTTACCACCACCCGTCAAACCCCCAACAGCATTCCCAACACTATCAACAGCACCTTTACCTGTATTGGCTACTTGACCAACTTGATTCCCTACATCGTCGATTTCGCCGATTCCAGGGAGACCGCCGCCCTGTCCTTGGCCTTGACCTCGTCTCTGTCCACGACGCCTGGGTTGTGGACCACGAGCAGGTGCAGCGTCCGAGTCATCTGCGCTCGACACACTGGCACTGCGTGGGTTTCTGCTGCGTGCGCGAGTACGGGAACGAGAGGCTTGACGGGAGCCTGGTTTGGAGCTTTGTTGTTCTTGTTGGGCTGGAGGAGGCCCGGAAGAAGGAGAGCGGGAGTTGGATTGGCTTCCAGGTCCTTTGGTATCCATAATAGCTTTCCGTTACTCGTGTAATTAAGAGGGGGGGAAAGTCGTAAACGGTGGGTGGTTTGATAGCAAGGTAGAAAGAAGGGTCACCGGATAGATTAATCTTGAATAAATGGTTTACAGCCCAAGTTGGGTTAAGTATAGTGTTTTGGGGATGGGGCTGTTTTGCGTAGTCGATGACGCGCAAGTGGATTGCGATGAGTTCATCGCGACAGGTCCATTATTCCACAAGTTTATTTCGGTTTTTCTCGCCCCATTGGGCAGTATTGATGAGATGCAGTTTGGATGCAGTACTAGTCTTTGCTGCTAGGATCCTACCATGCTTGGAACTTGCAGATGGTAAACTTGCGTTTTTGAAGTAAGTCAGCTGCATACAAGAGAAGTTGAGCGAAGAGAGAAGTATAGAGAAGAGAAGAGAAAGACAGCGGCGGCAAATTGCGGCAAGTTTAGTACTACACGTCGTGAGCATGACGTCATGTTGATCTTTTGCGCTTCCCGGTCGCCAACGCAAGCTTTTCTCAAGTCTCTCCTACGGTCCAGACTACCAAAGACTGCAAAAGACTGCAAAAGACATCTGAATACCTTGGAACTATGGCTGGGCGTACGGATTGAGAGAAAAAAATGCAAACTGCGGATGGAGCTTTGCTTGGCGGTATCCAGTCCTTGTGGAATATCGATAATCCAGGCACAGTTTCAACACACTTCTGCCCCTATCCCTTTGGGCAATCTTTGGTAAGGCTCCGTGTCCTTCAGGTGCCTTTATCCTAACATAGCAGAACCTGAGCTGAACCCGTCACCAAGTTGTCTCCAACATCATACTCAACATCATGATGATATCACTTTCCAGTCACTTTGGCGCCTTCCAATCTTCCAGGCTCCAATTTCTCCAATTCTCATGAACAAACCTTGAACAGTGACGGGTCTTTATTCTTGTATAGACTCTTTCAATTCCATTCTATGTGGCGCCACCCACTACGCAAAACCTACGCAAAATACTCCCAATGACCTAACTATGCCGCACGCCGTGCCATGCTTGCCTTCCTTAAGACCCTGATTCTGTTTTTGATCTATGCCAGATTTCTTAAACACCAGGGTGAACTCTTCCACCTTCTATCTACGACAGAATCAGAGTAATCGATCACTCGAACAACCACCACAACAACAACACCAAGCCCAACAACCCCCATCCCCACCACCCCAACGCCAACACCAACAACCACACTCAGGCTCAGACTCAGACTCAAACTCAGACGAAATGACCGACTACCAGCGCCAACGCCCCCAACCCCCTCCCCCTCCTCGTGCCTCAGGCTCTCAATCCAACGTCTTGGGTGACATCCTTCCTACTGGACAAATATCTCCTTCCGAAGCTGGAGATGAAGACACGGGAGGAGTTCGACGAGGGCTTGGTAATGTTACTTCTGGACTTGGTCTCGGCGGCGGCGGAGGAGCAGGAAACAAAGCCCCCTCCCAATCGAGTATCTCAGCAGAGGAAGGCGGACGTACGGACGAAGAGAAGAAGGAAGACGCAGAACTCGCAAACCGGCTTTCTGCGTTGATTGAGGATGCAAATGAAAGGGTGGTGCCGTTGTGTAAGATGATTAGGAAGGTGAGTTGACTGTGTCGTTTGTTCGTATCCTAGACCGCGAGAATGGCGAAGCTGACATTAACATCTCGTTCCTATGTAGCACATCGAAAACATGGAAGCCCGCAAAGAAGAAGACCGAGACGAACGCGAACTCGTCGAGGCCGTCAGACCCCTTCTCATCCAAGCTGAGAAAATCTTGAACGAGACTCTGGGTTCTGTCAAAGGCGCTGATCCAGAGAACCGTTTGACCAATCGGGCGAAGAGACATAGGGATGCGCATACGGCAACTCCGGAGGAGCAGAGGTTGGCGGAGGCTTTGAAAGTTGTGAGTATCGTCTGTCTATCTTTCTTAATGAGGTGGAATTGACGGACGTCGTCCTCACTGTTTAGCTGACGGAAGAAGTCGGCGGTACCATCGAATGGGCCCGAGGCAAGCTTGATAGTTTCCCGAAAGCCAAGAGGGAATTGGGACCTTTGCTTGATGCGCTTGCACGTGTGTACCTTCTTTCCCTCCCTTTCTCCTCCTCTACGTGATATCTGACTTTTTTTATGTTCGATGCATGTAGAACCCCTCACGCAGATCATCGCTGGAGTAGGCATGCTCCTGGCTGGAGTCCTAAACCTTCTCGGTAAGCTTCTTAGCGGGCTTGGGTTGGATAGCTTGTTGAAGGGTCTTGTGGCCGCTGCGGTGGGTATCGTCTCGTCCTTTCTGTGAGACGTTTAAGAGAGGAAAACTGATGTGTTTGTGTGATTTTACAGGGCTTGGATAAAATCTATGCTGGGTTGGGTCTTGGGAAGCTTTTCGGATGAGTGATGAATGGTGCGGATATGCCAGTGTATGGACGACGTGCTGGCAGAACTGGAGTTCTTTTTTAATTCCTTGTTTTTGATGAGAAACGAATGGACAATGGACATGAGGAAGATGTAAAAATATAGCTACATAGTGAACAAACATTGTTATGTATACGTACAGTACCTTCATATGAATACTTACTCAACTTGTGTTAAAGTCAAGTCGAATCCTGTCTAAAGTGTCTTCTACTTTCAGGGCAGTCAGTAAGAAGGGGATGGCTTTGAGAAGGCTTAGACCATATGTCCAAAAATGACTGCATCTCCATTCGGAGTCCTGACTTTTCCTGTACCTGACGACGGTTATGACCTCGATGATGCATCAGAGTGCATCAATTTCTCTCATCCCATCCCTACTTTTGGTTAGGATATGATCTCATATGTGGAGCCACATATCATAACTCCAACATTACCCTCATAAGCCCTACCCTTGCCTTTGCGTCACGACTTTAGTCTTCCCAAGTCTTTCCCATCCCTACCCAAAACCGTCGTACCGTCATCTGAGTAACAAAACTCAGGCTGGTCCCTCCACGTTTAAGTCGTTCTCGACCAGAAACAGAAAGGCCCGCATCCTCCGAAGCAACCACTCCCAATATGTCGTCTCCTCCACCCGCTGCGAACAACAACGCTTCAAAGAGACGTAGAGGACGAAGTCGGACTACACGCAGTCTCTCGGCTTCTGCTACGGGCGGAAGTGGAGATGAGCTCTCTGATTCCCCGGCTCCTCCTGAGCAACAGCAGCAACCATCGACGCCAGGAGCGGGGACAGGGACGAAAAGAAACCGTCGTCGACCAGGGAAGAAGAACAAAGGAGAGTTGCCAGGTGTGAACGAGTCTCAGGACGCAGAAGCTGAGGCCGAGGGTGGTGGTGGTCTCCCTGGCGTCGACGACTGGCCTCACGGGGACAACCCCGGCAAACCCATAGGCCCTCTCCCTGGCGTCGACGACTGGCCTCATGGCGACAACCCCGGCAACCCCATAGGCCCTCTCCCCGGTGTAGACGAGTGGCCTCACGGTGATAACCCAGGGAAGATGGAGTCTCCTCACGGCGTAGATGATTGGCCCCATGGCGATAACCCAGGCAAGCTACAGCCTCCGCATGGTGTCAACGATTGGCCTTGGTCCAAGACCGATCTGAGTAATCTTCCCGGAGTGCATGATTGGCCTTGGGGAGATTCTGTCGGAGACGAGATGATGAAGAGTATGCCGACGTTTGGAGTGGATAATTGGCCTCATAAGAGTGACGCGGATGATCAGGACCATGTTATCAAGTTGAGGTTGGACTTGAATATTGATGTTGCGGTGGAGTTGAAGGCGAGGGTGCATGGTGACATTGAGTTGGCGCTTTTGTGAGTATTGTCCATTTTTTTGGTTTGGTTTTTTGAGATCGGTGCTGACTGGGTTGCTTTACAGGATGTAATCTTGTCGGTTCGACGACGAGCATTTGTGTTCCCTCTTCATAATCACTTTTCCCAATATTCATCAGATTATGTTTTTTCATACTATCACGATCTATGGACTGACTATCCTTACTCTAATTACGCTACATACCTCTCTCCTTGTAACACTAGTGGACTGCTCAAATTGTTTAGATAACTTCATGCACAGTCGTCGGCGTAAGTACGAGCTATTAGTCGATGAGCAATTGATGACGTCGTTGAGTGGTACCAACGCCACTGACGACAGACTCACACTTCAACTTACCTTTGGGAGCTTCTGAGTTGGTATAGTATGTATCAGGTCCATTGGACGCGACTGACGCGACTAGAAACGCTGAGAGGACCAACGCGTCTCAGGCACGCGTCCCACATTTGAAATTGTAGGCAGCAGCCAAATCACGCTATGCACGTGATCGTGTCGCACGTATCCCTGTCTGAGTCTCCTCCAACGCCATGTCTCACAACGACCTATTCAAGAAAGAAATCGACAGACTCAAGAAGGAAAGAGACGCGGATTTCGAAGAACTATGCAACGTAAAGAGAGAACTGGCGGAAGAAAGAGCACGCTTTGCTGAAGAAAAAACGCGCCTTGCTCGGGAGTTGATTGAAGAAAGGGTTCAGAATGATATTCTTAAGCGGCAGATGAAGGACTGGAAGGCTGCGTCGGAGTTGGAGGCACGTCCTAGTCAAGAACTTGAAGAAGATGAAAAGGTGAGCTTAAAACTCTATTAAGGTCGATCCTTTCCCAAGAAAGTGACCGAAGCGCCCATACAGCTCCGGTACCCTCCCGTTTCTGTGAATGAGCAGTTTCGTGTAGGAGAAGTGGTGCGCTAAGACCAACTACTAGATTGACGCGTAGCTGAAGGCATTGCGTGCGCAGGTTACGATGGGAAACTCTGCGGGAGAAATCCAGGTATGTGGTTACTCAAATTGGCTATTCTTCTGGACCGAAGCCTGATAATCTTCGTTAGACTCTAAAGCGCTCTCACTCCGAGTCTCCAAGGACATCATTATCCGCCTTCGCTACACCAGACTCAGACTCAAACTACACGTCTCATGAGAACCCTTCCAAACGACGCAAGATCGTCTCCGAGTCTGGCTCTCAATGTTCCACTCAATCCACTCCGGAACCGAACCTACCTGACCTACCTAGGCCTGAAGCGCCTGCACCTAAACCTACACGTCTTCCCAGCATATACAGGGATACCCCTTTTTACGAGGTATGTACGCGTCTTTGACTTTGTGTTACACCAGAGTTATACCAGAATACTCATATTATGTCTTTCTCTTTCTGACTGACTGACTACAACAGCGTCCTGGATACGTTCCAACTCGTCTTCCGACGCCTCGTACGCAGAGCCCGATCCCGAGCCCTTTTGATGAACCACGCATGCGCATGGATACTGGAAGTGTGGGAGGAGTAAATGAGCAGGAATATCCCGAGTCTGTTGAGCTGAGTCTTCTTCCAACGCCAGTCAGCATGTGGGGATCGTGGCCTGCAGACGACGTCGGCATTGGGCTGCAGGCGGACATGTCCAACGGGTTGGCAGAGCCGTCAACATCCGAGTTTAAAGTATGTTTCTCTTTAAAACTCTGGAGCTTTTTCGTCTCACTCCCTTATCTTTTTCGCCTTTCTTGCCTGACGCATTACATTTATCCCTAGTCTCTGGCATTCCAGCCTGAGATACCCGCTGCTTCAACATGGACAGACATTCAAGCTTGCTCTTCGGCGTCGTTTGATCAGGTTGGCAGTCGAGTCAGCAAAATCAATCAATTACAATCTGCGCCGAGTGAAGTACGTCTGGTGTCCTAATATTCTACAAATCCTTCATATTGACGTGGAGTTTTGCAGGTAACAGAAACGCAGCCCGTCCCGCCCGAGGCATCCACGTCGGTCACACATCTCCGTTTGAGTCAAGTTCAGCGTATGGTATCTCTTATCGAAGCGGAAGTCCAAGTTACCCAACCATGGCCATATGCATCTGAGGATAGCTCAAGTGTAAGCCCCTGCCCCCTTCATCCTCACCTCACTTTTGCTTTCTTCATTTTCATGATTAGTGACATTCCATTCCGCATATTTACAGACTCCCGCACCCGAGCCTCAGCTTGGACCGTCTTCAGGGGTTCTCACTCGAAGTAGAGCTTCTCGTACAGCAAGTAAACAAGCCAGAGGTGCCACTTCCATTAAAGAGGCCAGCGCCAGCGCCAGTGCCAGTGCCAGTACCGGCACACGCAAATCGACGTTGACGCCAAAGCCTAAGACCCGGGCGCGAGCTGGTGCTCAGGCCCCAAAGAAGGGTAGTGGTTCCCGGACCACAGAGGCTCAGGCACGGACTGTGAGTTACTCGCCTTGTCCCTGCATTCTTCCCCGATAAGACCTCCTATTCTGACAGTAATCGTTATTTCCGAGTCAGGTTTCTCCTCCACCCGATGATTCACAGAACGTCTGGAAGACCGCTGTCCAGGAGATATACAAGACTATCCCTAGTGTCATCGTTGGCAACTCTGCGTTCGACACCGATTTTCATGTCTCGAGAAACTGGATGTGGATCCAGTACGGGGCTAATGAGAACACACTGGTCGCCGAGATTCCGGCATCTAAAAACCCTCACTCCCCTTCTGCCCTTCCTTCTGATCGATACATCCTCTTCCCCAACCACGAACCTAATCCCAATCTACCTCTAGGTCCAGGGGAGCCAGGGATCATTTTGACAAAGAGGGACGACTTTCTGGGCCATAGTGCGATTTCGATTTTCGTGAAATATTCTATACTGGTTGCCAGTGGGAAGAGTCGTAGGGTTGTTTGGAGGTATATGGGGGAGTATAAGCCGAAGTTGCTAAGGTTGATGAGTGCTGAGGAGTTTGCGTGTCTTCCTAAGAAGGTCAGTTGGTCATTACTCTCCTACTATTCTCAGCGTTTATTCTTTGTCGTTTTCTTTTCATCACCAGACACAAACCTCCTGGGCAAAAGCTATCGCCTCGTCCAATTGGTCCTGTTTTGTCAGTATCCTCGTCAGGGTCCACGCACGAAGATACTCCAGACATCCTTCGTCTTCGTCTTCTTCGACTGACTCAGCGGAGATTGCTGATGAGGATCTGGATCTCGAAAAGTCAAGAAAGCGTGTCACCGCGCATACCTGTAAGGACAGAAAGGCAGATCTCTACAAGACGGTCGGTCTGAGATTGCAGGACATCATTGATGATTTTAGGAGTGGAAAAGAGGTTGGTGCTTATCTTTCTTCACGAATCACGAAGTATCTTATACTGAGTTTTTACAATTATAGGCCCTCGACATTGTCATCTTGGAATGTAAAGAGTACGACGAATATTTTGCGAGAGATCTGAAGGACAAATGGGAGGGTCCAGGCAGTGGCTCCAGCTCTAGTATGTATATTACTAGTTTGTCGCTTGTCAGTGCTTGATGGTTGCTTGATGGACTGCTTAACTTGGGACATGCAGATCACTGACGTCTTTCGTCTGTCGTCGTAGATGTCCAACCGTCCGTGGACGTAGCAGACAATGACAATCCCGATAGTGCTGATGGCTACAACAGTGGTAACGAGTCTGATATGACAGAGTATGATTATGATGACCCCAGTTTTGATTTTTTGTTGTAAATATATGCAGGATTTTTCATTGTTCAATGTTCTTTTCACGACTACCTTGTTCTTTTTCATGTCTACCTCATTTGTCACTCCGTTATCTTAGCTGCAGCTTTATAGTGTTATTACTTATCTCTAAGCAACTCTGCTTATTTCATGTTTATTCCGCTCAAACGATGAATCGATGAAGACGGTCTGACCAACATGGACGCGATGCGACAGACACGCGCATACGCATGAGTCATGACCGGCTTTGAACTTAAGTGACTCATGCATATGCTTCGCTTCTGAGAAGTCAGCTGTACAGTTTGATCCTTCGCTGCATCGACCACAGTCACCGTGATAGCACTGATACCGAGAGCACGTCCGAGTCCTCTTCAAGACTCTACTAACCTCCTAAGGACCTGTATCCCAAAATGTCCGAATCGATGTCTGGACAACAACCTCTGGTTTGGCTTATCACAGGTACGTCGAAACCTTAGCACATAAATGTCTAATGTACTCAACCAAAATTACAAAATAATTCTCTCTTCGTACATGCACATACACGTCATACAGGTACATCTTCAGGATTCGGCAAACGCTTCGTCATCTCTGCTCTTCGTCGAGGGGATTTCGTCATTGCGACTTCTCGTACTATGCAGAGCATTGAGAATCTTCCTAGTCAAATTCAAGACCACTTGAAGCTGCCACTGGGACGTCCAAATGATACTGAATTGGACGGCGTTGACCTTGACTCTTCCCTTTCAGCCCGTCTGAATCTTATGGAACTCGATGTGAATTGGGACACAGAAGCTATACATGCAGCTGTTAAAAAAGCGCTGTCGATTCACGGTCGGGTTGATGTTCTGGTTAATAACGCGGGTTATGCGTATAAGAATCTTGTTGAAGATGTTGGGTGAGTAGGTTACTCCTTCCGTCAGGAAGAAGCACTGTATCCGGTAGACCGAGTCATTGACAGTCCATTATTTACAGGTCAAACGAATTTAAGACTCAATTCCAGACAAACTTTTTCGGTTTGATAGATGTCACCAATGCTGTCTTGCCCCAGATGCGACAGAGACGATCTGGGACCATCATTATGATGGGGAGTAGGAGTAGTTGGACTGCGGAGCTAGCGGTTAGTCAAATTTCAACTTCTAACTTTCATTGGAACAGATTTTGACCCACAATGTTACTGTTACTGTATGAAGGGAACGGCGCTATACGCCGCTTCTAAGGCTGCAGTAAGAGGTACGAGAGATTAGCTACTCTCAGATGCGGTCTCTGCGTGTTTCAAACTTCAATTTTGCTTTTTGTCCAGTTTACACGGAAACCCTAGCAACAGAGCTTGCTCCCTTTTCCATCCGATGCCTTATTATCGAGCCAGGAGCATTTCGTACAGAAGGCATCCATTCCGTCCGACCATATACCCCTCCTCAATTCTCCCAACCAAACGGTGTAAACTCTGACCCCAGACCAGAATACGCACCCGTTCGAGAACGAATAGACCAATTCTACAAAAATATCGACGGAAAACAAAAAGGCGATCCTGTTAAAGCGGTTGAGTTGATTGTGGATGTGGTAAGAGGGGAGGGAAAAGCGAAGCAGGCGATGATGGCCCGGGAGGAAGAAGGCTTAGGCTTAGGCTGGCCTTTGTATTTGATTCTGGGAAAAGATGCGCAAGATGGGGTGAGGGAGAAATGTCAGAAAATGTTGGACGTGGTGGAGGAATGGGAGGATTTGATTGGGTCGTTGGAGTTTGATTGAAGCTCGTCTTGTTGCTATGATGACTGTGTTTTCTCTGTGTCCTTCAATCCTAGGACAAGATGCACCAAAGATGCACATACATGTGCAGGCCGAGATGACTAGTTGAGAAGAAGTTGGCCGCGGCCAATGACTGCAAGCGGAGTTTCGGAGACTCAACGCACGTTGTTCGCTTCAAACCTTATCTACCCCACTCTTCGTCTCCTTGTATCTTTGACCCCGGATTTACAAAAGCTTCAAAATGGTAAGCGAACGTTTACAGGTGCTCTGTAGCTCTAGTTGGGACGATTCCTACTGTCAAGCATCCATAGGGGGACGCTAAATGCGATGGATGGTGAGTCAGAGCTTGGGATGACCCATTCCGCATCCTGACTTATTTCCATGTTCATTGTTTTTCCAGGAATCTTATGTACATGTTTGAGCGCGAGATGGTCACTACTTCTTCTCGTGATGCTGAGCCTCCAAATACGACGTTGGCGATGAAGCTCAGTCATGTATTCCTGGGCCATACATCCACATACGTGGATGTATGGCGCTAGAGCTCCGGAGCACGGTGTCTCGTATCTTCCATGAGACACTGCTGACCTTCGTCTCAATGACCAGGCTCCCAAAAAGGCTGGAACTGGAAAAAAGCCCGCTGCTGCTCCCTTTGGCTCAGGCAAGGCGACCAAGGCCAAAAAGAACCCTCTTTTCGAGGCAGCCCCCAAGAATTTTGGTATTGGTGCGTATTCTGGTGTTTTCGCATATGTATGTCCTTGACTGATGACTCTTGCAAATCAAGGTGGAGACATTCGAGCAACCGGGGACCTCACTCGTTTCGTGAAATGGCCTGAATACGTCCAGCTTCAGCGCCAAAAAGTCATCCTCAACCAGCGTCTCAAGGTTCCACCCGGTATCGCCCAGTTCAACCACACACTGGATAAAAACACGGCTACACAGCTCTTCAAGCTTCTCAACAAGTACCGCCCAGAAACCAAGCAGGAGAAGAAGGCTCGTCTGACGACTACTGCAGAGGCTGCAGCTGGAGGCAAATCTGCTCCTAAGGATGTACGTGACGCCTTCGTCTCTTCTTCAACCTGTCATTCTCAATGATATGTTTCTGCAGGACACCAAGAAGCCTCTCTTCGTCAAATATGGTCTCAACCACATCGTCGCGCTCGTCGAGGCCAAGAAGGCTTCTCTCGTAGTTATTGCCCACGACGTCGACCCAGTCGAGCTCGTCATCTACCTCCCTGCCCTTTGTCGTAAGATGGGTGTACCCTATGTCATCGTCAAGGGCAAAGCCCGTCTCGGAACGGTGGTTCATAAGAAGACTACTGCTGTTCTTGCCTTGCAAGATGTCAAGAGCGAGGACCAGAGGGAATTGGCTACGTTGGTCAGTGCAGCCAAGGCTAACTTGTGCGTCACTCACATGTCTTTCATCTGTTATCCATGGTTGCTGATTGGTCTTTTCTTGCTCAGTACCGATAAATATGACGAACACCGTCGTCAATGGGGTGGAGGTATTCGTGGAACCAAGTCTGCCCATATGGTCAGGAAGAGGGCCAAGGCTGCTGGTGCTCCCATCACTGCGGCTCAAGCCGCGCGTCTCTAGGCTTCTGTCAGCACTTTACCCTCTTCATGGTGTATTTCAACTGCACCTGATTAGCTGATACCTTTTACCATGGGTCTGGTTTGTATGCTTTACGGTTATGTTGCACATTGCTACTATGTTGTATGGATGGAAGGACGGATGTAACTGTTGTAATTCGTTGCTTTGGTCTTGCTCATCGTTATCTTCAATGAATTGTTGTTTGTCTGTCCGGTAATTGCGCACGCCATCACTGACGGGGACGTTGAGAGTAGAGTCTGTTGCTGTGCGGTCAAACATTAAGATTGCAACCCTGCCCACGACCGTCGGTTCTTCGCGTCTCATTCGGAAGTTTCATGGTGTGAGTCTGTGAATGTTGTATGTACTAACCCGCAATGGCATGAAACAGCTTTGACCTCGAACTCCCACTCCACAAATCAACTATGTATACAAGGAAAAGAAATGTATTCAGTCTATAGTCTATGGTGCGGGAGTATGATAAAGAACGATACGATAGCACGGTGATACACATATACAACGGGTGTGAAAGCGAATAATCATAAAGTCTAAGCAGATATATACCTGATAGATACAAATATCTCGAAGTGTACAAGAGATCGGAGACAATGAGTGGGATAATGCACATCGGAATGAAAGTATCCGCGTAAGTATCTCGGCAAAAGTAAAGAATTAAAAAATGAGTGCTAGAATGAAGAATTGTAAAGAGATTGTAGGGTATCAAGCCCTCAAGCTTTCAGTAAAGCAGACAATGACGATGCTTGCCTCTTCATGAGACCACGACTCATGCGAGATCCTGGCCAGCCTACGTAAATACCACCAGCTTCTGCAATCTCTCCAGAGGTAAGGAGGGTGTGTTCACAGAGCATAGAGCCATCTTCCATGGAAGCACCAGAGAGAAGTCGAGAACCAGTCCTCATCGCGCAACTGATAAGAAAAAGCCAAGGTCAAATCAAACCCACGGTAAATCGCAAAAAGAAATACAACGTACCCATTACCAATCTTCAATGGGTTCAGAGCGAATTTGCCGCGAGAGTTGATGTGAGCGACTACAGAGCAGTCGTCAATATTCACATCGTCACCGAGCTGCCAGAAGGAAAAGAAGCAAGGAAGATACTTCGTCAGCAAAAGGAATCGATAAGCAACTGACGACGACTCACCTCAACGAGATCAGGCTCAGTCATCAAGCCTGGCTTCCCACTAGGGTAGATAGCACAGTTCTTGCCGATTTTGGCTCCCAATAAGCGGACGTACAACACCATCCATGCAGTACCAGTCAAAGGAGCCATGACACTCCCACCATGCCCATGGCGTGCCAACTGAGAGAGTGTAAGATGTAACTGCCAGCGCTGGCAGTAGTTACTGTTGTCCCACTCGTACTTCCCAGGTTTTCTTCTTCCAATCACTATCCACTTCGTCACAATAACCCAGAGGATGGCCAATACAGATTGCAGGTTGCTGAAGACGAGATAACATGCGAGGATAGAGCCAAAGACGATCCCGAATAATTCATTGCGTTCACGGTAGACGAAGTCGAGATTGCGATGGACGAGATTCATTAGTTGGGCAGCTGCGATGGGAGTAGCGGACCAGTAGGCTGCGGTGAAACAGGCCATGAAGATATTGGTGAGCAAAATGAGCGGGTAGGGCGTGACGAAGTAGGAAGCTTGACGTTTGTAGAAAGCGCGTCCGAAAGGAGTGATGGTGTCGTCGTTAGAGGATTCCTTGTCGGCACCTCCTTTACTGAGACAGATAGCTTCTCCTCCGGCTGTAGAAGGAAGCATTGACCTCGTCAGCAGAGTGATTGGAGGAAATAATCAGGGACTCACAGTTTCCAATCCAGGTGGAGCCAGGTTCGTAGTTTGCGCCTCTGCGTCCGAGTGCACCAGAGCCCATGACAGTACGACTACCTACCCTGGTGTTAGGGAGGAGGACGACACGGTCGGCGATCATAGCTGTCAAAGCGAATAAACAGTGAGTATGGTCTGTATGGAGTATGAAGAGCTGACTGACCTCCTTTGCCAATAGTAATCCTTCCTGTACCGTATCCATCAGTCGTGAATAACTCTGAACGTGATCCAAAGACAGCATCGTCTCCAATGTCGAGAAGCTCTGGGTCCAAGCAGTAAAGACCGGAACCAGGCCAGTAGATGCGTTTACCAATTCTGGCGCCCATAAGACGATAGACGATCTGACTCGTTGGTTAGCTCGTATATACTGCGTTAGAAAGAGAAGATACATACGGAGACAACTTCGTAGTGGTTCCCCACTATCGAGAATGCCTTCTTCATCTTGGGCTGAGACAACAATGTACCGTTGATGAAACGTCTGAGTAAGGCAAGCTGGGAAGCCTCAGAGGCCGTGCACTCCTTGTTCAAACCAAATAGCCTCTTGACGATTACGCCGAGCACAACTTGGAGAACGGGTACCAGCGTATTCCGAGTCATACGGGAGAGGACATGGAAGAATACTCGTTTAGGAGCAGAGAACCAGAAAATGATCGAAACCATGGGAGGAACACCAGGTTGAACGAGTTCTGTGGTCTCGAACATGCCCCAGAGACAGAGGAACCAAGGAATATAGGCGATGACCGTGACGATAAGGAAGATAGGATAGGCAACGAAGACTTTGAGAAGCCAGTGAGGTTGCCTTATGAACGACCGGTTATATTGGGCGTACTCAGGGGGAGAAGGCTGTTCAAGAGACGATGCATGAGGACCGTATACAATCCCGCTAGGAAGAGTTGCTCCTGGAGAGATTTGGGTGTAGGTGTTGACGACTGCGTCGCGTCCAATGACGATGTTACCAAGACGGAAGTAGCCATTAGGCTCGACGCAGAAACCTCTGACGAGGGCGGAGTCGAGTCTGCAACCATCCTCAATGGTAATGAGGTCAAGCTCTCCCAGTCTAGTCTTGGGGTCAATGACGACATTTTTACCAATTCGGGCACCAAGTAGTCGATAGTAGAGCCTCTCCAACGAAGGATGTAGTCGGAAGATGCCTTTTCCGCCAGCACTGATGATGCGATTAAGAAACAACGTCAGGGACAGTGAACAAAATATACATACATTAGAGCCTGGTTGACCATCCACCAGCGCAGATAGTAGGTAGACCACCTGGAACGAAAGGAGTCAAAAAAAAAGTTTTGAAAGACGTTGATAACCTACATGGGGTATCTTCCGGGAACATATCTTCCAATGATCACCCACTTCGTAATGATCCCCAAGATCGGAGCTGCTATTCGGACGATGAGCCGTGAAATAACAATTGAGCATAGAAGCGCTCCAATACGCTCCCAGAAGCTGGCTGAGATGTAGATGGATAGTCGCGAAAGCGTATACAAAAGGATGGTCCCTGATTATTTGCTCAGTAATTCACGCTTTACAGACATAGGATGAGGATGAAGAACTCACAGGTCAAAGCCGACTTCAAAGGATTGAAGAAAAGAGTGGGAATGCTCTGGATAATAATGACTAGTGGATGTGTCTGACTGCGATGAGGACGAGGAGCTGATGCAAGAGTTTCGATATCGTCGCCACGAAGTGTATCGTCGTCAGATACCATAGTTCCGATGGTAGAAGGAGCACCGGACTTTGGCCCTTGCTGTGATTGTACGAGACTGGCGATACCCTCGATGGTGCTGTTCGTGAAGATGGAAGGAACAGGGATGGTAGCGCCCGTTTTTTTGCGAATATGGTATGATAGTCGGCCAAGGAGAAGCGAGTTCCCACCAAGAAGGAAAAAGTCGGATTGAGAGGTGATTTTGAGCGCCTCGATACCTAAAAGCTCGGCTACGATGTCACGAATGACCAGAGCAGTGTCCGACATTGCGCTGCTGTTCATGCGACTAACCTCTTCCTCCAAGGCAGCAAAGTCATAATTCCCTTCGGAGTCCCTGAAGAGAGGACCTTCTATGACGTGGACGTCGGGAAGAGAGTAGCCGGGGAGTGAACTGGAGAGTGAAGTGATGAAGAAGGAGGGCTCGACTTCAACGCCAGGTTTTGTAGAGACGAAGGCTTCGATAGTACCATCCTGTCGAGAACATACAGCAGCATCGGCGACACCTAGAAGAGATGATAGCGCAAGCTCGATATTGTTAAGGTTGACAGACACAGGCTGGCAAGTGATAGGCTCAGAGAGGTTCCCAGGATTTGGACCGAGGGTTGCTTCAAAATGACGTGAAAGAACCGGGACTGAGTCCGTCATCTGCCCCAGATCCAAACGATTGGCAAGCTTGATTCGCAGAGGTTTACCCGCGCTGAAAGACAGTCAGATTCCAGGGATACCGGGACAGCGATAAGACAAACCTGTTCTTCGGCACATCGGACATGTACACGAGTAAGAAAGGCCATTTCGAAGGATGCAGATAGTCGCGAAGCAAATCCGTCAACTGATTGAGGCCAATTTTAGGTCGATCAGGCTGAGGCACAATAATCACTCCGATGGCTTCTTGCAAAACATCATGGTCAACTGCAAATGCCAAGGCAATCTTGGAATGCATAACCAACTTTAGCCAACCATGTCGGACTTCCGCAGACTTCACATACCTTCACAAACTCTTTAGCACCGGAGATAATCGCTTCCTCCACTTCGAAAGGGGAGATGACCTCGCCACCTTTGTTGATGATTTCCTTGGAACGTCCGGTGATAAACAGATATCCATCATCGTCCATATAGCCCATGTCCCCAGAGTCGAACCATCCTTCGCTAGTGAATGCCGAAGTATCGAGAGGGACGCTTGGATCAGAAGAAATTTCGTAACCTTCAAAGGTAGGGATACCCCGAACGGAGACAGCGCCCGTCTTGCCGCGCGGTAATTCTCGCTCCAAATTGGACGGGTCACGGATAGATAGATGAGGACCGCAGGCGATGCCCGAGCACCCTGGTCTCTCTAGTCGGTACGTAGTCGGAGGTGAGGCAATGGGCATACATCTGACGGGCAAACAATGAGTAACCACAGAAATCTCTTACAAATGACAAAGAATCAAATGAATAGGAAATAAACTATTAAACTCACTCCGTCATTCCATAGGAAGGTAATACAATAGCGCCTTGAAAACGTTCGCGAATGTCCAGTGCTAAAGATGGAAGTAGTCCACCTGCGGCGTTACAGATCATACGGAGGCGCATATCCCGTGCAGGGTCAATGTCATCAGGCTGGGATGTAAGAATGGCATGGTGAATAGTAGGTGCAGCGTAATACCTGCCAATAGAATCGCTATCAGCTCGGATGCGGACTTGGACAAGCAGATAAGCGCTTACCAAGTGGCCTTCAACCTCGAAGCAACTGTCCAGAAAGCGATAGCATCAAAACCCGCACACATGATAGCGGAGCCGCCAGACATCATTGGAGCGAGGAGGTTCCGTACGATACCGCCAACATGAAACAGAGGCATCATATTCACTTATGGAAGTGCAAATCAGTACGCACGTTTTTAAAAAGAGAGGATTGGACTACTTACTGTTGATGTCCGTAGGTTGCAAATCCCAAGAATGAACAACAGCCATAGTACCGACGATGAGAGACCGTAATGAGTAGGGAACAACCTTCTTCTTTCCACTGGTTCCCGAGGTGTGCAAAACGAGGGATTTGTCGCCGAGGGTATGAAGAGGTGTGGTAGCAGCGTTGTCCACTAAGACGAAGTCTGATGTCGCGTCTACCTCCTCACCCATGACACTCATATCAAAGAGACCTGCGGGGCCATTGGTCCTCCCATCAACGAATATAACGTCGCAATCCAATTCCATTTGAAGTTGACGTAATTCGAGGCGGTCCTCGACATCCTTGGTTGTGATCACGGCTTTGGCATTGAGACGGACGGCGTCCTCGCGAAGTTCGGCAGCTGTGCAGGAAGCATTTAGGGGAGCGCAAGTATGGTAGGCAGCGATGGAGAGTAGGGCAAGGGCGTTTTCGGGGCCCGTAGGAAGGATCAACATGATGCGGTCATTCGGCTGTAGCGGTCGAGAAGCTCGAGAAGCGGAACGCGGAAGAGAGAACTGGGAGATAAAGGAATGGATAGCCTCATGAGTCAGAGGTGGCCTGGTTGAGTCGGGGGAATAAAGAGCAGGCGAAGACGTAGTACAAAGACAGTCAAGGAGGGTAGAAACGCGTCCAGAACGCGTAATATGGCTGGATAAAAGGTCACCCAGCGAAAGATGAGATGCTTGAGATAAGTCATCCCTCAAAAAAGAGAGTGGGATCGACATAGTCGAGGTCAAGGGCAGGAAGTGCCAAAACACTGGCAAAAGAGCGACTGGGGTGAGGGTAGATATAAGAGTCTGAGAGAACCTTGGAAAAACTTCTTCGTCTATTAGTATAGAAATACATACTCAAATAAGCGGTCGTCGCTCCAATCATTACCCTTCTCACGTACTTACGCGAGATCTCGTAAGATCTTCTATCTTCTTGGTTAGCATACGAAGTTGAATCGCAAAAGTTACAGCGATCTCACACCACAATAACCTGGAACTTCCCATGTCGCCTTCAAAGACTATAGTAGACTGTTCAAGAGCGAAAAGTCAGCATAAAGTCTCTCATGTAGCTTCAGCACTGTTGTCCGTAACTCACTGTAAGTATAGCCTCGGGGATACATATTACTCCAACGCCATGCACTAATTCAAATTGTAGTATGTCTTGGCACTGAATCGAAGTTGTATGTGAGATCCACACCTATCTACACTCTCATGTAGTAAAACTACCAGTGTACGTCCATCCGACCGAGGAAGTAAGCCACAGGTAGGGTTAACCACTCAAAAACTCACTCTTCGTAAAACATTCATTCCAATAAATCACCACATTGACGGAGATATCCCTTTCCGGCCGGTATCGGACGCATCTCTGATCGCTTAAAACAA
Organism: Tetrapyrgos nigripes; assembly: GCA_013368315.1. Taxonomy (NCBI): domain Eukaryota; kingdom Fungi; phylum Basidiomycota; class Agaricomycetes; order Agaricales; family Campanellaceae; genus Tetrapyrgos; species Tetrapyrgos nigripes. The sequence continues at coordinate 48,631 of JAACJM010000042.1, forward strand.
ACCGGCTAATACCTCGGTGGATAGTCTCCGGCCTGATGTTGGCGGCTAATAAGCAGTAGGTTAGACGGAAGCTAGACTAAGCTAAAGCACTGCGCCAGGCGCCACTACATCACATACCATCTAGTTTTTGTCTGGGCTCAAACATGTCAGGCTTGCCCGGCGAGTATTCATCTACTTTAGAAGCTGTTAGAGAATCTAAATGGGAAGAACACAGTAGGTTACCCATGGAATTACACCGTAGCCCAGGTAGGCGCTCAGCTCTCAGCTCTTAGCGATACACGCGATGAAGGGAAAAGATTATCGCCAGTGGAGAAAGACGTGCGAGTGCGATGATTGCTTTTCCATCTGATCGCCTATGAGGACCAGCTCGGTGAAGATGGAGCCAGTACTCATTGGCACGTTGATACCAAAGGAACCTTCAACGAATTGAGCCGAACTAGCAGTTGTGTGAAAGCAAGGGAATACATACATATGAACGCGGAAAGCCATCTCTATGCGACTACAATTCCGTCTGGTCGTGCTCATTGTGTTTCATTGTTCAACTTGATCTGACGGGGACATAAGCGTTCAGATATGAGAAAATGACAAGAAAAGAGCTTTTCACAGATCAGCATGCAACTGTCAAGCAACTATTGAGAATTTTACATGGAGAGCAACCTGAGAGATGTCCTAGTTCGGTAGGCGTTGTGTGCGTAGATGGCGGGTCCGGAGTAAGTCGCGGAAATTCTCACGATGCCGTTTTACATCGCCACTGCAGCTGGAGTGGCGCCGGTCTCGACACCATACCGCGAGCCCAAAATTTTCCTCCATACGGGACAGTGGAAAGTAGTATGACGGGCTGAATGTCGTTTAGGGCCGTATATACCGTATTCACTCCAGGACGTCATATATGCATCCCGAAACTGCAGGAGTGACTCGTGAGTCGGACGGCCCCCGATTGTCGATGACTCAAAAAGATGGTGTTGATACAGTTAAAGGCTTGAAGCTAGTCAAATGGCCTCTGCGATACGTAGCTGTAACGACAAACCTCTCGATACTGGATTGACCTGATCTCCGTACCCACATACAAACGGTATGGTTCACGACCTAACATTGTGGCTACTTCGGACGTGGGCCAGCCTACTTCGATTGACAATCTGTCAACTTAAACAAACCCAAAAGTCGAGAGGTCTGGAATAAAACGCAGTTTTTCCAGAAAAGTCTCGGAGGGCACAGAATACCACGTCTGGTTCATGCATTGATGTACGGGAGCAACAAATAGGTCCCGATGTACGTCGTGGCTCCCAGAGTTCTTGGCCTGGGGAAATTCAACAGTGATAATGATTGCGGCTCCAAAACAGTCAATCGGTCCGCGCTGGTTATACATTCTTAAGAAGAAGAAAGCCTTCTCCGCTTCTTGCAGAGCTTTCAAGATCCTTGGCTCTGTGGCTTGGCAACTCTATCGAATCAGAATTCTTTGAATGGGTTAGAAATGCAAGTTCGCCTTTGAATTCAGTCACTATCCGTCGGAAAACAGATTACCGCAGGCTTCCACCCGCAATATCTGTACATACAAGAATTCTTTGCAGGCTTCCTGACTCTGTGGTCAAGCTTTTTTGTTTTGAAGATTCTTTACAAAAATGTCTAATCATCGCTGTAAGCTCATACTCTAATTCTCATCTACCGCTCCGTGCTCAGGACCTCAGGGCTGTCCATTTTATTTCTCTACGCCCCCATTGCTTGCTCTCTGCGCATCCACATGGCTTCATAGTACCAGTTTCCGTGACTACAGTCTCCGCGACTCCTAACTGCTTCATTTCTCCCCTATACGTTCTCGATCTCTTAATTTACTGTGTAGTCCTCTTACTTGTTATATTGTTTTACTACTCGACAGGTTTTATAACGTATTTCATATTGCATACTAATACTCATTCCAGCCCGGGAAACTCATTTCCATCTATGCTTTCCCCTCACAACTATACTCATGAGCCCCTCGGGTACGTATTCTATCATTCTTTCCATTTCTCATCCTTTACTCACGAGTTTCGTGGTCTTGATAGTTGCTCTGCGTTACCCACCCACCGCTCCCTCACTTTGATTTTTAGTTACATATATATATGCGTCTGCCGAATCTCGTTACCCAGGAGAGTCGCCGTTTCAGGGCTCCCTATTAATTTCCTCGCGAGAATTTTCCCGAACGACTCTGCAAGATGATTAGAAGAAGAAAAAATTTGTACATTCAACGCTGCTGCGGGAAAGTGCTTGATTTCATAATACGCCGCATCTTAAGTACGTATGAGAGGCTCACACCCTGCGAGAATCAAAAGCAGAATGTGCGCGAGGACTAGGAAATGCGAACCTGAGCAGCTATAGCTATTACGAAGCGCTAGTCGTGGGGATAAAGTTGATATTCAAATGGCAGACTGAGCAGTCTTTCTGACATCCAGTACTGAACACTACTGAAGCCAAATCCCAGGAGGATGGTTTTCTATGAGTGTGAAGGCTCAGACTCCACTTGGTGAACACGATGACTCCCACGAAGATATGCATCAGAGAGTCAATCTGAGAAGCATATCATGATACCGCCTAAGTATGACAGTCGGGAGTGTGTTGACAGCTCGTATCAGGATTTTCACGGCCGTTCGCATACTTATCAGACTTGAATGAGGCTTTATGAGGCTTCGAGAAGCGCCGATAGCGTGAGTACGAACACAGATGATCTGCATCTGCCATCAAAAGACAATTGATCAGAAGCTAATAATTGAGAATGTAATTGCGCAGCGGTAAAGTAACATCAATCCAAGCTTATTATCGCCTACGGTCCCGAAATCTCTGGAGAGAAATACAGTTTAACGTTTAACATATCCTCAATTGGAAGATTTTCTCTTCACCACTAAACGCCATGTATGTGGGACCTTGATGTCATCTACTGGCTAGCTGCTAATCACTCTCACGAGCGTTTCACTTAACAGGTGGCATACACTTTGACCTCAATCCTGACCCTGTCACCTTCCCATTCCAAGCTGAACACCCTCCAAAGAAATAAAATTTGAGGATGGAAAGTCATCAGTGAGCCCAGCTTTAGGTGGCCCTACTACAAACCCCCACTCCAAACTGGATGAATCTATATGAGCTTTTCTTAAGTCACAACAAACTTTCTCGCATTGCCTTTAAGTCAACTTAAATTTGTCTTAAGTCTGTTGTACTACTGAGAATGTACTACTGAGAATTTATACACATTGTTAGGGCTGCAAGAAAAACTTAAGTCCCATCATAAGTCTATTATAAGTCCACAGTGTAATAAGTGTGTAAGACACAACAAAATCACCAACTTAAGTTCTGTCTGTGTTTAAGGGACTTAAGTCCACCCCTCAAGTCAGGGGGTCAAGAAAAGGAGGATGGACGATGCACTGTTTAGCATGTTGATGGTTGTGTAATGCTATCAAAGAAAAGGAAAGAGAACACCATCAGTCATACAGTCTAAAAAGTTGAGAAAGGTGAGGACAAGAGGGTCCTTCTCCATTGACGAGGGCAGTGAGGGCTACTACAGGTGATGTACAGGTGTGAGGGGGAAAAGAAACAGGAAGAAAAAGGCAGGAAAAAGTCAGTCAGTCAGTGTTGGTTGACATCCATGTCATGTCTGTCCACAACAAGAAAAGGAAAATAAAAGAACACCAAAGCTGACACCCATACTCAAAACCAAAACCAAACCCCAATGTAAAGAAAGACAAAAACAAACATGAAGAAAGAAACTCAGAAACTCACATCCCCACCCAAATACCCCTCCAACCCAGGCACACCAAACTGTGTGTCCTCATCAATCTCAGACATTTCTTCTAAACATGCTTGGACAATTAGGGAGATCCATGTTGAGGTGATGGTGGCTTGGGTTTGGACTGCTTGAAGAGCTTAAGGAGAATGTTGGGTGAGGGTGTCCTGATCAAAACAGGAAATGAAGGGAGTAGTCAATGTGATGATGTGTGAAGAAGGAAACCCAACAAGGAGCAAAGAAAAGAAAGGTCATCAGCATTCTCATTGTATCTTGAATCTAAATGTACACACAGCAGAAAAAAGGAAAGGAGGAGGTATTGCTCACCCCCAAGCCCATTTTTGTCCTGGTACCACACTCCTCTAACCTGAAACATCCCCAGCCTTACACACAAGCATGTTCTCAAGAAAGACCTTGAAGTGAGACCAGAGAGATCTGCTTGGCACTTCCACAACGAGACAACAAATAGCAGGTTTGATGAAACCTGGTATCGATGACAGTGAGAGAGATGTCTTCCTCAACAACATGGGTATGCACCTTAAATATTGTCATGGAGAATCTTATGATGCTGCCTTGCACCACCCTTTCCAAGACCCTAGGATGACTTGAGGGACAAGCTCACTGTCGACAGCAGTGAGGACACATATTTCCACCTTTTCCACATCCAGACATTGTTCAGTTTAGATTAGGTCTTGAGGGAGGTTATTGAGATGGTGGCAGTTGCAGTTAAAGAGGCAATCAATGTTACACATCACTGTGACAAAAGTAGACATGTCAGGTCACATTCGGTCTCATGGTCAGTTTCAATTTAAAGCCATACCATTATCCAGCTACCACCATCATCCATATGGCAGCAGTGACAATGGTTGTGCTCTATCTGTGAGGGTCAGGATCAAGGTGTGTCTATCATTTCATATGATTGTTGTTTTCATACTAACATCCATTGTTCCTCTCTACATCAGGAAAGACCCTGTCTGTGGATTTCCATGGATTTCCATGAATTTCCATGAATAAGTAGAAACTTTCAGCAATTTTGACAAATCCCCCAAATTCTGCAAATTGACCAGACTATTTTAGTCCCTTTCCAATTTCTGGAAATTAGTCAAGTTTAGCCAGGATTTGCAGAGATTCATGACTCTTTACTTCCTTTTGTTTCTTGCCAATCAACCATTGTAAACACATTTTCAAACAAGTAGTACAAGAAACAAGATATATTTAAGAAACATCTAAGTACTGTACATTGTAGTCCACCCAACTAAGCTACATACTGATATCAACAAACCTACTCAACACCTCACCTCCAACCATACATCTCCACCCCTGAGAAACAACAGTTAAACAAAATAAACAGATCAGGAGCACAATGATACAAATAAAAAAACCCCACACAATGACCTGCTGCACCAATGACAACAGCAACTGCAAGAAATGTTAGGTCATGTCAAAGACACAACACATGAGTACATATTGAGCATGCAGGTGAAAAATGGCTAGGCACTGAATGGTAACAAGAGAGGTCAATGAACAGAAACCTGGGCAGTACAAACAACAATCAAATACATCAGTGCAAAATGTAAGATGAAATGACTGTGAAACTTACCTTGTCACTTGCAAACAAAGAGAATACAAAAACTGTTGTCAATGTTCCATCCATCAAGATATCCATTTCCATGTGAACTGTACTGAAACAAGCTGAGGTTATCAACTGGCACTATGCAGGTAAAGATATTGGGACTCACCTCATACAGCAAAGACTACGAGAATGCACAGCAAACCATGTGTGCAGTAAATGGCACCTGTACAGAGTTATGCACTGTTGAGTACCTGGTAGGTCAGCATGGTTGGGGAGGGGATGTTAGACAATCAGGCTGGGGGCAGGGATAGTCCAGATGGGGAAGAGCAAAGAGCTTGGGGAGAAGATGATGGATAAATGCATAGGAACAATGCACAACTCTTCCAATCCAAAATTGATCATGTGGGTGCAACATCACTTCTAGGGTTAGGGTCAATAACTTATCAGAGGTTTGAGGCTGTTTTGACTTTTCCATCTTGCTGCTATTACAAACATCCCCCTTCTATCTGATGAAATATTGAATGTGCAAACCTTTGGCTGCATTCTGGCTTGATTCTGGCTTCTAAAAAGTCAGTAGACAGTACATGTTCAGTTTGAGTATACAAATCTATACAAATGTGCTCCATTTCTGGCTAATTCTGGGAAATCCTGGGGAATTCAGCAAAAGGGGTGGAAATTCTGGGAATTGGCAAATGGGGTTTTTCCTGATGTAGACTTCAACACTGCATTTCTTCATCATTATCACTATTGTTCTAATACTTCCTGAGCTGTTACACATCATGCCACCTAGGAAGTTTACTCAGAAGTCCACTGCTACCACACCAACGACTGGGTCAATAACCCATGCATGGAGTTGCATTGCCCGAAAGTATGCTGTGATGGGCAATGAGTGTAGATGGTACAGTTTCTAGGTCTCATCTATCTTCTAGGATGCTTGTGTATAATGTTAACATCCATTGTTTTCCCCTAGATCTCAACTTGTTATTTCGAATTTTCTACTCTTTATCATTGTTCTAATCCTCCAGCCCAATATACACCACCATGCCACCTACCCCTCACAAGTCCACTCAGAATGCCACCATCATTGTGACAAAGTCCTCTTTCAACTGGTACCCTGTTGCTGCCACTGCCAACTCCAACCAACCTTTTATTTGGCCAATGACCCACACACAAAGCTGCATTGCCCAAAAGTATGTTACTATAGGCAAGAGGTTTGTGGCAGGCTCACTATCATTACTCCTTCCCCATCAACACCTGTCTCCAGCTCTAGGCTTAGTTTGCCTCTATAGAGGATCAAAGGGCCTATTACAGTGATTCCTGTAAATAATGGGAATGACGTTTTTTTTTGTTTTTTTTTTTCCGCACCTGCCACTGGTGATCATTGAGCTCTTTATTGTCTCTTTCCCATCTCTTTCTCTTTGCACAACCCCCCATCATGACTAGTGAAGTATTCCAACAGACTGTAATAAAGTAGTGCAGAATAATATTGGATTTTATGTAGCTACTTCAAGCACTGGTGCTCTGATCAGTCTGCATACAAATAGATGTAAAGTAATGACTAATTGCTGAAATGGGCATCCTATGGCTGTCTGTAGGAGCTGCACAAATCTCAGAAGGATTCCACCTTGTCTCTTACATCCTCAGGGCTCTCTTCTTGAGCTCATAACTGATGTGCCACTTGCCGATGTAGGGGGTGGAAGACCAGAATTGGATGTGGGTCAAGCACCTTCCTTATTGGGTAGACGCAGAAAGAAAAAAAAGTGATTCCCATTATTTACAGGAATTACTGTAACATAGAATCAACTGCCTGGATCAGCTTCAACAGTGGAATTGTTCATAGCTGGCAAGGTATCTCACATCTGTACCTCAAGCTGAAGGCACAAAGGACTTTGACATTGATATTGACTTTTGACTTTGCTGACTTTGAGGTGTCAGATGATCAAGCTCATGCATCAGTCTGGTTGACAACAGAGAAGGGAGCTTGAGGATGAGAACGAGGTATGAGGATGAGAAGCTGGAGATGGCTGTATGGATGGGTTTGCAAAGGCAGCATGCCTTTGAAAACATTGATGTGATGTGATGGTGCCTTGAACTGCATGTACTTGGTGAGTTGTCCATTACTGTCCACCTTTACCAGACTCTGATTCTTCTCATGTCCTGATTAGGACGCCAGCACATGTCAGGAATACCTAGTAAGATGCCTTGAAAGTTGGACTTAACTGTTAATCCTGCATCGTGAGTTTTCTTTGACTTGAATTCCAAATTCAAGTCAGCCCTTAAGATTTAATTCCTCAAGAGCTTCAGGTAAGTTGCTCTTGAGATTAATCCTTTAGTTGAGTGAACTTAAGTTAACTTTGTCTAACACACGAGGTGGCCTTATTCTCATTTTAAGTTGAGCAGCTTGAGGTGACTTTAGAGAACTTAAGTCCAGTTAAGTGCTTATGCATGTTACTAGTAGTAGATTATGGTAGTACTAGTACAGGCACTACCTTAAGGTATCTTAAGCTGACTTCAGTCAGATGCGAGAAAGTTGTATTGAACTTAAGAAAAGCTAATATAGTTACAGAAACTGACAACTGCTTCAAACTTGTTGAGAATCTCCTTTTCCTCCATCCACTCACATTGTTCCGCCACTAATCACAGCTTCATCTCAAACGCTACCCCAGCTCTTCGAATTCTCTCCAATGAAATATCACCGGTACCCTTCCATCAGTCTATCCATTCTGAGTATATGGAAGAAAGATACCACCTTGTCCCCAGGTTCCTCACACAAAGCTCATCTCAGCAGAATCACTTCAAAAAATTTAAGTTTATTCGATCTTCTAGATCTTACGAACGATGGTCCATCCGTAATCTCCGACTCTAACACCGAGTCTTATGCATACCGCTGATTCCCATTCGGACTCGGCGGAGGGCCATATAGATATCCCCGCTTCAAAACTCGAGTCTCCTCATGCTCCGAGTCAAACGGAACTCAAACTTCCATCAAATTTCCTGGCCTTGCGGACTTGGAAATACGCCGAGTGTATGCAGCTATGCAATTCTAGAACTGAGACCGACATCAAATGTCCGTCGTGTCAGGAAGTCGCTGTCTATACCCATAGGAAGTTCCGAAGGATATTGATGGAGGAAATGGATAGAATGATCCTCTGGACGTATGAAAGGGTCGAAGATTGACGAGGTAAGTCCATCGAGTAATTTTTTGCGGGGTGGCTTTCCATGGTACCATTTATCTCCGATGGTAGAACACGTCTTTCCTGTTGTTCTCGGAGCAATCGATAGCCTTCGCTTCCGATGACGACTTCTTCCGGACATCCAGTCCATTCCGAAAGCCAAAGACAATTGGAAATCGATTGGAGTTCACCGGCGCTCTGGATCTCGATCCCTACTCGCAAAGTCACCTTGCTCAGGGCGATTCGTATGATTACGGGTACGCCTCTCGAGAAGGCGTTGTCCAATATCAGACACTTCAAGTTGGACCCCCAATTTCCTCAATTTCAGCACGCAACGTTACCGACTCCACCTTCTTCGATGGCGGCGCAATAGAGGATACAACTCAGGGTCGTTGAAGTGGCCCTTGGTGAATTGGTGGATATGCGCTGCAGTCAGGGATGGTGTTTTCGGGAATATGTACATAACTCTCGCTATTATTCTGGTATCCTAGCGCAACGTTAGTGGAAGGATGTCGGCTAGCGCTCAGTAATCGAAATTTTAAGAATGTAGACTATTACTTGCGGCATGTACGTTTTAATGGCCAAATTTTACGACAGGCTCTATTGAACCTCAATCAAGTAAGAGATTTGCAACCGGCTCATCAGAACCGAGCTACGTAGTCAAAGGGTACTTAAGTTCTGCCATGAAAGACAACTTGCACGAAAACTACTTACGCAAGGGTGCTGTCGAGTGGCAAACGCTTGCCGCGGAGCGGCACAGGATCTATTCGGGCTGAGTTCTAAATTAGTCTCTTTCATCCTTCCGCAAGCACAGAAGGTCATGACACTTCAGCTGCTGGCCTCATCGAACTGACGGCTCCCGATTTACACGTTTACTACGTGATCCCCAAATTTCTTCAAGAGACGTGCGTTGGAATGCTGCTGCCTCAGCTGGGCCTCAGTAAACCATCTCCTGATATGTACGCGAAGTGTTGGTACTCGTCCCCAGTAGTGAACTGTCCGGGCAATCAGTGACCAGGTAAGCCACTAACATCCATTGGCAGATTTACAACACGCTCCGTCAGTACTGCTTCATCCAGGGACGGAGTGCACATTTTGCATCACGAGAACACTCGTCTTGTGGCTCACGGAATGACTTCGGAAAATATTACGAAGGAGGCATATATAAACTCAGGCCTTCCTTTACTGCTCGCGTTTCACTCATGATGTCTGATGGTTCAAAATCCTGGTTATGGCGTACGATTTTCATCTTCATCTTGAGTTCGCTAGTCTTCGAAATCGGCGCTAAAGGAGATATCAAGCACGTAGTCCTTTTTGGGGATTCCTTCACCGGTATAAAAGTCTTCTTTTCTCTGTCGTGAGCTGACTCTTACTTGCCGAGTCGCATTTCTGCTCAGACCAGTCTCGGGCACATAGCATTTCCAATGGCACATTCCCTGGAAAGGATTATCAGGAAGTGTTTCCACCAGTGCGTATCGTCATCGGATTTTGGATTGAACACTTATGCTGACTGGTCTATGGTATAGACAGACACTGCGGCAGACGGAGGAGTCCAGTGGCCATGGTACATTGCATCCTATTCCTTGCGACTAGATGAAGGTGCCAGCGCTGATGAAATTTTTTCTAGGTATCTGGGTCTGTATGGCAATTACACGATTTGGAATTACGCAACTGGAGGCGCCGTTTGTAGCAATGATCTGTAAGAGAGTTGATTCCATGCATTCCAGAAATCTGATGCTCTTGAACTTGAAGGACACCTGTCTCTGACGTTCCAGACGTAGCTCGCGGTCAACAAGATTGGTTCATCCTGGATCATGTAATCGCCAACGGTACCTCGCACCAAAAGCTTCATCTCAATCCTGACCAGTTCGTCGTCATTATCTGGATTGGCACAAACGACGTTGGAATCAACAGTTTCGTAACCGACTCTCAGAAATCCAACATCTCTTTAGCTGACCTCGCCCAGTGTCAAATAAACGCTTTGAGAAGAATGCACTCCCTCGGTGCCAGACAGTTCATTCTTAATTCCCTCATCCCGCTGCAGATAACAAAGTTATACTCGAATTCTTCTGATCCTGTGATCTACTGGCCCGAAGAACACGATGGTCCCGCTTGGAACAAGAGGATGTTCAATTTCGTCACCACGCTGAACACCCTATTAAAATCAGGAATTAACAATCTCAATGCTGAATGGAAGTGCTCGGGTACCGGCGGATTCGTAGAGTATTTCGACACCTACGGCTTCTTTGAAGAACTTTATTACAACCCGAATGCGTACTACAATGGATCCATACCTGCTAATGTGACGAGTTGGTGTCATAAATGCCCAAATCCCCTTGATTACCATTTTTGTGGGATGTACGCCTTTTATTTCTGCCCACTGTCCTCATGAAGTAATTTCTTTCTACAGAGGTGATTGCACGGAAGACGAAAGAGATTCATACATGTGGTGGGATGAACTGCATCCTAGCGAGCAGACAGGGAGGAATGTGGCTCAGGAAATGTTCAAGAAGATTCATGGAACTAGTAGATTCTGATGTGTAACTATGGTCGCTACAGATTCTGATGCGCTAGGTTTGATTGAGAGCCGAAGTATAATATGGTAGATAGCATTGTAAGCCTAGAGAAAATATAGTGTTGTTTGAGGAATAAATAGATTATCGTTGATTTTAGAACTCTGTAAGCATTCAAGAGATAGATAGATAGATGGAACTGAGATGTGATATTCCCAGCCTTAGGAGATAAGAACTTACCGTCGACGACTGTGAGACTTTGTGAAACGAGCAGATCACCCTGTTCCCTAAGGAAGACACAGCCTGGCGGGCTGAGGAGGTGCGCAATCAAAGCATCTTTGTCTGATATGCATAATGCAGATAAGTAGGTCAAAATGACTTCTTGAATTACGATTTCGTACCAGTGTATTCTTCCTATAATCAAAGAAGTCTGTGGGCAAGAATATAAGCGCAAGAGAGACTCAGACTTACAATGTTCGTGTAATTGCCGGTGGGGTTCCCATTCTGATCCACTATACGAGTCGCACGATAAGTGAGCTGCATGGATGAGTATACTTTCTTCAGTGGACAATTGAGCACTAGCACGACATAGATAACGTACAGTACTAGGTTCTACACCTGTCTCGACGTATGCTTTGATGTTGCTGATGATCTCTTCCCATCGAGCTTCCTAAACGACCATGGTGAACTTCAGGGCGAGTCAGATCATCCAGAACGACCGACAGTACCTTGCCCTCAACAACTTGCACCGTTCCGAGAATCATTAAGTGCCCGCTGCTCGTCTTGTTCCTATGTCCGAATGGAATGAACAATCACGAATCGTAAATAGGACACGAAGAACGTACGGGATAGCGCTGAAATCCGGCAGGAGGTCTTCGCATGCTTGAGGATCTTCAGCCTGACGAGCCACACTTGCCGTCATCCAGGTTGGGATGAGAAGAAGGGAAGAAAGCAAGGCACTGGGGAAGAGCATGATGAAGATGAGCTTCAGAAGACCTCTCGCTGCCACCTTTTTATGAGTATCACTACAGGTTACTAACGTTTTACCCAGAGTAAGATTTCGAAATGCTATGACTGTGGGAGCTGAAACATCAGAATAGCAGGCACAAATTACAAGATGAGCGCGTCTCTACTTACAAATCTTACCAATGCTTGGTCGAATTTGGGTCGAATGCATGAAGATGCATAACAAGGGGTGATTAAGGCGACGAGAATCACTTGGGACTGATATCCGATCAGGACTAACCGCGGCATGATGATGGTTACCGCGGCTCTGGGTGAAAAGATAATTGTAGATTATGACCAAGGAGTTATGTACATATATCGTTGTGTTATGGAATGTCAACATCATGCTACTACGGCAAACTTGCATGGCACCGGTCAGATGAAAGGACGTGGCAGTGGATGCATTTTTAACTCACCTCCAACACTTCAATTGAACAGAAGATCATGGCTATGGCTGTGGCTCGATGGAGAACCAGCTGTTGAAGAGATTTTCCGGATCGTAATTCGCCTTGACACCTTGCAGCCTTTCATACTTTGCTCCAAAGAGTTGCTTTGATTTGTTTTTTCGACCACGAACTCGATGGTCTAAATTATCATCGCCTCTTTGACATTTGCCTTATAGAAGCATCAGAGAATCCAACTCGTTCTGCCGCCCAGCGGGTACTCACCAGGTTCTGCAACTCTAGCAACATCAAACTCGGTCCCATCTCCCTCAAGCAGCCTCAGAAGCTCTTCTGCCATCTTCTTAGCCCATGCCCAATTTTCTGGCGTATTCTCCTGCCAAGTTACCACAATAAATCCATTATTTGCCGATTCTCGAGGAAACGCCGTAGTCTCCAACGGAACAGTGTCCCTTTTCTCCAGTGGAACATACTCATACACCACTGTGACCACATAATTGTCTGCTTTGGGATCAATGCTACTACCCCTATTATGATTCGGCTTTAGATCAAACTCCCGGATCCTCCCGGCGACTTTACGGGTACGCACGACGTCAATTTCTGGTTGAAAAAAACCTCGCATGTATCGACAGTGCCCATGATCGTAATCTGCATTCTATCACGCAAGAATTGGCATTCAGAGGAAAGGAAAACGCGAGAAGGACGAAGTAAATCAGTCTTACCATTAAACTGTTCATCTGTTCGTAAGGCACTTCACCCGTGCTGTTCAATTTTGGTTCTATGAGAGTTAAATATGAGCAAAGACTCTGACTGGACGCCACTATCACCGACTCCAAAATACCTACCTTGATCAAGAAAACCTCTGTAGATCTCCTGCCCTTCTGACATTGTGCCGTTGAAGAATGGCACAACTATCACGTCGACAGTGGTACTAGTCTAAAGCGGGAAAATGTCGTCATTGAAGACAACTATGACAGGGCGTCTGACCACACACACATACCTCTTCCGTTTCGGTCTGAGTATCACTTTTCGCTTGAAGACCGAAAAAGAGACATTGCTTCCCCGAAACTCCAGTCCCACTGGCCGGACTGTGAAGACCTGGGTCACCATCGACGTTCCTTGCTTCAGAATGCCACCACTTCCTCGTCTCATTCAAGAGCTGATTCAATTTCTCGAGATCAAGTGTAGAATCGGACGCTGCACTGGCAGAAGATGATAGAGAATAAGTCATAATCCCAGAAAAAACAGTTGGCTTCTGAGGGTGTAGTCTGTAAACAAATTCGGTAACGACACCGAAGTTTGAGCCTGCTCCTCTGATAGCCCAGAACAAGTCAGGATGTTCGTTGGATCTTGAGCTTGAAGTTACAACGGTGAAATTGGGAAGAACGATGGTAACCTGTAAGAGCAAATTCGGAGCGCATCAGGATCTGGTTCTATCGAGCAGACTGCGAACGAGATACCTGCTCTAGATTATCAATGACAAGCCCATGTTCTCCGGTCAACCATCCAATTCCGCCTCCTAGTGTAAGTCTGGCGTGTTGGGGTTAGAATCCGAGCAGATGCTGATATGCAACAAGTACTTACCCTCCAACTCCTGTCTTTGGAAAACAGCCGGTTTTAGTGCGATAGCAAATGATGACACAAAGACGAATAATTACATGGTTGACGGTTCCTCCAACCGTCGCCAGTCCGTATTTTATACTCTCCTTATCAACGTCTCTCCACACAGCACCTCCGCCAACGTATGCGAGTCTATGAACCGGATTAAGACGATATCGACGACGAGTATAATTACAAGACTTCACCGACCTTTTCTCCTCGTCGACGCGGACCCCAGTAAAATACCTGCTCAGATCAATTACCATTCCTCCCTCGACTGAAGAAGCTCCCATATAACTATGCCCTCCTCCTTTTACTGTGAACTTCATCTTATTCGCTTTGGCGTACTTCATCGCCATGACTACGTCTTCCGTGGTTTTGGGATAGGCGACGAGAGACGCATGACGAGATGCGTTGGTAGCCCAGCGGGAAATGGAAATGTCGTAGCCGGGATCAGATGGAGTTATAAGGTCGCCTTGGAAGGAGGAGGAGCGAAAGGAGGAAAGGGAGAAATCGCGCGAAGGAGGACCTGGATTCGGAGACTTTTCCTCCGAGCTGTCTGTCTTGAACTGAAATCTGAGTTTTGAGGTGAAGAGATCCATGCAAGATGGCTTGGGCTTGAAGGTAGTCTGGCCCTTGGCTAAGGTTTGATACTCGTCTTTTAGACTCTTTCAACGTAGATATAAATATTCCAAGGACGAGTGGATCGGACCTATATGTTCTACGGAAGATGCGGAGAATTCGCGGACCAGTATGGCTAGAAATACACAGTTTTAAATCATGCATAGCTCGCATACCGTCACTCATGACTAGTACAGCTGTATAAGTTATACACTCATAGATGCTAAAGGAACCTCCCTTTGGACGTACTATCTCCCATTACGGATCACTGGTCAGCATATAATCCTTGGTTGGGGCGCAAACTTACGAGAGGTGGCAGCACTCTTCAAAGAGAATGAGAGCGGACGTTGAGTATCTTCAAATATGCATGGTGCCCGTGCCATAAGAGTCAGGGTGACTGAAGTTTAACAGATGTTCACTAAAGTCGAAACCAACGCACCAGGACAGCCGCGTGACAGTCACGGTGACGCGGATTGATGGTCACGTGGATGATTTAGGGCTGGGTCTGGTCAAGCCACTGCAACGCCGATTGCTTTGCGGAAGACAGTTGCTGAACATGTACAACCAAAATGCCACTTTATGATATGCCGGGAAAATACAGATGAATTAGGTGTACTGAAATTCAGGAGGCGAATAGTTACAGTGGATAAAGATACATGACAATTACACTGATAATAGGGCCGGCGACAAGCTCCAGGATGATATGCAGATGGGTAAAATTACGAGGGACTTGAACACAGACGTGGAGTCATAACCATCCAGTGATACTGGGCTGAAAAACAATCATTATTCCGAACCGCAATCCAGCGTCCTCACCAGAGAAGACTCACAATGATGAAGGTCAAACAGAAAACGTCCAGAGAAGATCCATCGCGACATCCACCATCTCAGTACCGCACTTCTGAAACCGTAACCGGGAACGTTTTATAGACATGCTCTCTAAAATCCAAGCTGCTTGAATATCGGTGATTGGAGGTGTCGAGGATCTAGTGGCCTTCTGAAGGACAAGGAAACAAACCAGGAGTCAGGAACGGGATACTTCCGAAAAGGATAACAGTCGAAGCTCTCACTTACCTCAGGCTCTTCCGAAGACTGAATTCCTCGAGCACTTCGAATCCCTGGACAAAGCCTCCGATGCTTCAACCACAACCCAGGATAGTACTCGTTCCTCTTATCCAGCTTAATGTCCTTCTTGCAGCCCACACAAAATACACTTTTAGACGTGAGGCGAGCTGGATCACTCCAGGGATCACTTTCAAGCGAAGCTTTCCGTTCGGCTTCGGTTCTGCAACGACCTTTGCGTTTACGAGGTCGGGATACACGGGGAGGAGGAGTAAAGTCATCGTGCTCGAAACTGCCGATGGGCCCGGGACCTTTGCGGCCTGGTCTTCGAGAGAAAGAGGGGCTGCTGCAATTGGATGGGGAACTCGAGCGTGATGTTGAGTAGTAGTAGTCTTCGTCGTCGGAGTTGACTCGACTGAATAGGCTTCAGCAGGACCACATACACAACTATTAGAAGTACGCACCCCATTGACTCCCAAATTGCATGATTCGCCATTGGTATTTCACAAAGTACTGCCAGGTTGGACGAGTAATGGACGACGACTTCAAGCAGAGAGGTAGATGGTTGGAAGTATCGGAGAATATTAGTATCGAGCCAAATACCCCAGGAGACGTTTATATGGAGGTAAATGGACCATCCTTAGGCGTCGAACAAAGACCACGTGAGTGCGTTCTTGTCTTGTTATCCTTTGTTCGGGTGGAGATGTCTTACATTGTTCAAAGATCGCCGACCGAGAGGTTATCAGGAACAGAGACCAAGCCTTTTGACAATGATCAAGAGGACAATTGTGAGTTGGGAGGTAATCGACGGTATCCAAGAACAAAGCACAAGGCAGCGACTGCCATGATCAGAAAAGAAACACTCAGAGCCCAACAGATTGAGCTGAATCAATGGACAAGGATCTCGGAAGCAAGGAACAAATGAGAGCGTCGGGCGGAGGCTGCACATACTAAGGGAGCTGGTATGAAGACTAGTGCGAAGCGAGACTAGACTGAGTGTAAGTAGCAAACATTGAGCAAACAACAAAAAAGGCATCATGTATAGACGCAACCACGTGACTGGCTAGCCGCTTAACGACGCATATAGGTGCGTCTGTCGCAAGTCCGTCGTGAAGTACTTCAACGTCAAGCCATGAAACTTCGAAGAACGTCTAATAGACCCTTTGTGCACTAAAGAAGACTAAAGACCGAGAGAACTGAAACGCGAATATACTCAGAATCCAACCTTTAAAAGACAAGATCGCACAAAAACCTAAAGTCCTGAAACTGAAAGGAGCTCTACCTTCATCGCGCGTTTGAAAGCTTGTTAATCAAGTACTTACTCT
Organism: Tetrapyrgos nigripes; assembly: GCA_013368315.1. Taxonomy (NCBI): domain Eukaryota; kingdom Fungi; phylum Basidiomycota; class Agaricomycetes; order Agaricales; family Campanellaceae; genus Tetrapyrgos; species Tetrapyrgos nigripes. Next base: position 65,651 of record JAACJM010000042.1, read on the forward strand.
CACTTCTTGGGGAGACCTTCTATGTAGTCAGAGAGTGATAAGAATTTTTATTTCTGGGAATAGGTATCGAAAAATGCAAAGACTAAAGCGTACAAATCTTTCAAAAGTGTAATGTAACAAGACAATCATCTCATCTACACAGTCAAGGTAAACACGATCCAAATTCCAACACTACAACACAACCACATAAACGAGATCACGCAGCAGTATTTAGTGTCCCGCTCCCTTCTCAAACACCGTGATACTCTCAACCTCGTCAAAGTTGTAGAGAGGTGTGAGCTCGACCTTTTGTCTTAATACCCAGCGCTTGATCCAGTAGGGAAGGAAGACCTTGGCTTGGTAGGAAACGTGCTTGCGTGTAGGGACTCCGAAGACGTAGTCGAGTTCCTATGAGGTAGTAGATTGATGTCAGCAAACATTGCGACACTATGGTTGGATGTCAACTCGACTCACCTCCAAAGTACGCTGCTTAGTCTCAGGGAGTAGGAAGAAGATCATGACGAGCGCAACCACATTGAGTCCGGCATAGAAACCGAAGGCTGAGAATCGTAAGACAAATCGGTCAGCTCTTTCAACTAACTAAAGGAGTAATCATAAGCTTACCTCCAGTAGGTGATAGAGCGTCAAGCATTCTCGGGAAGGTGATAGAAAGGACTGCAGCCCATCCTAGACAAGTGGCAACGGCCCATGACCTACAGATACATCATATCGGTGAGACAAACTCCATCAACGAGACAAAGAGACCCACATTCCCATCTCACGGTGGGTCAACGGGAAGACTTCAGCTGAATAAGCGAATGGTACGGGTCCTTCTCCCGGTGAATAGAAAGCTGGAATGTATCAAAGGTGGAGCATCAAGAAAAGGAATGTCAACCAACATCGTCAACACAACCCCAAAGCGGGAACGTACCGGCAAAGATGAAGATGAATAACGCAATGAGCGGTACCCTTGCAGAGTTGCCATCGGGGATCAAGAAACAGAAACCGGCAGCTAAAAGGGACCAAGCCATGTTAGGGAAAGTGAACAGCAGGAGATTTCTTCGTCCAAAGGTGTCGATGGTCTGGACGGCTCAAGTTCAGTATGAGGTTTTACTTCAGTGCATAGCGCAAATCACTCACCCACACAGCGGGGAAGGCAAACAAGAAATTGACCAGTCCGAAACCCCAGGATGCAAGCAAAGCGTCCTTCGTCGAGTAACCCGCGGCAGAGAAGATGGAGGAGGAGTAAAACGCAATGATGTTGATACCTAGCGAAATCTAAGGACAAAAAGGATCAAGGAACAGTGCTTGTACATACCACACATTTGTTGGGCAATCATGACGACGAAGCTAGCAACGGTAGCACGTCTGACACGAGGAACAGTGAACAGCTCGAGCAATCGAGTGAAGTAGTTGGAACCTAGACTAATTGTCAGCTTTTACCGAAATCCCAGACCATAATGACGCACCTTTGATAACTGCAAACTCCTCCATAAGCTGCCTGTGAACATAGTAAAGGTCTCTAGCAGCCTGCAGCTCCGAATTCCTCAATCTCTTGAAGCTTTTGAAAGCCTCGTGATATCGGCCTTTCTTCATAAGCCATCTGGGCGACTCCGGGCAGAAGTAAACACCAATGACAAGAGGAAGGGCGGGAAGGAAAGCCGAACCGAGTTGGAGACGCCAAGCAATTGCACCAACTCGGAAAAAGACAAGGTTGGCGGAGAAACCGAGGAAGATACCGAAAGCGGTCTGTTTGATGATGTCGTCATATTAGTTTTCGGTGATGGACAAGAAAAGCGACAAGACGTACCCATAGCTGCCATGACATAACCAACCCACCTCGCACGGAGGCGGGTACGTTTTCAGCGGCGAAAACGGGAGTAGTGGTGGCTTTGGCCCCCATACCAATACCGAGTAGTAGACGAGTGACCTGAAGCCTCGTCAGAATCGCGTAATCATTGCAGATGAAGAACATACGAAGAGCTGAGGCCAGGTCTGAGAAAGACCGGATCCGATGACACTCAGAGTACAGAAGATACCAGTGACGAAGATAGTTCCGCGACGACCCAACAAGTTGTTTAGTGGATCCGTTAACCAACAGCCAATAGCAGCACACGCAAGGTATGGTCTTCATTCTGAATTGTCAGCGCGCAATCTTAGAATAATTGAAATACCACTCACGCAGAGTTGATGACACCGACAAGCCATTGGTTCCTACTAGCATTAGGGGCACCAGGAGTGTCGTCGATACCGAATTCTTTAGGAAAAGAAAGATTAGCACCGTTAGAACCGGTCTGATCCCATCCTCTAGAACGCTGTTTAATGACATAATGACGACATTGTAAAGAGGAACGTACTGCACGGCAGCGGCGATAGAGCAGAGAATGACTGTGAAGTACAAATCTTTTGGCTGGTCCCACCTATCTGTGTAAACATCGTTGTTTGAGAATAAGAACGAGATGAGTATGCTCAAAGACACGCACGAGTAACTTCACGTCTGAGAATGGCTTTGTCACTCTCATCGAGTTCCGCCATGTTCTCGAAATCCTTTTGATTCTGCGCTATCAGAGCACCTTTCTTGAAAACGGCGACGTGCTCGTCCAGCCCCTTCTCACGGGTGAACTCCTCCACTTGATGCAAAAGTTTCTCCTTAGGGATACCGTAAAGAGGGTTCTGGATCCTAAAATTTTCAAACGCAATTTGGTCACTCGTGACGACTCAAAGGAAATGAAGGACTTACTTGGCGTTGACATTGTTGACCAGAATGTTCTCTCTCTGTTCTTCAACGGAGCCCGCGTCGGCGACCTTCTCGGACGACATGGTACACGAAGGGAGGAGGTGGGAGACACAAGAACGCCTTGCATTGACCAACTCGACTTTTAAAGCCGGCCTAGAAGTTGATCGATCGGGGAGCAAATCTAGGGACAGACCCCAGCATCAGTATTTGATGGGGTATCAATTCATCTCATGTCTGGTGACAGTATTCCACCGGACTCTTCACTTTTTTTGACAGCCATTGGAGCTCCCGAGGCCTGGCCGCTCGATGAGGTGATTGTCTGAAAACTATACACAGCAAGACTGTGCAGAGGTCCAGAGGAATGGGAATACGACCGACAAGCTCCGGAAAGTTGAAGGGATGCTCAATGCTCAATAACCTCCCCGTGTAAAATTTCAATTCAGTCTTGTTGGCTTTGCGTCCTCGGCTGGCATGCCCAAACTTGGCTCAGACAACCTTATTATCCAGCAAGGCAGCATGAAAGTCATCGGGTCAGGAATAGCTCCTTTCCTGACCATAGAATTTGGAGTCGTCCCATGGGGTGTTTCGGAACACTAGTAGATAATTGGAAGTTCCGACTACACCAGGGTTTAACGTTTAGCGTTAACGCTTAGCGGTTAAGCAGGGTCCAGCAGGGTCCAGCAGGGTCCTAAACAATTATGCTCATCACAGTCCTCTCCCTTTCCAGTTCCGGTGTAATGGCGTGAGCTGGAAAGCACCCTAAAGCGCCGCGTAATCGGTAAGGCAGACTGAAGTTTGAACGCCACGTAGAACCGCAATAGAAAGGGGGCTTCCGACTTCGTCCAGTTTTCTCACATTCTCTGACAGTCGACTGCTCATCGTGTGCAGCACTGTATACGCGTCGGACCCGACCCTAGTAATAGAAAATGCGGGTTTGGTACAACTGGGGCATAGAGACGCGCCTATGTTGTGGAGAACCGGGAGAAATGTCCAATAGATGCTTGTAGCATCCGCCTGGAAGGTATAAGGAGGAGTAGAACTTCTGCTGGCTCGATCAAGCCAGACAAAGTGGGGAGTTACAAAGGAGTACTAGCTTACGTGGAGCGCTGATACATGATCATGGTGTGGCAACTGTGGATGTAAGGATCTGCACAGGGGGAAGAAACCCTTATGATCGCGGCTGATATGCGCACAATTTTTCTATGAAATTCTACGACGCTCCAGTCAGATATTGTCATTTGCATAGGAGACCAAGGTAGAAAAAGGATCGCAAAAACAAATCGCTGGCGTATTCTTTTCTTCATGTATGAATCCACATGAAAAAAAGAACACCCGATTTACCAGTGTGACTTGAGAGAGAGTTTCGACTTTTAAGTGAAATGATGAAGGGGTATCACAATTTAAGGAGATCATAAACCATAACGTAGAACATACCGCCTTTCGAGTACAGGACGAAAGGGACCCAGGGACTCGACCGCCTCCGTGGCTCTCCGTGGACGCGGAGAAAATTCCGTAACGACTAACCAGGGTAATGTTCCTTGGAGCTTCCCCGTGGGACCAGTGCGCCATGCGGAGAAAACCGCAGCGCACGCGGCACGCCTGAATAGGCCTGAATCTCCCTGAATCCATCGCTGGTCTCGTTTTCAAGCTTCCCATCCTAACTTCAGACCAGGACTTAGGAAGGCTTGATGAGCGAAATGTGAGTCTAAGAATCAGATATGTAGAAAAGATTGACTGAAGAAGTTCCAATGTTACGAGCATGCAGAGTTCAGAAGAGAGAGCGAGAGTTATCGGCAACACTGACTTACGCGGTGGGTAGGCGGGTAGGTGGCGGGCGTATGTATCAAAGTGAGAAACCCACCCCGCGGATCCAGAAGTTCCGAATCACTGATTGACAGAATGCAGTTTCTGTGAGAGCCTATGTACACGTTCCGGATCCTGGAAGCTCAAGCAGCAAAAGTAAATGAGTGTGCCCAAAGAAGTATATGATCCGTAGTGGTACGTACCTCCTAATCCAATGCAATCAGGTTGGCGTCGATAGCTTTTACAGTCGCTAGCATTACTTCAGGATGCCAGCCTAGCCCTAGTTCTGTAGTGAGCCAGAGGGGTCTTATAATTAAGTGCTGTATCCTTCAAAAAGGTCAAAGGCTGGTACAGTGCGTCGTTCCTCTCGTCAAACTCTAGATCCTTGCAAAAAATCCGAAAAGTTACGGAGATAACGGGGAAGTAGCTTTTGGCTATGGTTCCTGGGACTTGGCGGTCAAAGCAAGTTAATGCATACGCAAAGAAGCCTTAGAGGTTTCAAACTCTCCAATAGAAACTAAGGTACTTACATATGTACAGTCGTCGTGACTCCTCAGAGCGAAAAGGAAATTACAGAGCTTCAGTGGCTTCTGCCCTAGCATGGATGAGTGAGTACAGTAAACTCCCTCTTAATCCATACTCCACTTAATGCATAGATTTTTGTACGACGAAACCCACTTTTACCTGCCAAAGTCGTCTCTCTTAATGAATAGCTTTTGGCCTCGACCGAGGGGTATGCACTAAGAGGGAGTTTACTGTATATGCAATATACTTAGCCGAGCCGAAGCAGCTGTGGAGCATTGAAGCCAGGCCCCAGAAGCACTCGAGGATCAGAGTGAACCCTGTCACCTGTATGTTGAAGCTGTAGTTGAGCTGTAGACACACAAGATCAAATACAATGATACAATGACAGATCCAACCGGCGTCTTCGGTGTGGAACACACTGAGACGGATAGGCGTATTGGGTCGGTCTCTTTCCCAAAAGACATCACCAACACATGGCGCACCCTTTGAGGGGGCCTTCTGGTCAACACAGGCCAGTATGTGACGACTCGAACTAGTGATCGCTGCCTTACAAGCAGTCAAGATCACCCCATCATGGGAGGAATCTTAGATTCCGGGGGATTAGCCCATCATAGCTGCCTCTGTGTTATGCAGAGAGAAAGTACCAAGTGGGTTAGGGCGTGAGAAACTGGGCGTCCATCATTCGAGCACAATGTGCTGGAAGTTTGCTTAGGAACCTGGGAAGGTATCCAACGCACGCGTTAGTCACGGGAACCTGAATGGCACTCTATGACCTCCGTAACACTGGCCAGCTTTACGCGCTGACGCTATAAGTAACCTTCGGGTGAAACTAAGCCAGTAGTTCCCCCGGTCGCTGGGTCCGGGCAGCGATTAGACACAGTCCTCTTTGCTGAGTTGGGCAAAGTCGAAGTCGCTTTCGAGATCGCACGGTCTCCTTTTGAGACCGTGGCTAAAGAACAATGCAGGGACTGGATAAAAACCATCCGACTCCGAGGGGGCTGTTAACCCTCGACGAGACAGGACACCTGCCCCTGGCCTAACACGCTGGGTTGGTTAGTCGTTGCAGAGTGGAGTTAACAACTCCAGGATCTGAAACATCCTAACAGGCTCTGCGCGGCGAGACAGAGACTACTGTAAACTGCTCCCTACGCCTCACGGCATAAGTAAAGCGTCTGCAGTGGTGCCGGAAATGTGCGCAAGCACGCGAGCGGCGGCGGACTGGTGCAAATCACCATATCCGGCCCGAGAGATCATATCCTCTGTCCGTGCATGGAATCGACATGCATGTAAGTTGTTACCACGTCAGTTTTACCTCTTGACTGGAGGCTGCGTCGGATTGACCGAGGAGCATAAGTAGCTGAGGATAAGGAGCTGGCAAGAAATACGGGGGACGATCCCGAATCCCTGCCAACCACCTACCAGTTACGAGGGTTTGCCAAAGAGAAGTAGAACAAGTCTGCACTTCACTCTGTGTTACAGGCGAAGGGGGGATGGGTGCCCCGGGATCGACCTGATAGACCTCTGTAACTCTGCTTTCTCCACGGCAAATAACCACCGCTTTCCCACCTCGGTTGTTAAAATGCGAAGGGGCATTTAGACTATTTTGGTTTCAGCCAATTTGGCCTACTTATCCCGCCTACCACGAAAAGGTAAAGTCTTGGGTGGCCGCAAGGCCATCCTTAAGACGGGCATGGGACCGTCTCACTCATGCTGCCCATACGCAATGCAGACCTTGCTCGGCGATGCATCCGTGAAGGATTGTCTGTCTTCGGAGTCAAATGCCGGTTCTCCGTCTATCGTCCTCAGAGAACTGGAAGTCAGACTAGGTAATTTTGGATTCTTGTACAGGACTAAAAAGCTCTTTACTCGTATTACTGGCACCCACTCCCCGTCACCCATCCGTATAACCTCTCACCATAAACCCCCCACCTCAACTTTTCAGTCCGGTACAACCATCCAATAAACCAAACCTCGGAGTGGACTTATTATTTATAGTACAGTACCTGGCTCAGTACAAGGGGTCTTATACTTACTGTAGGTACATAGGTCCCGTCATCTTGGCACTAAGTCTTGCCTGCTAGACATTAAATAAAGAGTTAAAATTTTAAAAAATAAAGAAAAGACAGATCCAACCTGACGCAGTTGTAAACATCCAGAGAAAGCCGTCACCATAGGTGTTCTTAGCCATGGGAGATCTTGGACTTGAAGGAAAGTGACGACGTCCAGCATACGCGTAACAGTGTATCATACCGCGATGTGGCCCCATCCAAGCTGCATACCACAAGTGGGCAATGGAATGACCGGTTACTTACTATAGGTTTTGCAAGTAGGCTCGGTTTCAGCCGTTCTTTTCGCGCTATTGTTGGGAGGCAACTTGCAAGTCATAATTCGATCTCCGCTGTCTCGTTCTCGCTTAGCTTGCCGACCAACAGACTGGCTTGCGAGTCTAGTTTGCAAGGCCTACATGATGGTCGACTCGATAAATCAGAATGACAAATTCACGTGCCCGTTTGGTTCAAATATTTTTGACGCGCTTCACAAGTGGCGGATGCGCGTCAAAAATTAAATTCATTTTCATTCTCTCTCTTGACAACCACCATCTTGCCTTTGCTGGCCACTGTCCCAAGGCGTTTTCTTCTTACCTTCTATACTTACTTTCTTTTGCCGAAACGCTGTAAACGCTATTTGTCTTTACGAGTGCTTTGGGATCCCGGATACCAAGTTTCGCCTGGTGACTCTCTTCCGCTTCGAGTTCAACGTGTGGCCTTCTCTCTGGCAGAGAGATCTAGAGCGTTCTGGTCAGCATATTTGCAATAAACTTGGTTAGGCTTGTTATGATTTGATGATGTCTTTTCTTCCTCTATTTAGTAGAATGCAGAATCAATCCAGCCGCTCTGGCAGAGAGAGCGCCACTCGGGGCCAGCAAAATCCCAACTTCACTTCAACCAAGATGGAAACCGAGACCAATGAAGATTCTATTGTAAGTGCTTTAGATTATACAACAAGCAACGAATGCAAAGGTGAATCAGAACTGAACACTGCGTACACATAGATGTCATCGTCACTACCAATACGCAAACAGTCACTACGAATTACGAAATCAGACTCGAACATCGCATCTAAAAATCCCGAGTCAACGACTACTACTACGAGTACTGGCATACCGGCCTCACCTGTCCTTGTAGGCGCTTTTTCTTTTCTTTTCTTTTCTTTTCTTGTTTTGGCTCCTTTGTAGGGGTCTACTCTACGAGTATGTCTGCCATTCAACTTTAATTAACCTTAATGATCCAGACATCAACACCGCTACTGTCTTTCTCTAATGATCATTCTCAACCAATTTTACGAGTTGAAAGGGACGACACCGCGGCAGACTATGCCATGGATGTGGATGTAGATATGCAACTTAAATCATCTGGCGATTCTTCAACCCTTTCGCCGTGTTATTTACCGCCTTTTGACATCAATGTCGACGCCGACGCTGATATGGATCACTCGGACCCGCCATGGCAAACCCCTGGGCCAGAAGTAGCCTTAAGTTCAAACCTACGCCATCAGGGTCAGTCACGGTCTCGACAGCGTTCTGCTTTACCTATACCTCCGGTATGTACATATGGGCGTCGTTCGATTTCTCTTTGCCTTTGTTTCTGAAGTTAGACTCATATGTGATGTAGGGGCACCGACGATATCACTCTAGTCCAAGTCATCAACCAAATACTTTGGGGATTTATTTCGAGCCAGAGTCTGTCGAGTCTGTCGACCATCATCCTCGTCTATATCGTGACGGGACACCGCCAGTGAATTCAGATTCGGACGCCATTATGGCCATGAATAGGGGGGACGATAAGCACGGTGATTATAGTCACTGGCACAACCATGATGGTACCGCTAGGTCCTCTACTCCTACGAATCCAATACCAAACTGCTACTACCTACCTACACTCCCTACACTCCCAAATGACGCCGACGAACTAGGCCTAGGCACTGGGACCCCGAGCCCGAGACGAAAACGTGTGAGAGAGGAGATGATAGAGAGGGAGGACAAACATATGGAGGAGGCGGAGGGGAGGAGGAATAGGATTGGCGAGTTGAATAGGACTCACTTTTTATGAGGGGTTGTATTAGATTAGTGAATTAGTAGAGTAGGCTCATAACCAGGACTGAGGATGAAGGTGAGCATGGCATGTTCTGGACGGTGGTACATAGGAATAGCATTTTCTGTGTACAGGCGGAATCTTTGATACATCCAAAGATCATGTACAGCATAAATTGTTTCTCCAGAGAGCGAAACGAGATCAATGACTCAATACCTATGAAGACATGTAGCACAATGTCAAGACTCCTCCGCTTTAGTAGCCTCATTCACTACCTCTTCCTCTGGCTCAACTTCGATTTTCTTCAATTTCGTCGTCGCTTCACGTCTACGAACTTGACCTCCATCTGACATTGACGATTTTCTGCCAGGATCTCACCTCGAGCGCATTATCCTCTTCAGAATCCTCTGCCTTTGCCTTTGCGGCGGCGACGTCGATGGTGACTGTCTCTGCCTCTTGAGCATGACATCTGGTCCAGGTTCATCCAAACCCGAATCCGAATCAATGGTCAAGTCGATAACAAACCGAAACGGCTTTTTTCTCGACGCCGAGATAAGCACAGATAATACCATGCGGTTTCAATTCTCTTCAAGTGCTTGGATAATAGAACACGACATTTTTGACCATCTATAAACACAGTTGCGCACAATGGAGAGTCAAACAGTCCGGGATGTCCCAAGGATGTCTCAGTTTACGTGGAAATCCTGTGAGACGTATTGTCAGAATAATTAACTAGCACATACCTGGTCTGTCTGCGATGAGATCCAGCAGGATAAAGTAAGAGAGTCGTCGGAGACTCCTCGGATTCGTCCAGGGCCTCGAACTCCTCCTCGTCTCCAGTGCTAGTCAGCAGGATGCTGATCTTGCTGGATAAAACATCAGTTAAATCTTCAAATTGGGGGACTAGAAGCCTATCGGTTCGTGGAAGTACAGAAGCAACCTGCACATTGCATGCACGCGTTGGACTGCACGTGGTTAGCATGCCCGCTCGGTTTCGCGTTCTTCAACTAGGTCCGCTCCAACTTTGACTGTCCCTTCCTCATTTTCCTGCATTTCTTTCTCTCCTTCTGGCTCTGCTCTCCAAATCTACATCTTTTCTAGATCTTTTTCTCCCAATTTTTTCCGTGTTTCTTTCACCTGCAATTCGCCTACAATGCGTAGAGCACAAAGCGTCCGCAACTATACCAAACCTTCGCTTGCCTTGGGAGCAGATGACTTGGGAGTTTTGAGAGAAGGAGATGAGTCGAATGAAGATGTTCTTCGTCGACAATTGCTGGAGAAAGACCGAGAGTGTGATAGGGTACGTCTGTCCGTCAAGACTTTATTTGAAACAGACTTGACATTGACACGTCCTTCTGTTTTCAATTTAGCTACAAACCCAGATCCAAACTCTTACAGACCAACTCTCCCAAAGACCACCACTGGAACAAGTACAGGAGCTAGAACGAGAGTATAGAGACCTCGAGCTCCTTTTGAATGGTACACAAAGGGAAAACGAAAAATTTATGGCTGAGATTGAGCGGTTCGTGTTTTTACGCGTGAAATAGTTAACACTGGGCATATCCTGATGTGTATGTCCCTTTTAGTGGCAAAACACGAGAAAAGATGCTCGAAAGGGAGTTGTCCAAATTGGCTGGTGAAAATTGGCAGGTGCGTATTCTGATCTTATTCTTCGAGCTTGCACATCTGTCCTCGTTCCTAATCTTATCTCACAACCCACTCAATCTCGCAGGCCAACTTGGATTTCGAGCCCTCCTTCAATGCTTCTACAATTGGCACCATAGGTACCATGCGCAGACATCACCGTAACAACACCATAGGTCCCGGTTCCTCGTCTACGTCTGTTGTCGCACAATCCACTCCCGCTACCCCTTCGTCCATTAGAGAGTTATCATCCGACCAACAACAGCAACAACAACTCGCTGCTCATTTAGAACAAGTCCGATTATTGGTTGTTGGGATGGATCAGAGGTTACAGGGACGAGAGGAAAAGTTGAAGCAGCAGATGAAGAAAGCGGAGCAGGAAAGTGGAAGGTTTGATAGGTTGAGGAAGGAGGCGCAGACTCAGGTTGGGTCTGGGTCTGGGAATGCGTGAGTTGTGTTTGGGTCTGGGGATGGATGCCCGGGTTGGGGTTGGAATCCCGGGGCTGCGCAAAGGAGACCCCTAGAAGGAAACAAGCTACGACTACGACTAGCGACGATACCGCTCATGACTACCATGATTCCGACTACGAGGACAGCAGGCTGCGCATTGGCGACTCATGACTACTCTCTTACTATGCTCTTACTCATAATGGTGTTTCGACTTTTGTTTTGTATATCCTCTTTGTATGATACATGTAACACCGTATGCATCTCGACTTTGGCATTTTTTCCTCTTCATCTCCGATGGAGCTTGTCATTGTGTGAGGGGTTTCGGCCAGGGAGATTAGTCGGTCAAATAATGAAAATTGGTATCAGAAAACTAATGGGTATCGTACAACTGTCTAGAGAAAAGAAGAGACGAGACCAAATAACAGTCCGAAGCAGCGGGGACTTGTTCCGCATCTGTTTTCAGACTACGAAGAAAGAAAAATTTGATGAGAGCACTACAAAAAAGAGAAAGCAAAGCAAAATACGACTCGAGAGTATCCATAATAAAACAATTGGAAAGCGAATAGGAAGCAAGCACGGCAAAAAAGAGATGAGACAGAACAATATATATCTACCACACTAGTTATTACAACCCAAACCCACATGCTCACCAGCATAATGGGCCACCAGGTGCCGACGTTTGTTCATCGTCTCCGAACAATTTTTCCAGTAACATTTGTATGTTTTGAATCTTTGGTATATCCCAAGGTGCACCCGATTTAGATGTTCAGTGTAGAGTGCGTCTTTGCGTTTGTATTGCGAAACGTCGGCGCCACATACCTCCCCGTTGGCCATCACCCATAGGCATTTGGAAGATTTCACGCCACTAGACCACGGTCAAATGATGTTGGAAATGTATAATTGGAAGGATACGTACGATTTTTTAGACTTCTTGGTGGGGTCGACAATGAAACTACATGGATGTGACATGAGCATTAGATATCTAATCATCGAAAAGAGCAAAAAGACAGGAAGACTGACAATTGCCAAGTATCATCACAATTGGCAGCGGACACAGGGTTTGCGTTGGACGCTGGCAAGGAAGACGACGACGGCCCAGGGGCGTTCTGAGGAGAATGACTGACAGTCGGAGCCAGAGGTGAAGGTGGTTGAGGTGGTGAGAAGCGAGCTTGAGACGGTGGTGAGGGCAGCCGGTAAGGCGAATCAGTTTGGTAAGAAGGGTGTGTGGAGGATTGGGGCGCCGAACGATGTGAGGATGACTGTCGTGGAGGGGAGAGGCGAGGAAGGTTAACGTCACCCGAGGCGTAAGGGTAATTTGTCAAATATGAAGCATCCAAGGGCACAGAGAGTGGTTCCATTCGAAGCATGCCGTAGGAGTGGACATCCTCGTCAGTAGAACCGTGGTTGACGTGTCCCTGGTTCATTGAGCTACTAGAAAGAGAGTCAGTTATCAAACAGTATAAACAATGGTAGTCAACTAACGATCGAAATGGATAGCCGTAGACGGGTAGGTCCTGCTGCTGCTGAGGAGGGAAATAGTGATAATGGGATCCACTGGAAGCGTGGTGGTGGTCGTTCCCAGCAGCAAAGATGTCATCGTCCAGATTTTGCAAATGCTCAAAACCAGATGCAGAACCGTCATTCTCGAGAAGATAAGGCTCAGCTGGAGTCTCCCCGTAGTAAACATCAGGATAAAGGCCCTGCTGGGAGTCATAGGCGTCTAGGTAGGATACCTGCCCAGTTTCTGTTGAAGCAGACTCGGCGAAACCGTCCTCAGTGATATGGGCATTCCCAGGCACGGAGACCTCGCTTTCGTGGGTGCTTGTGGAGACCATGTCGTATGGTAGGTCTACTTGCTGACGGTCGTAGTCCAAAAAAGTGTTGTATGGTAGGAGGAGAGGTGATGGTGCGAGAGGTACCTCGTAAGGTGCAATACTTGACACTCTTGCCAGCGAAGACGACTCGACCGCCTGTTCAACACCTTCATTTGCAGAACCTTGCTGAGCGTACATACTCTGCCAAACGGCATCTACTCCATAAGACCAGAAGTCCAATGGTGACGATGACTCCACTAGAGAGATTTTGTCCTGAGAGTTATCGGCTGAGGATATTTCGGGTGGAAAGAGACCCTCTAGTGGCTGCAACCCATCTTCTTCAAAAGGGTAATACAATCCCGGCCTGCCCTCCCAAAGACTGGCTTCGTCTAGCCTAGACCTTTTGAAGGTGCAATCATCCTCGAACTGGTCGTCACTTTCTCGCTGTCTTCTCTTCTGGCTAGCTCGTTCGGATGAAGACGGATTGGTAAGGAGTTGAGCAGCTTCAGGCTTCCTGGTTTCCAAGTCAAACCAACTGTCCACGTCGACGACAGTTGGAGTAGTGGCAGCAGTGCTCGGTATGGACGCATAGGTAGGTGACGTATACGAAGTTGGCGAGGCAATGGAAGAGTCCGAGACTGGACTAATATTCGGTGAATTGGGAAGGGGCGAGGGAGATTATGGCACCGGGAAGACAATGTATATTTCAAGGACGCAGCATGAGAGAAAAAGAATGAAGAATGCTTCGTTAGCAAACGAAGAAAATGGAAAAATAAACCGCATACCTGTTAACTGGTTCAATCTCTGAGACCAAAGGTACAAGCCAATTATCGCCGGAACCCTCGAAGTTAAAGCTGTAGATATGAAGAAAGCTCAATTGAGCAATATAGAAGACATTATATCATAGGAATGACCCACCTATCGTCTGAACCGTTGGTAGAAACGGTTGGAAAGGTGAATGGCGTTGAAGCCACAACAACGTCGGAAGAAGATGTGGAGGTGATCGTGGGGTCCATTGTAGCAAATAGTAACAATAAGAGATAAAGATAAAGCCAATGCTCGAGGAGGTGTTGTGTCTCTGAAAGTACTTGGTCTAGGAAGTAGAAAGAGCGCGATGAGGTCGCGGTGACAATGAACAACGCGAATAGTCACGAGCCTACGTTACGCCTTGTCACACCGAAGGCGCAAATGGAGGACAAGACAATGGCGAACGCGTCCACAGCCTTCAACTACATTCTTGAGCCTGGTCTGCGATACATACACCACAAGAAGATCAGGGAAGGACTCTGCAGAAAGTTGACAATAACTTTCAGCAAAGACAACAGCAGTTTGACGCCTACGCCTCTTATACCTCGGAGACGCTTTAGAACTTTTATTTGGCAGGTGGCATTCCCGCGCGCACAATAAAGCCAGGCAGCAGTCAGACATGGCAATTCGAATGACTGGATACGACGACGAAAAATCGACTTGGTTACTTTGACTTCAATAGTCGACTCGGAAACAGCTCAAGAACGTCATCAACTGAAAGCAAATTTCAGCAGAATTCTCACTAGCTTATAACTAGGACACATCTTACTGGAATGCTCTGGTGTGCCTTGATCATTTTACAACAGGTAGTCCTTCAAGCTGCCTCCACTGCTTCCCGGTAACGAACTCATTGACCTCCTTTGGTTTAGCACAACTACTCCTCCCCATACTCCGACTCAGCCTGCCACACAGCTATGACATTCTTCCTGCTGCGGTCACAGCTATTCCGTATGAGACTGGTTGGTGCCTTCAGACTTCATTCATTCCGAGACATGTCGCAACGGCCAAAATAATCTGAAGTATTGTTTCAGCAAGACGGTTATCTTATAGCTCGGGCAGCTTACTGGAATCTTCTTGATGGTGGCATGTCGCAACGGCCAAGACAATCTGAAATAGTTTTTCAGCAAGACCGTTGTCTTATAGCTCGGACAGCTTACTGGAATCTTCTTGATGGTGGAACTGGTCTACTGCAGCTCATCTGGCTTACGCGTAACGTTCTTCGTGGACTGTCACTCCTCCTCTTGACCTATCTACGCCGCTTTAACAACCTAGAAAGGATTTCACGAAGAATTTCAGTATCCTATATTCAGAACATACACAGTGGGACACACCAAGTTTGCCTGTCAACGGTCATACACTGGTTGACATGTGGGCGTATATGTAGGCGAGACTTTCTTGGTGCTACGTGTTATTTCCAGGGCGGATAGCACCTATGAATTCTGGGTGTCCGTAGGAGACGGCTCGAGATATGAGCTATTTTGCAGCCAAATGAAGGTTTTGACGCATGTACGCTGTCGTGCTTTGGAGCGAAAAGGCACATGTCATCCGAGGGCTTTGAGAACGAAGTTCTCGTGCTGACTGAAATGAATATGATCGAGAACAATAAAATCCCCAGCTTGGAAGTCAATAGTTTGAAGAAGGTACCACAAGAAGATAACGCACGATTTTTGGAGTTGCGAGGAAATGAGTCTCTCTGACATCTTGTCATCATGTTGGAGTATTGATGTGGTACGAGATCAGGAAGTTGACGTTGTCCATTTCTTATCTCGGTCAAAGAAGCTGGAGATGAGGACTGAGTCAAGCGCTCAAGCCTAAGGGCTCAAGGCTAGGTTTGCTCTTTTTTTCTTCGCTGACAGAGCGAGTGAGAGGTGGTTACATTTGGACTAGTTCATGGAGACCGTTCAGAAATACGAGCATGGGATAGTTCGGCGCGTAGAAGATAGATTTCTGAGGGTAGAAAAGGGTAGTGTCGCGAAAAGGAGGTGGATGTAACAAATCGCGCTACACGCAATCCCCTTTCCAAATTCGGACAACGCTGCACTGCCTCAGCAGTCAGGACGTTGTGGAGGTATAGAACAAGCGAAAGCACAGGTATAATGTATTTGAGTATTGGTATCTAGGAACTACTACCGAAAACAAGAAAGTTGACTAGCTATGGATACATGAAACGTAGAATTACTACGTCTATCAGACTAAGTACAGACACTACCTACCTACGGAAAGCCCATGAATGACCAGGATAAGAAAAACAGAAACCGAAAGCAATGTGAAAAGTAGAGTAAAGTAAACCAATACTATAACAGGTAGTAGATATCGATAAAGCAATTGAAAAGCAGAGAGAAAGTAACCAAAGGAAAAAGAGATACATAGGCATAGTTAGATGAACTGGAATCAACGTAGGAAAGCAAAGCACAACATGTACGACGAGCATCAACAAAGCAATTGGAATGCATACGAAAAGCAGAGAAGGTGATAGAGTGAGGGTTAGGGAATTGAGAATTGAGAGTAAATTAGCCGACTACGCTGGAAAGGATAGTGACATATGTAACCGTTCATCCAATTGAACTAACATTTTCGACCCGCACCCACATGATAGGCAGTGTAATGTTTCTCCAGGTCAGTCCGTGAATGTTTAACCCGATCTCCCCCTGTACCGTTCCACTCCTCGTGCGTACAGTTCTTCCAGTAGCACTCGCACTGATCGAGTTTTTGATGCCGAATAAGGTGGACGGCATTGAGATGTTCACTATACAACATATCTTTTCTTTTGAAGCGCGAGAGATCCGCGCCGCATACTTGCCCGTTCGGCAACATCCACAGACACTTCGAAGACTTCAAGCCCCTAGACGATGGTGATCTGTTAGTCAATGATGTTGAAAGTGCGCAAAGGAGGATAGCTCACCTTCGGCGAGCTTCGGAAGGGTCATACTGCTTGCTATAAGGATGCAAGTACAAGTTAGAAAACTGATCATGGCAAAAAGGAAGAATAACTCACATTTGAAGATCATCGCCGTTTGCTGCGCTGCTGGTGCTTCCAAGGCTTTGACTGGATGCAGGCTGCGAGGAAGGGCCAGGTATCGCATTATGAGAAGGCTTCTTTTGGGAACGAGCTTTCGAGACTTCAGTGCCAGAGCGGGCAGGGCGCTGATTTGGGTATGCTGGACTCGTCGAGTTCCTAGATGAAAGATTAGCAATAAGGTGATAATCGCAAAAGAAAGGATGACTTACATCGAGAGACCGTCGCCATTTGCTGCACTGCTGGTGCTGGCGAGGTTTTGGCTGTGCCCTGGGTGCGAAGAGGGTCCAGGAACTGCACTTTGAGAAGTCGTCTTCTTCCGAGAATGCTTCTTGGTCTGCCTCACGCCTGGCATGTGTCCTTGAGGAGGAAGAGTACGAGGACTCGAGATTTGAGTGCCAGAGTTAGCAGGATGTTGATTAAGGCAGGCTGGGCTCATCGAATTCCTAAATGAAAGATTAGCAATATTGATAATCGCAAAAGCCAGGATGACCTACTTCTGGAGACTGTCACCGTTTGGAACCCTAGTGCTGGTGCTAGCGAGATTTTGCGTTGGACTGGGGACAGTATGCTCATGAGGGCTCAGGATTTCAGTGCCAGAGCTAGCAGGCCGAATCGGGTATGCTGGGCTCGTTGGGTTCCTAGGTGAAAAATTAGCAATAAATAGCGGACGGAAAAGGCAGACGTACCGGACATACCGCTCACAATTCGACGGTAGTTCCAGTTTATACGGCAGGTGCTGCTGAAGGTCTCTGAAAGCGACCTGACTGGTCGTCAGTTTTGGCTGACGGGTGTCCGGCGCAGAGCAGAACACATCATTCTGGATGTTTTGGAGGTGATGGAGACCACGATCAGACTCGGAGTGTGCTGGTGGGTCTTGTGGTGAGACTTCGGTAGGTGTGTCCTGACAGACAGATTGTGAGACAGTGTCGTCCCCAACTCCCAGATGTCCAGACATGTCCGGGTAGGCTTCCTCTTGATGAGACTGGCCAATTTCTGGAGAGAGATCATGGTAGCCGTCGTCCTCAGCAACCTCTACCTTATCAGGTACCGGTCCGTCGTTTCCGAGGACAGGGGTCAACTCGCCAGAGATGTCAACCCGTCGCAAGTCCTGATAAGATGAAAGACCAACAGAAACCGGGAGAGGTGGGGGTGAGAGATGCATCTGGGCAGGAGTGATGGTTGTTTGCTTGGCTGGTATCCTTGGTAAAAGGTATTCGAGCAGAACCATGCTCGTGTTGAATACCCCATCGTCCAAGTACTTTGGGATTGGCACTGCGACTTCTCCTCCCGTGCAAGCAGCAGATTGAGAAGACGGTCCCGCGATCGACCGTACACCTCCTTCGGCTAGGGACTGCTGCAAGTCGAGCTGTCCGTCCACGGTATGCGGCACATCCGACCTCAATCTCTTCTCAGTGCGTTCTTCCTCGACCTCGTCGCCACTGTCCCTTCTCCTTTTTGCGTTTTGGGTAAGGCTAGGAGTGAGAGAAGTTGGGGTGGCATTGGTGAAAGGTCTAGTGGGCTCAGTCACCCTGGCTGACAAGTTCGACGACGCATCTACATTTTCAACGATCTCGGGTGTTGTCCGGGCCGTCGAAGTCGAAATGGGCGAGGTTAGACTCCAGGGAGAGAAGGAGTCCGAGACTGGACTGGGCGAAGTAGTCTCTCCTGTCGACGTTAAGGAAAGAGCTGAAAGAGTATGAAGTGGACGTGGTGGTGGAAAATGCATAAAATCGGTCGAAGGATTCGAAGAATGCGCTGCAAACCTGGAAAGACTGCGCAAAGTGACGAAGCAGTATGTCGAGAATGCAGGATGAAAGAATGAGAATAACGTTTGCTTAGCATGGGACGAAAACGAAAATTAAAGTCGCTGACCTGTTATTTGAGCCAACCGCTGGGACGGGTGGCATGTTGTTCTTGTCCTCTAGACCAGTGCTGTAGATACAGGGAAAGCTCAATTAGCATAGTAGAAGATACTATAACAAAGGACCACCTCACCTATTGACCAGCTGGTCGGTAGGAGCGGTTGGAAGGTAAGGAGTGGATGTTGTTGGCTGATTGATAGCGGTAAACGGAAAATTGGCGTTGTAGACCATTGCAATAGAGATAAGAATTGGAAATACAAAATAGAGTCAGTGAGAGAGCTACAGCTGCGTCTCTGCTAAAGCTCGATCCAGGAGGTAGAAGCAGAAAGAGCGCGTTGACTGAATTACAAAATGAAATTGTTGACATAAGTCACGGTACTGCGTTATGTGCAAGGCCCTCCCACAAGACAATTATCCAACACCTCCGCTGGCTTTCACGACATTCCTTGGCCTGGCATGCGACATTGAGGATTGGAAGAGCATCATGGAAGGGCAAGTGCGTCTGCAGAAAGCTTGACAATAACTTTCAGCGAGGGGTCAATTGCAGTAAGGGACAATAGCGGTCCACCGCCTACGCCGATACCTTTCTCTCGGCGGCGCTTCGAATTATGTCCTTGGTCGGTGGCATTCCCGCGAGCACGACAAAACCTTGTAGTCGAGGATATCTATCCCAATGGGTCCAGGCGTCAAAAATTCCGGGGTTCTAGGATGCCATCATCTAGAAGACGTCTCAGCAAGGTTATCACTAGCTCATTGCTTGAACACAGCTTACTGGAATCGTGTCCTCACTATACCAGTTCTTGCTACCACTGCTCCTAGTAACGAGGTACTCATTCTCTCTTGGTTTATGCACAACTCCTCCCAGCACCCGACTCAGAATTCCCAATACGCAGCTATGGAATTCTTCCTGTCACCGCCATAGTCTAGACAAGATTGGTTGGTGTCTCCAGATATCACTCCACTTCGTGATCCAGGGAATTCCGGAACATATCCAAACGGCCAAAACGACCTGAAATTTTTTATTTCAGAAAGATTTTTACTAGCTAGAACGCTTACTGGAACGCTCTTGATGGTGGCATTGGTCTCATAAATTTCTCTTGGTCTACGCGCAACTTGGCCTCTAAGGATTCCCAAAGGCATATTTGACTTGGCTCAACCATTTTCCTCTGCTACTCATCACATAGCTGCACCTTGTAGCCCTTCAACTCCCTGCCACCAGTGATGACTTCGTGAATAGCCTGCCGAATGCTCTGTCAAGACACTCTTCATCACGGCGCCTCCTTGTCCGTTCAGTTCTGATAATGCGAGAAGTAGAAGAACATGTTAGCGAGGCCGTCCATAAGTCATAGCTGAGATACGACTTACCGAAATCTTCTGCTTGGGGCTTTTCAATAATTACTTAGTGTTCCGGGGAAGTAGCACGACCTTTTCTCTTGACTATTCACGATTTCCTCCTTCCCAAATCCAGCCTCCGACTCCTGCACCTGGAATACCTCAGCACTATATCTAGAAGATACGCCGTGGAATTTACCAAGGTTGCCTTTCGATGGTTGTATACACTGGTTGGCATGTAGGAGTATATGTGGGAGTATATGTGGGCGAGGGTCTCTTGGAGGTACGCTTTGTTTTTAGGTACTGTCGATAGAATCTATGGATTTTGGACATCCGAAGGAGGCAGCTTGTGATAGGAGCTATTTCGCAGCCAAGTGATTCGTGAAGCTTTGACGCGCAAAAGACCGCCGTCGCGCTTTGCAATGAATACCAGAGTACTTTGATTTTGATTTTGGACGAGGTTCTCGCATTCGACTATGCTGAATATGGCCTAAAGAGAACGATAATCCCCAAGATGGAAGTCAATGATCTGAGGAAGGTACCACGAGAAGATAACGCACGATTTTTGCCGTTGCCAGGGAATGACCTGGAATGACTCCAGTTTTTCTGAAGCAAGCTGCTTCAAAATGTTCCTTTCCGCCGTTCACACACTCTCTCAAGGCGACAGTCTGAGTTGCAGACGACGAGCGGGGCAAGGTCGCTGCTCGCTTTTTCGCTGGCAGAGGGTCAAGAACTGGATGTCACAGTTGGGGCAATTCATAGGAGCGGTTCAGAAACAGAATCTGAGGCGGTTTGACGCGTAAAACATGGGTTTCTGGGGTATGCTGAGCCGCTGAGGGCGCGTCGCGACGAGAGGTAACATCGAATCAAAAAATCACGCAATCGCTTTTTCCAAATTCGGACAACGCCGCTGCACTGTCTCAGGAGGGTTGTGTCTCAGCCTCAACTGCCTCCGTCATCGACGAATTGCCAACGAGTCGCTTGTAATGAGAGTCTGGTACAACATGTAAGTGCAAATAGATGCTGCTATTAGAGATGATCTTATGCGGAGATAGACAGGTTACTGAGGGAAGACGGAGTAGAAAGACTATATTTTTCTATGACTCCTTGTTCTGCGGCTCAAAGCTTCATAGCCTTTCAGCGGCACAATATTCATTGGGTGGGCACGTAAGTCAAATGTATACTCATTCGCTAAGACGTATGACTCTAGATATTTGGATACAATAAACTTGTATACGGAAGCTTGACGGAAGTACCTCTACGCTGTACTCTACTGATACAGTGGTATTCTGAGCTTCCACTCAGGCTCACAGCCCCTCAGGATCACCTTTTGAATTCTGTCAGATTGACTTTGGGTCGGCATGCGAATCTGTTATATCACTCCGCGATCCTTTGACCTTTTTTCCTTCGACGCTCAAATCATCCATCATAATAGTGGTCGAGATCACGTCAACTTGCATAGAGTTGGAGAGTGCCACGGATTGGACTGGGTGGCGATCACCCTCCCAGTACCAATGCAGCAATTGCAAACCGTCATGGCATTGGCGAACCCGAAAGTGATCATGATGAGAAGTCGTGCTACCAAGTCGGCCATGAATTATTGAGGTATGCGACTGTGACTCACCGAGCTGAAGTTACTCTGTTCTGACTCAAACAGATCTCCTCCAAAAGTCGGTACAGTCCAAGACCTTGTTTGTTGACAAAGGACGGAACGAGTGTTGAGAGTCTGTGCGTACAAAACTGGTCAGAAGTCTCTAATCTAAACACAGGTCAATTGACGATTACCGTCATGAGGGTGTTTCTGTAGGAAATGAAGAGATTATCGCCAGAAACTATCGCGATAGATCGAAGACCTACGTGTATAATCGGGCCATGGGCAATGAAAAGATCAAGAACAGGTTTGACCTGGGACTGGCGGTCTACGACGACTCGGGTGAGCCTCAAGCCTTGGTTTCGTGAAATAAATTAATGGCACTGACCAGAAAAGCCAAACTACAGCTGCAAAAGACGGTCACAGGTAATGCAGTTTCTACTGATGTGCGAATGAGCTTGGAAATGGCAGTGTCGGTAGCTAATTGATGATTATTTCATTTTCAGCGTCACGACGTCACCGGTACCGTCAATCTTAAGCTAGAGGATCTCAACACTGAACAAATACTCGCCTTTCATTCCGGTCCTCCTCTTCAACAGATAATACGAGAGCGTCACCGTGATAGACGCGTCGCAAGCTACGGCGGTAGCTACCCAGCTGTCTGCAACAGGGATCAGTCTAGCATTGGCTTCTACATTCGGTTCGAGCAATGCGCCGATACTCG
Organism: Tetrapyrgos nigripes; assembly: GCA_013368315.1. NCBI lineage: Eukaryota > Fungi > Basidiomycota > Agaricomycetes > Agaricales > Campanellaceae > Tetrapyrgos > Tetrapyrgos nigripes. The sequence goes on from JAACJM010000042.1 coordinate 88,029, forward strand.
ATGCAAAAGCTAATCCCCCTTGAGCTAGGGAAAGAGTGCAGATGAAGACGAAGAGGACGAATGATTTGGAAAAAATACGAATACGCCAGGCGAGGAAAAATTGTACTGGGACGGAGATGCTAGTGGCAGACGCGTACATTGCTGAGTTGGCTTATACCCATGAATTATCAGGGTCCTGAATACTCACAGCGTGGTGAAGATAGGTATCATGTTGTACTGCCAAGGAGTCGAAAGGAGACCGATTTTGTTCTCGAAACTATCTACTGCGTAGTGCCACAGTAAGTACGAAGACGTACAAGAAGAGAACGTGTCGACAACGGCGACCCATATGACGAAGCCGCTGCAGGATGGTTTTGAGCCGTTTAATTGAATCGCACAAACTTGGAGTACGCACGTAATGGTAGGTCTATCTTTGATTCTAGAATCATAGTACTCGAAGAACTGGATCAGACAGATCCCAACGAGAAGAGCATTGACCAAAGTAGCAACCACCACAGGCCCGAGAATGAGGCTGATGTTGATGGGAGGAATTTCTGCCATCTTGGGATGGAGCGGACTCGAACAAGTTGGAGGGCGACTCAGATTTTTCTAGGTTTTTGATCAAGGTTCAGTATTGATTCACTGTAAATCGCGATTGATTGACTCGGAGCGGTACGTTTCAGGCTAGATTATTCCACTACTATGACTATCCCTATGGCGCTCTCACCCGAAGATGTCCATACTAGGCTTTAGCTACGTTCTACGTCTACCGTGATTCTAGTCGGCCCAGGGATCAACCAGGGATGTATTAGCCCATCGGGAGTGGAAAATAAATCCGAAACTTGAAGATGCTGACATGAAAGCCTGAGGATAATCCATCTTCTAGTACGTTTACTCGAAGTTCAAATACTCATCGCCTTTCTTTCCTCATCTGTTTCAAATGATTTCACTGTACAGTGTCTCGCAAGCGTGAGCTGGAATGTCCTTGCCAGTGGTGGAGGAATATAACTCCACCGACGCCAAGCTGCTGTGAGTGGCGTATTCATGTCATCCTTTGGTGAGTAAAACGTCCTCCTCCGCTCAGGGACAACAGACATAATTTCAAATAAGTGCTTCGGACAGTCCACATCTCCCATGATCATCACCGACCTCATATAACAGAACTTTTCGTATGAACAAATCTCATCCTACCTTTGTTCCCCTATGAGTTCTGTATTCTCCTTCCCCGGGCTCACACCTGTCTCAAAAGAGTCTCTCGAGCAAGCGATGAAAGCTTCCTGGATATGTCACTACCAGAAACAAGAGAAATGGCTAGCTACGGATACACGCAACGTAGAGTTACTTCTACATCTATTAGATTACAGACACTACTTACCTACAGAAAGCCCATGAATGACCAGGATAAGAAAAACAGAAACCGAAAGCAACGTGGAAAGCAAAGCAAGACCGTAAAACGTAGCAGGTAATGATAAAGTAATTTTACAGCAGAGAGAAAGCAATCAAAAGGAAAAGAGACAGGTAAGGATAGAAACCTTAATCCTACAACTCGTACAGGTGGTCTTTGAAGTGTTTCTTGAACCACGTCCTGGCGCCCGACATCCCACAGCCCTGCCAGTAGCAGAGATAATGTTTTTTCCCTTCGCTCGACGTTACAGTAGGTCTTCGGTCTGCCTCTTTGATGAAATGTTCGAGATTGAGGTGGCGGTCATAGAGCTTGTCTTGGCTCGTCAGGTGAGAAACATTAACGCCGCATAGTGTGCCATCGGGCTTAACCCATTGACAAAGTTTTGGTAGCTGGAAGGATACCCTAGCATGCGCAGATCCGTTAGTTAACGACTTTGAGGATGTATCAACAGAAGATGGCTCACGGTGGTGGATGTCTAGATCTAGAGCGTGTAGAGGTCGAAAGGTTGGTGGGAATGCTACTAGTATATGAATGATCATAAGAGATCCGGTTATTGAAGCAAGCAAAAGACAGAAGACTTACACAGGATGAGTACCATTGCTTGCAGCACTGCTAGTGGTAACAAGGTTTTGGTGACCATAGGCCGAAGAAGAATACGAACCCGGAGTTGCGTGGTCATGATAGACTGTAGACGAGGGTGCACGAGGTGGGTGAGGTGGAACGAATGCTTGAGGTATGCCAGAGCTTCTGGGGGTGTTGACCGGGCTCAGGGAAGTCCTTGACGAAAAATCAGTGATGAATCGTAGAATAGTAGAAGGGTAGAAAACCTACCCGTAGAACGTCTGAAAATTGCGGGGCAGCTCCAAGGTGTAAGGCAAGGAACTAATAGTAGAACCTGCAGTGCAAATATTTCGTTGTTGTATGTTCTGATGTCCAACCCCTCCATGATATAACTGCGGTTGCGCAGCAGCATTGACAACCCCATAGACCTGTTGCTGAGCACCAGCATCGTTGCCGTGCACTACAGGGCCCCCAATATCGGCCGGCTGTTCGGTGCTGGGAGCAGACCTCACATCTGGAAAACGGTGCTGGTCGTCCTCGACGACAATCTGGGCATTTTCCGGGACGGACGTACTATCGCAAGGGGTTGGGCTGGGGGTATCTACGCCTCGGAGAACCTTGTTCAATTCATTGAGCACGTTTCCGGAATCCTTTGGTAGGCAGCAATCCAGAATTTGAAGGGTCATGGCAAATTCGTTATCGTCTAAATATGCCGACGAAGAGGCACCCGGGACAGAAGCTTCTCCAGTGGGACCAACATCTTGAAGGGTAGTAGAGGAAAAGTTTTCTTCCTGGTGCGAGGCGTCGTCGGCTGGAGAGTGCTGCAGATCCAAGTTTTCGTCTGGAATGTGGGGTATATCCTGTTTCAGCCTTTTGTCGTAACGTTCCTGGACGACCTCGTCTTCATCATCGCTAATACGTCTTTTTTGCTTGTTAGTCCCGACATTCGCGAAGGTTTGGGCAGTATTAGAAGAAGGCCGAATAATCTCAGTCGCTCGAGAGAACCATTTAGAGGTGAGAGTGCCAGAAACCTCGGGTGTAGTCCTAGCCGTAGACGTAGAAAGAGTAGTTGAAGTCGTAGAAGACGAGGAGGTAGAAGAGGCAGAAACGGGACTCGGTGTCGCATTATCGACAATGGATGGTAAATAGCCAAAGGTAGTTACAATGGCTGGACGGGAGAGCGACCCATGGGGAGCGGCTGAGAGCTGGGTTTGAAAGCTGGGGAGACTAATGCAATGGGCAAAGGATGCAGAATGAAAGAAAAGAATAAAGAAGGCTGAGTCGTTAGCAGAGGATACTTGTAAAGGGCCAATAAACCACATACGTGCCAATTGAACCAATCCCGGACTCGGAGTGAAGCGGTACAGTGGTTGTCACGGCTGAACCATGAATGCCTGGGCTGTGGATACAAACGAAAGCTCGATTGAGCATGGTAGAAGCTAGTATATCATAGGAATGCCACACCTATCGTTGGTAGAGGCAGTTGGAATAGGGGATGTCGTCGACGGTCCAACAACGTCAGAAGTAGATTGGGAATCCATTGTGAAGGGGGTTGTAACAGTAACAATAAGAGTAAAGATGAGGAAGTTGTAGTCAGTGACGGAGGGAGAATTGCGTCTTTGGAGGCATTCGATTGTGAAAGTAGACAGAGCGCGTAAAAGTCGCGGTGACAATAAGCAGCACGGAAATAACAGTCACGGTACTGTGTTACCCTTGTCCAGGCAGGTGCCGAAGACACGGCACAAACGAAGGACAAGACAATAACATACGCCTCCCAAGCCTTCAACGACGTTCTTGGGCCTGGTGTACGCCAGTTTAAGATTAGCAGAGGACTCGGGAATGGAAGGTACGTCTGCAGAAAGTTGACCGTAACTTGAGCAAAGGGACAATAGCAGTCAACCGCCTACGCCTCTGCTTTCATATTCCCGGCGACGCTTCAAAACCTCCACTTGGCCGGAGGCATTGCCACACAGAATAAAGCCTTGTGCTGCCTCGTACTACTCCTGGGTATTTATTGGAATGTTTGGACGTGACGACGAAAATTCGGGTTAGTTACTTTTGACTTCAACAATCGACTAAACAGCTCAAGAGCGTCATCATCTGAGAGCCTTTCAGCAAGGATATCGCTAGCTTATAGCTTGGATACAGCTTACCGAGATGCTCTGGTGTGTCTTTACTTCTTACAAGTACCGGTCTTTGATTCCTTGCTCCCAGTCACTGCATTCATTCCAGGACATGTCGAGGACATGTCGTAACGGCCAAAAGATCTGAAGTAATTTCTTTTCAGCACGATTGTGACTATCTTATACGGTGCTAGAATACTTACTGGAGCCTTCTTCTTGGTGGCATTTGTCTCTCGCAGCTCTGTACGTATAGCTTTCTTCTCCAAGGACCTCAAAGGCTTAGGCTCGCTGATCTGACCTGGCTTTACCATTTTCCGCTTGTCGCGGTGATTTTCTCTACTGTTTATGCCATAGCTACTCTGTATTTCACCGCCACAAAGGACGACTTCGTTGGTACTATCCTGGACTCTGCGTCAAGAGACATCACAGCGTCCATGTAGTTCTGTCAAATCGAAGAGTAGAAGTCAGCGAGATCGTCCCTAGTTCATATCTCGAAAACGCCTTACCGGAATCTTCTCCTGGGTCTTTCAATTATCACTCAGTGTTCCAGGAAGCGACACCACCTTCTCCTTTAACCCATGCCTGCCTCCTCCCCGAACCCTGCCTCCTGCTCCGACTTCTGTACCTAGAATGACTCAGTGCATATCCAGATGATACCCATTGGAATATACCAAGGTTGCCTTTCGATGGTCATATACATTGATTGGCGTGTGGGCGTTATGTGGGCACTGGGCGAGAGTTTCTTCGAGGTACGCGTGATTTGCTAGGCACCCTGTCTCTGCGCATCCAAAGTAGCTGCAGTCGCCGGAAATAGGAGCTATATCCCAGTAAGTCGCAATCAGTTCACTGTCATCCGAAAATTAAAAGAGGCAGCTCACCAAGATCCTGCATGCCTTCTCGCGTATTCTTCACAGTAACTCTCTTGTCTATATGCAAACGGCAAGAGTGGACGTTTGAAAGGCCGTCGTCGCGTTTAGGAATGGAAAAGAGTGTTCTCCGAGCTAGCTGCTTGGCCCTTCCCGACCACATTCCTTCCGTGGGCATTCGCAGGGCTTTCAACCGGCACCACCTCTAATCTCAAAGCTTTCCGCGGTGATATACGTCCTCCATACACTGAGTATCCATCATCGTACGAGGGATCTTTGTTCTGATAAGAACGCGTTGTGTCTTGAAGTCAATTAGGCCTAGATGACTACGATAACTCCAATTTAATGATCTGAAAACGGACAACGTGAAGACAACGCACAACTTGTTAGATTTGGTCCAGAGAGCAACTCCAGTCTGATTGACCGAGAGATGAGAAGGAGGGTGCTTCCGCACAACATGTCACGGATGTCGAGTTGGTCAAAGCTGCGGGAGAATGCGTAAAACACTGGAGGCTACAGTTGGTTTAGTTCATAGACAAGGTTCAGAAAGGACAATTCGACACGGAAAATATGGATTCCTGAGCCTCTCTGAGGACAGGTCGTGAGCGGGTTGTTAAGTTTGTGACGGAGAGGTTAAACGTAAGGCGGCAATCTCCAATTCGGGACCTGCATAAGTGCACGGCATGTACCTGTCTCATACTTAGTGTACAATCTTAGTGGTACAGTACATTTCTATTGAGAGATACGTAGAAAAGAACAGACAAGTGCATATGCGTCTCTGTTCAGACTGTACGAAGATGTCTGACCCAAACATAAATTGCAATTGACCGAGATAAAGTACAAAAAGCAAAGGCAAGCAAAACGTATACGTACTAGTAGCAAACACAACATAGAGATACCATAAGAAGTAAGGGTGCACGACAGCAGAGGATAGCAAAGAAAGGGGAGATCAACGAAGAAAAATTTTACAACTGGGACATTTCCCATATTCCCGCCGAGATGTCAGCCCTTGTTCCCAACCTCAGGAAACAGACACATCCTAGTCCTGCTCCTTTGGCCGACCGGGTTGCTTGTTGACAACGACGTGTACATTGGCGAAATGCCTCCTAAGATTATGAGCACTAAACTGCAATCCGCAACCTTTCCAATAACACTGCACTTTTGTTCCCTTCTTACCATCCTCAGCGACCACTTTAATCGGATCCCTATCGAGGCGATGCTTGGGACTAAAGTGTTGAGAGTGGATTTGTTTAATCGTGGTGTACCCAGTAAGATCTGCTCCACAGAGTTGACCGTCGGGCTTTACCCAAAGACATTTCAGAGGAGAGATTTTCTCTCCTCTCTTGCTTCCGGGCATGGGTCCGCGTTTCCTAGACAACGACAACAATGAACCTTGAGTAAACATCGCTGAAGATAGACAATTGGAAGATAACTCACATTTTGGGCTTCGGTGCGTTGGGTTGAAATTGAAAACTACACGAAGGCGAGTGCATTGTGAGATATGAGGGTCATGAAAAACAAGGAAAATCAAGAAGACCCACATCTGAAGTCCACCATCGTCTACAGCAGTGGCGGCGAAAGCAGCGTTCACGTTGGACGTGTGTACAGAAGGACCAGGGGTCGCGTTCCTGGGATAATTGGAGACCGGGTGAGGGTAAACGCGACCTTGGTTAGGGAAATTTGTCGAGAATGCAGTCTGCGGTGACATGTGCGAGTTATAAGTGAGCGCCGTTTGAGCCGTGCCGTGGCTAGCAGAGATTTGGTCACTGTAGCCTTGGTACATCGGACCACTACTAGATAAAAGACAGTCAGTGATAAGACAACAGGCGATATTAAAAAGAAAAACTGACGGGTAATATCCATAGGAAAGAGGAGGAGGTTGTCGATAGGCATAAGAACCATAGACAGGATACTGAGCTCCAACTGCGACTTGGACGTTCCCAGACTCCCAGTTCCGGTGTTGAATGCTAGAGTCGACGAAGACATCGTCCTGGACATTTTGCAGGTGCTCGAATCCGGTGGCAGAGCCATCATCTTCGGGTGAAAACGAGTCTGAAATTGTCTCTCCATAGTAGGCATCCGGGAAGGCTTGTCCTTGAGGGCGACTGTTCGTTGAGGTGCCTTCAACGTCTGCATGGACCTGGACCTGGGAGTCTTGAGGGAAGAAATGCTCATTCCATTGAGAATCATTTTCGGAAAGGGAATGTTGCTGGTCAAATGACTGGTCCAACGAGAGAGGAGAGGTGTGAGGAGGTGGTCCCGCGGAATGAACAGTGTTTTGAGAGAAAATCTGTTCTCCAGAACCGACTGGTACCCAATACTCCAGGAGAGCAAGACCGAAAGCTAAGTCGGCTTCATCCATGTAAGAGGACGAAGGAGTGGGTTCGTTCTGGAGGACGTCAAGCGAAGATACAGCATCACCGACCCCAGAACTTTCAAATTTGACCTCTTCTTCTGCTGTATGGGCATTGACTCTCAGCCTCTTGTCTGTATATTGCTCCTCGGACTCGTCGTCACCATCACTTCTCTGTCTCTTGTTTTTGGTCATCGTTGCATTGCTAAAGGCGTTGATGACCTCGGGAGTTGTCCGAGCGCTGGAAACAGAAGGAAGAGAAGAGAAAGGCGAGAGAGCTGAATAATTGGATATAGGACTTGGTATCGTCGCATCGCCAGGAGACGAGACGTGGTCGGCGTAAGAGGACATGGAGTCGGTCATGGGCCTCATGGTTATGAAGCAGCAAAAATGAAGTCAATGCTCGAGGAAGAACCCGTCTCTGAAAGCACTCGATCAAGGAAGTAGAAAGAACGCGTCAAGGTCGAGTTGACAAAAGCAAAAGCAAACGTGAACAACAACAGTCACGAGCCTGCGTTATGCTTTGTCCATGGTAATGCCGAGAACGCCGAAGGCGTAAACGGAGGACAAGACATTGTCAAACGCCTCTGCAGCCTTCAACGACTCCTGAGTCTTGTCTGCGACGATCATAACTAGAAGAGCTCTAGGGAAGGTCAGATACGTCTGCAGAAAGTTTGACCATGACTTTCAGCAAGGGGACGATAGCAGTCCAGCGCCTAGACCTATACTTTATCACGCCGGCGACGCTTCAAAACATATTCTTGGCTGGTGGCATCCCCGCGAGAATAAAGCCATGTAGCAGTCGATCATGACTATCCAAACGACTGGATACGACGACCAAATTCGGGCTGGTTACTTTAACTTCAACGACCTATGCACTCCGGGATACTATCACCTACAAGATTTGAAGCACAATCAGCAGCTTTATCCACTACCTCATAGTTGGGATACAGCTTACCGGAATCGTGTCTTCATCATCTTACCACTACCAGTCTTTGCTCCCACTGCTGGTAACAAACTCCTCTCTTGGCTCACGCCCAAGTTCTCCAGTCTGTAGCTCAGACTTCGCAAGACGGAGGTATGACGTTCTTCCTCCTCTGCCATGGCTGTTCCGACGAGTGGTTGGTGGCTTCCGACTTCAGTCAACGTCACTATCCGGAGCATTCCAGGACATGTCGCAACAGCCAAAAAGACCTGAAGCAGTTTCATTTCAGCAAGATTTTTACAATCTTACAGCTAAAACAGCTTACTGGAAGCTTGACTGTGGTGGCATTAGTTGGTGGTAACCTTTACGACCCAGAGATGACTTTCTCCCCAATACACTCTCCGCTTGACTGCGGCTCACTTTCATTTGCCATGGTGCTCTCTCTGTTGCTCGGAACACAGCTGAGGGTCATCTAACTACGCGGCCAGGGGTGGCTTCCTTGTTAACATGTTGCGCTTGAGCTCAGACGTTCTCAATCAATGTCTGGGCAATTTCTTCGGGTAGAAGACAGAAGAATTTCAGCAATATTGTCAATCAATCGTAGCTGGAATCCAACTCACCCAAAGCTTCTACTTCTGTGCTTGCCATTTCACGACTAACCACGTCCCAGTTGCCGATTTAAAAAATGGTCCTTTACGCCCCCGGCCTTTGCACTGGCCTATGCCAGACTCCTCCACATCATGACTTCCATGTCATATGAGTGACGACGACGTCCAATCCTGAAGGGTGTACAGGGAGACGACATTGGTCAGGGAGAAAAGCGTCCTCCTCTTCGATGACTAGGACAACTATCGACGTGAGGAGCTCACGAATCCAGAAGGTAACTCAACATAAGAACTGTAGATGAACGAGATCACTATTAGCTCCCAGCCGTCTCAGGATAGGAAAGGACAGCTTACCGGGATACCCATCTTCATGTTGACCGCCTTCCAAGCTGAAGCTGACCGCCTATTCCTTTCCAACACACTCCTTCTATACGCACTCAACTAGTGCTCTCTGAAACGTCATCTGGCCAAATTTTGTCATACGGTATGCAAAGGCAGATACGGCAGGGATCATCCAAAGGTTTTCGTTTTCGTTTTCAGGAACGGTTCTTCGCCTTTGACTTGGACAAGGAAGGCAACCTATAGAGCACGACGACAATGATTCCGAGGGTTAGTGTTCTGGAAGACGGTAGTAAGAGATAACGCACAATCTAGCCCCAGACTATTTGACAGAGGGGAAAAATGGAGAAAGCCATTGACAAAAAGCAGGCCGCTACAAGTCTCTCCGCCGACATTCGTCCTTCAAGTCGGTACCGATATGTCACAAAAGACGAATACACTGGTTCAAAATTGTGGATGTGCTGAAAGCGCGATATTTTGGTGCCTGTCTTCAGACATCATCAAGGCAATCATTGAGATACTTCAGCGTGGAAGATTTGAAGCAGGTTGACGCGCTGAACACCACTTCCTATTGGACCAGGACAAGCGTTGGAATTGGGAGGGACAGGAAAACCACGTGATCTCGTTTTCTCTTCATAACATCCTTGCGAAGTACTGCTTTGTACTCACGATACATATACATCTACGTGATCGTCAAGTTGAAAGGAAGGTACATGCAAAGCGTAACGTTAATAGTAGTCAACGAACTAGGAAAACACCCCAGAAAACGAAACAGCAAATTTAAAAACGAAGTGGTCCAAGTTTGGTCTAGACTAACAAACCCTCATCCAGCGGAACAAATCTATCCCATCCTATCCTATCCTACCCCTGCCTACCCCTCACACTCCCCCGCAATGCACACACAGGTATCAGAGGCTCTCAGTTGAGAGCGCTGAGCTGAAGACTGCAGCTGAGGATGATGAGGGTGTCCCCGATGTCGAGGTCTCAATCCCGAAAGACCAGAGCCCCAAAAGATGCTAACTGGTGGCTGAGTTTGCTGAAGAGGTGCACTGTCACTTCGTAGAATCCCAGAAAGGAAGAGGTGCGAAGGCAGCCAAAGTCTAGACCTCCGGGTACGAGGATGTATGACCTCAGAGTATGGTTTGACTTCGTCGCGGCCGGGTTGCATTTTGGCTTTGACCTGTTTTACCTAGCTTGACAAATGTCAGTTACGTGCTCTGAAAGAGTCAAAAACTGAAGAGTAAAAAGAAGTATAAAAAGAGAAAAAACGAAGTAGAGAAACATGTATTCTCATCTCACTGCTTGAAACTACTCGTTGCTTTCGTGGCGCGCTTCTTTTATCCGAAGAAATACTCACTGTTTATGATCTTGATCATCCTCAGCCAGTACAATAACCACTTTGAGATGTTTGCTGGAGTAGGACGAAGTAGGATTTGCGAGTCCCCAGTTAGAGCTAGTTAGGCGCGAGCATTCGTCGACGAGTGCTGAGATATCAGATGTTGACGGCCGTTTTACGCAGATTAGGCTAAGTTAGCTTCCGCCCAAAAAAATTTCACAACCGCAAGACACAAGACAAGACGGAACACGGATGTCAAATTGTCTTGAACAAAAAGTCTGATGAGCAAAAGGGCGTGTTCCGATTTTCGCCTATAAAACATTAAAGGTCGGTATTCGTGAATCCAAGCGCAAATCTACACACTCCCCGCACCTCTAGCTGTCTGTTGCTTCCATTCCCTTCTATCATGTTGAGAGAGAGGATCGCATTCGTTTTTGGTCTCGCTGCCGCAGTTGCAGTTAACGCTCAAGACACGTCCGGAATCAACCAATGTATTCTCAACTGTACGAGCCAGGCCGCGAGCGCAAACGGTTGCGTTAGCTTGTGCGTAGCCCACTTTCTCTCCCCTTCTTCCCAAAATAGCTGACAGGATCGTCTTTGACGCCCTCAGCGCCGACATTACTTGCGTCTGCACCAACCAGGCTTTCCAAACCGCGGCTGCTGCCTGTCTTCAAGCCAATTGTACATCTGACGACCTCACCAACGCCCTGCAATTGCAACAGCAACAGTGTGCTGCTCGTGAGTCCTACATCCTCTTTGTGTTTTTAGCATCGTAAACGGTCTGACGTCAAATGTCTTTTGTCTCACCTCCTACAGTCAGCTCTGGTGCTTCAGGCGTTACTTCAGCTCCTCAAACATCCGCTCCTGCTTCTTCCGGCACTGTGTCGGCCCCGACCAGTGCTCCCGTTCCCACCAGTACGTCCCCGACCAGTCGGACCAATGGTAGCGCGACTCGTACGGGTACCAGCTCGTCCAGCGCGACTGGGCCCAGCAACACCAGCGGAGCTGTTTCGGGATTCGGGATTTCTTTGGCTATGGTTGTTGGACTTGGAGGTGCTGTCGTGGCTTCCGTGATTGGGATGTTATAAGGCGGATTTGACGTTGAGGATCTAATATATGGCGCCGAATCACGGTTTCAGGGGATAGAACAGAACTTTTTTGAATTGACGTTGAACAATGGCACTACCAGGATATCCAGATCTTCAATTTACACACTTGTTCTTTCTTTTCGAATGAAGCTAAGCAGCGAGGTAGTTTGAGAGACTGAAACCAAGAGAGTGTGTACAAGTGTTTGTCCAAACAGAGAACACCGTTCTTCCTAAGCGTTCTCCTTATTGACCTCTTCCATTGGAGTCTCACAAGGGCGTCATAACCGACGAAAAAGACCTCGCTGGGTACAGATTTGATACCCAGAAGCTCCTCGTTAGCTCCTCGTTTTGACGTCGCGCGTCATCTCCTCATTGTCTTGGAAGGAGTCTAATCGACAAACCCTGGCCCAATCTGATCATTGTCGAAGCCGGTCTTTCAACCGTTTGGCACAATGACGAAGTGCCTGTTGTCATATGATAGGCTATATGCCCTAATTCTATGAACCTCAAGTGACTTCTCATTGGCAGCAATCTTCGTAATTATCAATGTAGACGAACTTGGGGTTCATCAGTTCCTCAAAGGGAAACAATCCAGCGATAACATCGGGACAGAAGGCCTTGCATGAGAGTTTCTTCTCAGAGCTCTGTCTATCTGCAAACCCCTGTATCTACGCAATACACGTATAAAACGGACGTCCCAAGCTATCATCCAAAATACTATCGCCCAGTATCTCTGATTCCTTCCGATGTCCACCACTACCTATGAATCCATCCAATTCCGTGGCTCTCCTTCTGGAGAGGTCGTCCAGAAAACCTACACTTACGACGGACTCGCTCCAAACGAGGTCATCATCAAGGTGACGGCTAGTGGACTCTGTTTCACAGATATCCATATGTTGAATAGCGATATGGTTTTGGGGCATGAAGGTGCGTTCCAGGCTTCGTTTTTTACCCTTATCGTGACTCAGATCTTTCCAGGAGTCGGTATCGTCCAAGCTGTCGGATCCGGCTGCAAGACTGTCAAAGTCGGTGATCGAGTCGGCTGGGGGTACACTAACAGTAAGCCTTGCTGGTCTCCTCGTCAACAACCATACTAATAACCACCCACCTATTGCAGGCTGCTGCGAAAAATGCGAATTCTGCCTCGGTCAAGACGACTCGTACTGTAAACAAGTCGAATGGTACGGTATGGCCAATCAAGACTGCGGCTCCCTCAGCAGTATTGCAAAACGTAAAGAAGAGTGGCTCTTCAAGATTCCTTCCGAAATGACCGATATCGATGCTGCTCCTCTTATGTGTGGAGGCGCAACTGTCTGGTCCCCAATTATCCGAAACTGCAAATGCTTTGACCGTGTAGGCATCATCGGTATTGGAGGCCTAGGCCACCTCGCTATTCAACTACTTCGTAAAATGGGGTGCGATGTTGTGGTGTTTTCTACAGACGCTTCGAAACGCGATGAAGCACTTTCTCTGGGGGCGAATGAATTTCATGTTGTCAAAGGCTTGCAGAAGGATTATGGAGAGTTGGATATCAAGCCAGTGGATAGGATGTTGATTTCTACGTCAGCGAAGATTCCTATGGGGCAGTTCTATCCCATTATGAAGCCGAGGTCGACGATTATTCCGCTTACGGTGGATCAGGGTGATTTGACGGTGCCGTATACTCAGCATGTTCTGACGGGGATGACGCTTCAGGGGAGTGCGATTTCGCCTAGGTTGGAACAGTGCGTTGGATTTGTTCTTTTTCTGAGGATTTTCTTGCTGAGAACCTTTTGGTTTGATTTGGCTTATAGGCAGAAAATGCTGGACTTTGCTGCGCGTAATGAAATCCATGTTATGGCCGAAAAGTTCCCTTTGACCTTGAAAGGTGTCAATGAGGCCGTCGAGAAGTTGAAGAGCGGAAAGATGCGATATCGTGGAGTGCTTATTCCGGAGAACTGATGGAAAGAGAGAAGAATGTCCAAGTCGTTTTCAGTCACTGTATAGTATCACGCAATGATTCCAGTCAGACAAACTAAACTATCAGACTTGAAACTGTTCTCAGATGTAGACCCAGGGTCATTGCAGCAAGTGGCTACCGACGAGATAATAGTGCTCGAGGTGAGCAAAGCCCGCGTCAAGGCCCCATCTCACGACCGTTCCATACCACAGTTTGGCTTTGGGAAATGCTTCTTCTCCTCGGGCAGTGCACAAAATACTAACCGTCGGAACCTGATTGTGCTGAGTTCCGGTCATTGGTCACCATAACCAGATGGATCTACAGCAGTTTAAACGCACTGCGAGTTCGTCCTCCCTGGAAGTGGTCGGTCCCGGGGCACACTCCTCCTCTGGGGGAGATTATGGGATCCCCTTTCAGACCATTCATACAAATCAAGCATACCCCTAAGCCTCCTTCCTTCCTTTTCCTCTTTGCTACATAGCCACTCTCGGAATCGTCATCCCAATTTCCAACGGGCTCAGCCATACGACCGACGATATGCAAATATGACGTCTGCGACGGCTCATTTTGCCCGACTCGACTGTAGCTTCAAACCTTAAATACGAATGGCTCGACAATCAGCGCAGTTCGTCAGCATCAACACCCAAACTCAACGAGCACCACATGAAATTCATCACCTCTGCCTTCTCCACTCTTATTCTCGTCGCTGGCGTCCTCGGCCAGTCCGCTTATATCGAGACGCCTACCAAGGGCAATTCCGTGACTGCTGGGACGTCTTTGGTTATCGACGTTGTTCGTCCGGTGAGTCTCCATTCTTGTGAAAGATGCTAGTGCTGATCTCAACCGTACGATTCACACAGAACACCATCTCCTCATCAGTCGAAATCGGTATCGCCATTGGTATCGCTAGCTGCGCAGCTTCCAGATGTTATTCTGCCGCCGAAACTCTGGGCACTTTGCTCTACAATGGGATCTTTAACCCTCAGTACGACGCCAAACCATTCGAAACTGGTCAATATCAGCCTCATCAGGAAATTACTGTACAAATTCCTGAGGATTTCACGAAGGGTGATGCTCAGATTAATTTTGCCCATTTCTTTCTTCTTGGGGTGCGTACTACTACCTACTTTCAGATTTATGACTTGCCAGATCAGCTGGTTCTGACGAAACTTTGTTCACCTCGTTGATCTCACAGGCTAGTCTTTCTCCCACCGTTGAAACTTCCAGCGTCTCTGTGGAAGTGAAGTAGGAAGATTCCATTGTTCTCAATTAGCATGGACTCAATATATGGATTGCTTTAACGTCCTCAATCACATTGTGTTAAGTAACAATGATGAAAATTACCAGGTGATATCGAATCCAGGGATTGTACCGCGCTTTCAAGCGCTTTTGGTTGTTCGGTAAGATAGCTACGTATATATGCTCGAGAAATGGCCTTTTGAAGCTCTGGCTGATACTGATAGAGACTAAGAGGAAAAGTAGGCCTCTATCACGACGCGTTTAGGGGCAGAAATGACGTGTCAGCGGAGATTGAAGTTGGCAATCACAGGTTTGTCAGTGGCAGTCACCATCGTCGAGCTGGCAGCAATGCGCTATATCCGATCTTTCTTCCCTTACTTCCACATCATCACTTTGAGTATCTCCCATCCCTAGTTCTTCAGTTAGTTCCTCCCTAACGTCGACCGTTAGCGACAATTGGTTTAACTTCCGACTGCAAGGCTCCTGTGACCATGTCCTCGCCGTCTCCAACCTTTCCTACTGAACTCGCCGAATTCATCATTGACCACGTCTACTGGGCAGACTGTGGACCTTCCTTCGACTACGAAACACACTGCTCTCTCGCCTCAGCCAAACACCGTACCCTCCTCGCCTGTTCCCTTGTCTCGCGCGCCTGGCTACCCCGTAGTCGAATCCACTTGTTCAGCATCGTCAACCTCAACTCGAGCAATGATAGTATCACTCGTTTTATCGACCTCGTTCAAAATCCTACACAGACGCTAACACCATACATCCGTGATCTTACATTTTCGGATAGTCGACATTGGGCGGATCCGTATGCTTATGACAGTATCAAAAAGCACTCTGATTTCGATATCAGAGAAACTTGGCATGGAAGGGATCTACCTTTGCTCCTTTCTGGACTTTCCTCACTCGAACGGCTTTCGCTTTATAACGTCTCTTTTCAGTCAGCTGTGCTAGAAAGTGGTGCTGGTGCTGGCGCTAGTGTAGAAGGAGGAGGTGGAGGCGGAGGTGGAGCAGTAGCACTGCTCTCGAGTTTTCCGTGCCTGAAAATGTTGGATCTACAATCCCAATGCGCTTTTGATTCCAAGGAACACTTTTTTGAGTGTATCTCCGCCGTTGGAAGGTCAAGTGTCTTGGAGGATTTGTCTCTAGGCCCGATTGAATGCACGAGGAATACCTTCAAGCTTACTGTTGAGAGTCGAGTTAGGCAGAAGAGGATGGCGAAGTCGAAGGGAGATTCGGAATGGGCGTATCCGAGACCTCCTACTCCTCTTGCGCCGAGTCCTGGTACTAGCTTGGACGTATGGCCTCCTCCACCGATTCACTTGAAGTCGTTACGATTTCAGATGGGTCATGCAGAGAGTTTGGGGATAAATCTTATCGAAGATGTTACGAAGTGGTTTTCCTCCATCGATAGTCCGCCAAACGTTCAAACCGTTTATGGTGAAAGCCTGTGGGACGAACAAGTCGTTCCACTCGCTTCGTATGTCCAGGCGTTGACGGGCTCGTTGAGACGGCTTGGGATTGGGTTCTTTTCAAGTGCACAGGCAGGTGAGTTTTAGTCCTGGCTATCCGTCAGTGGAGGATGGTCACTCACGTTGATGCTTTTTCACATACAAACAGCCGAATTTACTCGAAACGTCGATTTATCAAAGCATCAACACCTCGAATCCATTAAATTCCAGTTCATCGACCTCAACTCTCCATCTCTCGACGTACCACATTCCGCGGATCATATATATCCTCTCCTTGATCAAATCGCCTCCTCTTCCTCTTCCCCCTCAGCCTTACCATCAAAGAAAATGAAAGAAATCTGGCTCCACGTACGGATCAATCAACCAGAAGATCTGAATTTGCTCAATTGGGAAGAATTACGACGTATACTCCATAAAGAGGCGTTTAGGGATTTGGAGAGATTTGTTGTTGAAGATGGGTTTAACGGTTTGTCGAAGGATAAGGATACAGTGGAAGAGACGAAGAAGTTTATAGACGAGTGCCTCCGGGTGGGCCCGGGGAAAGAGAGGTCTAGATCTATTGTGCAGGTGTATACGAAGGAGTCGGAAGACCATATGGATATGCAGGCTGAGGTAGATAAGCGGGCGGTTTCGGAGGATATGAGAGCTAGATGGAAGATGAGGAATGCGTTTGATCAGGCGCAGGCGAAGAAAGATGAGGAAGAATTTAATGCAGGGGATTTTTTGTTTGCGTGATTAATGAATGAGTCAACTACTGTGGCGATTTTTGGACTTGGTTTTCGGGATTTGACTACTGTACAACATTGTATCAACGTATGGACTGCTGTGTACATGCACCAGCTGAATCTCAGGCTAAAAACAATCACAGAGATGATAGAGATATCTTGCCAGTTCCATCTCTGGGATTCGGGATTAAGCATCAAGCCCCGAGTTAGCTAGGTAAGCAGGTTCATATGGCGTAGTAATCCTCAATTCGATAGTATACATGTAATTCTCAGTAGGTATATATTTTTTTCTGTTGCTAATGCAACCATGCGGAACGAGCGATTGTGGTCAAAGCGAGGTAGATTGTAGATTGTAGATTTCACCGCTCCGGAAAAGAATCGCATGAAAGGCCTTGAAAGGCTCGAGGCCTCAAAGGTGAAAATTATACTGTCGAATTGGAGACCACTACATATTACTCTCCGGCGAAAGTGGATCAGTGGGCTGCGGGAGGCTGCAGGTCTAGTCAGCCACTACGTGGACAGTGGGTCCTGGATGACTTATTAAATTATAATATCACCTACTGTTTGTCTAGAGTCCAGACATCTCTCGACCACTGTCAGCATACAATGTACAGCATCTTTTCGCCATATCCAGAACAGTCCAGAACCCAACGGGACAAAAATCTGGGTGACAACTCACGAGTAGGAGCCTGTAGGAGCAATGAGCGTGCCGGTCGGATCATGCCCCTATAAGCGATTTTTCCGGTGGCTATGTCCTCTTCGACGGTTCGTGTTCGAAAATTGCAAGGTATGTAGCTACTGGTATGTGACTGCGTTCTTGGATGAAACGATATTTCTACTCTAGCAGTCACCAGGGATATCCATAAAACTTCATATGCGTACAACCTACGGGTTGAAGAACAGGCGGCCCCCGAACCCAACCATAACGTTAGCCAAGAACTCATGGGTCAACTGAATATGATTTCACCCATCCGCTTATAGAACCAAGCAGTCCAGTGCACGGTGTAACATACCCACTCCTTAAAAACCCCAAGCATTCCGCTTGTCCACTCTCTTTTCCCCTACAGAAACTCTTTTCTTTTTCGAATGATGTGGTCCTCTCTCGTTTTGACCACACTCCTCACACTCTCTTTTAATCATCATGTCTCTGCAACGAGCTCAAACTCCCGTGTCCGTCGCAACGCAAACAAACTGAAAGCACGCGCTGCTGTTACCAATATTCTCAACCAAGATTCCTCAATAAAAAGTTCATATGATTTTGTCATCGTTGGAGGAGGTTTGGCTGGTTTGGCCGTGGCTTCGAGGCTCTCAGAGGACTCGAATACGACTGTGTTAGTAGTAGAAGCTGGCCAGAGCGGGGATGATGTTAAAACTCAGATTAGTGAGCCTTACCCTGTGTCTCCAACCTGAAGCGAACAACTGACATCGACAACGTTTGTTAGACACACCCGCCGACACATACTACGATTCCCTAACTGGCACGGAATACGACTATTCATACAGCACTGCTTCCCAATCCAATCTCAACAACCGCGAGTGTAAATGGCCGCGAGGAAAGGTCCTCGGTGGATCCTCTGCTATCAATGGAATGTACATGGTCAGGCCGAATCAGCTCGAGATTGATGCATGGGCCTCTATAGCTTCATCCTCTTCCGATTCGTCATCGAGTTCGTGGGCATGGAATTCTTTCTACTCTGCAATGAAGAAGGCAGAAACGTTTGACGCGCCTTCGGATGATGTTGCCAAGACTGCAGGCATTGTGTATAATGAGGGAAGCTATGGCAACAGTGGACCTATACATTGGGGTTATCCTGGCTAGTGAGTGTCGTAATTCTTGCTTCATTATTTTTCCAACCGCAGTGTGCAGCACCTTCCCGGTCCTCGCCGACTGGTCCCCCACCCTCTCCACCCTTGGCGTCCCTCTCAACTCAGACCCAACTTCGGGCAACAACACCGGTAGCTTCATCGCCAACTCTGCTATTCGCAAATCCGACTGGACTCGTTCATATTCTCGGTCTGCCTACATCGACTCCGTCCAACAGAGCCGGACAAATCTCGATATTCTTGCTGGTGCTACTGTCACCTCTATAGTATGGGATTCCTCAGCTGATAGCGATGGTAACCTCAAGGCGACTGGTGTACAATACGCCTTTTCGTCTGGTGGGGCTAAGAAGACGGTCAAAGCGAATAAGGAAGTTATTCTTGCTGGTGGAACGATTGGGTCTGCGCAGGTATGTTTATCTGGGACCGACTCTATTCTTGCAGCCGTCTAAATCTCATACCACAGGTCCTCATGGTCAGCGGTGTTGGACCGAAGGACGTCCTGGACGGTGCTGGAGTCAGTGTCAAGATCGAGCTGCCCGGTGTTGGTCAGAGACTGCAAGATCACTTGGTCAGTTTCATTTATTTTGTGTTCTCAATCAGGGTTGACGAATGGGATGGATCATATACACAGAGCGCCTCCACCAGCTACTCCACCACCATAACTACCGCTGGCAAGATCCACAACCAAGCCTCTTCCAACTCTAACTTTGCTAATACCGCTTCTACACCCGAGTTTATGTCCTACGTCAACTCTGCCACCGCCTATGTCCCTCTTTCTGCCCTTGTGGACGCTTCGAGCGCTTCCTCTCTCATCTCGGAAGCTCAATCGAGTATGGAGGACCACGCAAATACTTTCAAGTCTGGTGGTTATAAAGGCGATGGAAATGGTCAAGTTGATGACACCGTCGTTGAAGGCTACAAACAGGTGTACAAGACCATCACGGACAAGATGTTTGGAAGTGGTGCTGGGCAAGTCGAGTTGCTTATCGCTTTGACTCAAGAAGGGGTCATTGTCTTGCAAGCGGCGTTGCAGCATCCTTTAAGGTCGGTGTTGATCGTGTTTTTCGACATCATTTGTTAATCTGTTTTTCTTATAGCATGGGTCGCATGTACATCACATCCGCCTCTGCTTTTGACGCCCCCGTCCTCGACCCAGCCTACCTCTCCCACCCCACCGACCTCACCATCCTCCGCTCAGGCTTCCAACTCCTCTCCAAACTCGCCACCACCGCTCCCCTTTCCAGTAGCATGGGCGACGCTACTTTCGGCCCCGCCTCAAACTCCGACAATGACTGGAACACATTCATCCAGGCCAACGCCGGTACCGAATATCACCCTACAGGCTCATGTGCCATGATGCCTCGTTCATTGGGTGGTGTCGTAGACGAGACTCTCAAAGTCTACGGAACGCAGAATGTTAGGGTCGTAGATGCCAGTGTCTATCCTTTCGAGTTGGCTAGTCATCTTGGTGCGCCGACGTATGGTGTTGCGGAGATTGGGGCACAGTTGATTAGGCAGCAATATAATGTGGGTGCGGTTAATCATGGGAATGGGACTGGGAACGGGACTGATAATGGATCGAGTGCGAGTGCGAGTGCGAGTGATGGGAGTGCGAATGGGAATCAGAACGGTGCGGTTGGTGGTGGTGTTAGAGCAAGCCTAGGCATCATGATGGGAGCTGTAGTGGTTGGTTTAATACACGCTGGACTTTTCTAATCTATCTGCGTACTTTGCTTTTCATATCGTTACTTATACGACGATGGTCCTAGGACCACATACTATACATAGTAGTACTACACACCTCTACCTTCTGTGATTTGTTTCCGCTGGACGCTCGGACGCTTGGAAATGTACCAGATGTTTATTAGTACGGATTGCCTTTAGTATCTACACTTTGGGAATTGGTGCTGCTCTACAGGGGATACTATAGGAATACTTGTATGGATTGCCTTGTTATTCATGATCACTAACATAACGGACTTAGCATAAGGCAAAAAGATGAACAGAGTAAGAAGGACGTGTACGCAAAAATAGCTGACCCCTGCCCGGATTGAACGGACGACCTTGTGGACTGGAATCACACGCTCTACCGCTGAGCTAAGGGGTCATGCCCTGAATCCAGCATGCCAGAGTCAGAATCAGGCGGATCAGTAATGCTTCCTGAAAGCGGTCTTTCCTCGCCGAACAATGAACGCTAGAGCTCTAGAGCTCCACTGACGGCTTTCATAGCCCGACCATCACGATCAAACCCACGTTTACTGTACATACTCGATACGCAGACATTCAAGTTCCGTAAGTTTGACAATAGAAAGTCCTCACCAATTTCTTTTTTGGTCCCCTCCTCACTTCAAAAGATTTGCCTTTCATAAACACGGGCGGCGTCCGAGGTAATTGTTTCGATGTATCATGATTACCATCTACACTCAGTCTGAAACTCATCTTCATCGCCTCTGGACCTCTTTGCACATGGAATCGATATTCGCCCCTGTGTTGGACTAAAAACAGGCTAACAGCTCCAAATCGTCATTTTGCTGATGATGGGGTATAAAAGCAGCCTTCTTTCTGACTTTGACTTCATCAACCTCCCCCATCTCATCCTTTCTCTCCTCCCTCACAGGTGGGTTCTCTGATTGCCATACCCTGTCCTCTGACTTATCCTGATACCCTTCTACTCTAGTTCACGTTATCATCATGCGTTTCTTCACCGTCGTCTCTGCCCTTGCTGCCGCTGGCTTCGCCGCTGCTCAAGAAGCTGCCCGTTTCGGTTCGGTTCAAGCTGACCCTTGCAACTTCAACGGTGGTGATGTACGTGTGTGATCATCGGTGGTGTTGAATTCAATATTAATTAAGATCCATCCTCGAACTGTTTGTTTTTTTAGAAAGTGACCCTAACCTACAACGCTACCACTGCCATTGCAGCAGGCAACGTTCCCGAATCCGTGAGCATCTGGATTCAGGGAACGTTCGACGACACCGGCAACCCGACTCCCTTCTTCAGACTCGCAAACAGCGACTCTTTCCCTCAGGGACAGACTATCTTCACCGCCGACGTTACTGTGAGTGCTGGGTCATACCTTAACGCGTATAATAATACTGATCTTGTGTCCAGGTTCCCGAGCAACTCAAGGACTTCGGTGTCTCGCACTGGGGCGCTACTGCGTTCATTATTTTCACCAAAGATGGTCTCACCGAGTTCGGCGGTATTTCCAACGGATGCGCCCAGTAAACGAGTTCGAGTGGATTTTGGAGTTGATGGAGAGTATCCTTCAAGTATTGATACGATATATTCCGACTCTGACAATGTTTTCATGGATTTTGCTTTCACGGACATTCCTTAGTCGCCAATACAGTTGATAATAATACTCCTTTCAATAATAGCAATGTTGGATGAACTTGAAGCCCAAAGATGAGATGAAACATCACCTGAAGAAGCTCGATGTCCGTTGTCCTCTTAATTCTCGAATCACTCGCCAACTTGAGGAGTATTACTTGGTGTAACTAAACGCAAGATTTCATATTGAACAACTCGAATCTTCGAGGCAATTGCAATGTCAGTGTTTCAAATTCGTGGGCATGTGGTCAATTTAGCTATGAAGGCAAATCGCTGTGATGGAGCCCTCAGGAGCGTAAGTCCCGCCGGCAAACGCCGATGAAACGCCACCTTGGTCCTTCGCAACCTCAATTCGCCAACGCTCCGCAAGTCAAAGTGAAAATCAAAATGCATGTCGGTCAGAATAACCGTCTATAACCGTCGAGACGGGTCAAAATGGCCGGCGTCAATAGTAATCTCCCGACTGCTACGTACACTATGACCTAAAGCCGAGCAACGAGACTGCACGCCCGCCCAAGAAATCGAAGACTTTGAAGTAGGAGCGGGGTAAAGATCGTTGGTCCCATTCAGTCAACATCACCAACATGTTTCAAGAATCAAGCTTTAAGTCCGTCCACACTTGCGTGTAGTAAATCCTAGTAAATCCCGTTGCAGATATGTACATAGAGTATATTGTTTCGGCGAGTGGTAGGCGAGTGGTAAGACTGACTGTGAAAGTCATGAGACCCAAATCCCCGTACTTGATCATGGATGAGATCAGAATGGGAAGGAGTAGCTTAAGCCCTGTCGACAAATGCCGAGAAAACCACTTCGACTATTCGTTCGCCTCGTCTCAATTTGCCAAGGCCCCGTAACAGTGAAAGGTTGACGACTCTCGGTCAGAATACCCGTTGAGGCGGGTCAAAACCACCGTCGTAAATGATAGTCTACTGGCTCCTACGTATATTATATGACCTAATGCCCAGCAACGAGAATTGAATCAACCTAAGTACTGTGTGCTCAGAAAATCGCGAGGACTTTGAAGTAGGAGCTGGGTAAAGATCGTCGGCCTCATTCAGTCCAACGTCCGTTTCTGTCACTTTTTGAGGAAAATCTGGTAGATCCCGTTGCACTGATTCGAAATATGTGCATAGAGTAACGTAGAGTACGCTGTACAAATGTCCGGTCAAGGCTCAAGCGCTCAAGTTTTTCCCTCATGAAAGGCGTTTGGAAGCAGCACGATGGTGAACATTCCCCGTCCTCATAGTCGAGGGAATAGACTCCTGCTTTTCCACTCCACAAGCGTTGCGTTGAATGATTGGTATCACCACCGGACGCTTTGCCCACTGGCCTGTAGCATGTGGCTCCACAGCCACCCTCGACTTCCCCGTCGGATAGTAACAAAAGTAGCTGTATGTATCCCTAAAAGCCAATGGATGACCCACTGACACTGCGAGGTCGGTGAAGTATAA
The DNA here is from genome assembly GCA_013368315.1 of Tetrapyrgos nigripes. Lineage (NCBI taxonomy): Eukaryota > Fungi > Basidiomycota > Agaricomycetes > Agaricales > Campanellaceae > Tetrapyrgos > Tetrapyrgos nigripes. The sequence goes on from JAACJM010000042.1 coordinate 111,596, forward strand.
AAACAGCATGGTTTTGAGCTTTGTCCTCACCAACCTCGTCTTCAACCTTTCGCTTAATCTTCTTCCTCTCTTCCTTCCTAACAGGTGAGTTTTCTGCCCGTGGTAGTCAGCCACTGTGGCTGTCTGTTGCTTTCTTGATCACTTCGACTAACGCTGCCAATCATTACCCTGCTGCTTTGCTACCTACTTTTCAAGTACTCTATCATGCGTTTCTTCGCTCTCGTCTCTGCTCTCGCTGTTGCTGGCTTCGCCGCTGCTCAAGAAGCTGCCCGCTTCGGCTCTATCGATGTTGAGCCTTGCAACTTCACTGGTGGTCAGGTAGACATGAAAGAAAATCTCATGTACATGTTGAATCGTACTGATTTTTCATTGACTCTTATATGATTAGGACGTCCAAGTCAACTACGACGCCACCTCCGCCATTGCTGCAGGCAACTCTCCTGATTCCGTGAGCGTCTGGATCCAGGGAACCTTCAATGATACCGGCAACCAGACTCCCTTCTTCAAGATCGCTGATCACGACTTCAATGATGGAAGTAATGTGTTCAGTTCTGATGTTACTGTGAGTGTCCGAGTCGTGTCGCAGTCCTATATACTGTGGCTTTCGACACGAGTGTGAGTGTAATCACTGACGCTTGACTATTATAACAGATTCCCGCTCAGATTAACGACCTTGGAGCTTCTAACTGGGTCGCTACTGCCTTCATCGAATACGAGAAAAACGGTCTCACTCAATTCGGTGGTGTTTCCAATGGGTGTGCTCAGTAAATCTAGAGGAGCTGGAGCTGGCTGCTGAAGTTGGTCAGTGTCGATGAGTGGGATGGGGGTTCGAGCTCCATGATAGACTACTTACGATACTACACATCCTGCTACACGCATAGTGAGTATCGTCAGTCTGGTTTCACGACTATACATATCAGGCTGCACCTTCCTTCTTTCAAGACGGATTTTATAATACTTTATCACGCCATAGTACTTGAACGAATTTATATACATATCGTTGAAACCTTGTTTCAGAAAATAGCTGTCTTGCTGCTTAACCAAAAGCGCGTTTACTGACGAACAGGAACGATCATCATTCGAAAATTGAGGGACAAGGTCCCATCATCCGCTACTGCAGCATATGACTTTCTGGTCAAGACTTCGGCTGCAATGGGATTCCGCCGATCCTCATCAGGGGATTTTAGTTCGTTGGAAGGGCTCTCATTCCTGTATAGGACCGAACTTTGCTGACCTATTAGGAGGTCCATACGTGGTCGTCCTTGTTTGTGAGACGAGAAAATTTTGGCAGAATATAAGTCAGAATGATCAACGCTGAAACTTGATGTGGAGGGGTACTCGTCTGTGATGAAGTTCAATTGATATTGGGAGTGGTTGAGAAGAAGTGATTGGACTTGCATTTCAGCGGCATGCTGCCACCTGCATCAGAGCCTACATATTTAGATCGCGCATTTGCTTTTTGTGAAGTAAACCTTTCATTTCATGCAGTTAACTCTTTAGGCTTCTGGCGTGTGCAAAACCGTGAGAACAGGCAACATAGGTGAAGCAATGCTTGCTGTCTGTTTCATAGTACACAGCTTGCGCTCTTTGCTGACGGGATGATTGAGAGGGTAGATCGGATATAGAAGAAAAGCCTCAAGCGCCCATACTGCATACCTATCATCAGAAAGAGATGAGCAATGGAGCGTAACTTTGGAGTGACAGACGGTATAGACGGAACAGAAACTTTATGATTTGGGGATCACAGGCAGGTTCTAGAACAGCTTTTTTAAGATGCCATCATTGAAGACATCAGCCTTATGAGGAGCAGCGTATTACCGGAGGCGAACAAGTGCAGCGTAATTACACCCAGTTTTCCAGGCAAAAAGGCAGGTACTTCCATGGAAAAAGAGACTCTGGCCATATGCAGAAGCGTTAGCAAGCAAAACTGGGGACAGAATTGGGAATGCAGGAAGGGGACGGGAAAAGGCAGTCTGGCAATTTCCGAGTTGCCACGAGTCACAGAATTTGCACATGTTTGTCAAAAGCCCCTGGAAAGAAATTGATAGAAGCTGGTCAGGAATCTCGGTGCCCCGGTCAAATGCTAAAATTTTAACCGTCTGGCCATTGTTTTATCTTCTTCTCAGGCGCTCACCGGAGCCCAAAACGCATTTCACAGCTCCTACAAGCACCCCTTGTAGCTGTGCAGGACGACGAGCACAACGGTTCTCAAGGACCGACACAACGAAACGTCTCAACGGTGAGTCCAGGTTTATGTTTTGGCTCACAATAGACTGATGTCTGGCCATCTCCTTGTCCACAGACGTTGACGGACGTGTCGTACTCGAAATTGGGCGATTTGTACTGTCGAAGGAGACGTGGAAAAGGAAGGAGATAGATCTGGAGGTTTGGGTTGTCGAGGATTGAAGGAAGTTTTGACGTTTTGAAGAAGAAGCTGTACAGGAAACAACGGGATGGACCCAGCACAGTTATCGCGTTGGACGAGGTTTGCTGCCAAAGGAGGAATAGGAAAATGTACAGCGACGCACGATTGTGTGGCGGAGGGTGAGGAGGATTTGATGTTTATGAAGGTATGCATGTTTTTTTTATCGAAATGAGCGTTGCTGAGGATGTCTTGGATGCCATGTAGGACGACATGATCACCGTATTGATGCAAATTCCAAACTTGGATGGGGTTTACTTGGTATGTCGTACAGAGTCGCAGTTTATGCGCGTATGCTCACTCATTTGGCATTTCTCCATATGTAGGGCTACTGCGAGGGTGTCGTCGGTCGATTTCAGGCCCAACACGTCCACTTTCACTCCAAGCTCAAGAAGCCAGTCAAGGCGAAACGAAATTCTGCTGCTTCTAGTCGGCCTACATCGAGCTCTGGCACTTTGCACGCCAAATCACCTACCCCGTCAATGTTTTCTACATCTTCCCCTACCCCCGGGACGCCGCTTACACCTACTAGACCTGCTCATTCTCCTAACAGTGTCAGCCCCAATTCTCCTCTTACACCTAATACGCCTACATTCACTAATGGTGCCGTTGGCAACACAAACGGCAGCGCCAATGATCACACGGGAAGCAGAGAGAGCAAACGCGCTTCGATGGTGTATACTGGTCCTGCCGCTGCTGCTGGGTCAGGGCTATCAACGCAGTCGTCCTCGGTGAAACCCAGCACGCCAATGGTTGCAACTCCGGAAGGTTTACTCTACCTGGAGTCACTGGCGGCGTCTACATCTACTACTTCAACCTTGAATGCCGTCTCAGTCGTAGAGAACCCTCAGGATACTGTCAGCTCTCTATCACCTCATTCTCAACCAGTTCAGTCGCAGCATGCCCCATCAGACTCGGTCACCTCGTTCGCATCTTCTGTATCAAAATACTCTTCATCTCAATATTCCTCGCATTCTCCCTCACCATCGATCGCCTCGGTGTCGACTACCCACACAGCTCAGACATCTCATACCATAGCATCCGTTCTTTCCGGCCATTCTACGCAGACGGCATCGACGCTGGATATTGATTACGGCTTTCCGAGAGTCCTTAGTCCTAATTCCATGCATTCTGCCAGTTCTCGTCATTCTGGCGACCCGAATATAAATGAGGCGATGGCTTTACGACCAGCGAGGAAAGCCTCCATTGGAGCTTTGAGTAGACATCCATCCACGGCTTCTTCCTCGACCATGACCTCTACTTCCAGTAGCGCCAGGGGCAAAGCCAGAAAACCTTCCACGGACTCATACAACACTGCCGACGCGTCGTTTCTGGAAGAACACGAGGTCGATGAAGCGGACTTTGAGATGGTTGGACCTGGTAGGGCTGGGCTTCATCCTGCGACTGCGATACCCCCGTCGACATCAGGTTTTGGTCTTGGGACAACACAGCCTTCATCTACATCTATATCGACGTCGGCGTCTAGCCCGAAGTTGAGCTATGCTACCAGCGTACCAGCATCCCTTGCCAGGTCCACCTCTTCTGCCTCATCAGTATTCGAAACAGCGAATCGCTCACTGTCACGGTCAGGGTCTGCGTCAAGCAAGCCTAAAGCTCCATTGTCGCGATCAACGTCTCAGAAGAGCGTGCAAAGTATTGCTTCGGCGACGTCGGATGGAGAGATAGGAATTGGGTTGTCCTTGTTGGCGAGTTTAGGAGAGGGAAGCAGTGATGACGAAGATGACGAGGATATTGGGGACGAGACCCTGAAATTAGAAGGAAAGTCGCTGGGTAAGTCTCTTTCGTCTGAATTCTAGCATGGCGTTAATGTCTTCATGTTCCGCTCAGATATCGATGATGAAGACACTTTGCCGAACATGGGTCTATCGTACACACAGCCTATACCTTCCACATCCTCTACGTCAGTACCTGCAGCCTCGGCGAATTTGGTGAAAAGCCATTCCCCGACACCGTCATATGCGAGCTCCTCACAGTCTCACTCAACCTATTCCGATGGACACTCACCAATACCTGGCGACGCTGTCGCAGCATTCCCGCAACCTCCTCAAGTCAACGAAATGGAAGTTCGGCGTCTCAGTCGAATGAGGGCTCAGCAACAATCGCCTGAGGATGCCTATGAGGCTAATCAAGCTGCCAGAGCACAGCAAGCTCAAAGGAATCTTGGCAGTGCTATGGGTGGAGCGTCAGGATTTGGTCGTTTACTAAGCTCGCCTTCCATAGGATCCCTGCGAAGTCAGAGTACCGTTAGTGCTGCTCGGCATACGCATAATCCGTCCGAAGCGTCATCATACTCGCATAGTTCCAGTAGCTCCAGCGGTGGAACGACGACGCATCCTCATACATCTATTGGAAGTGGTATTGGGAATGGGAATGAACACGCACACCCAAGTACCCCACCATTTAGTAATCCTGCCACTCCAAACGCCCCGTCTTTCTCTCCTTTCGCTCCGAACTTTACGTCGTTGCCTTCCAGCGAATCATCACCAAAAGCATCGCCTACTTCGGCTGTGTTTGTACCTGCTTATGTTCAAGGGAATCTTCCACCGTCTCCAGGTGCATTTTCTACCCGTTCTGGCTCGTCGTATCAGTCAAATGGAGAGGACTGGGAAGGTGCTTCGGATATCTACGATAACTATTTCTATAGGTATTCCGTCGCATCCAAGATGTCAGGGTCGAGAATGTCGACAATGACAGTCAATTCGATGCGTAGTAGGAAGCAGAGTGCGACATCCGTTTCGGCTATGCCTTCAGGGATGGGTAGAAAACCAAGTGACTATGGCGAAGGTGAAGGTGCCTTTCCTGCAGGTGCTGCTGTGACTGCTGCTGCTGCCGCTGCAAACGCCTCTACATCATCGTCCACTCCCCCACATTTGATAACCCAACCACCACTACACTCACTGTCCCTTGCTACTCCTTCTGACTCTCCTACTACCAGCCTGCCTGCTGCTTCCCCCTTGTCCGAACGTGCTCCGGTTTCACCACTCTCAACTGCCTCCTCCTCGGTCAACTCTCACAGTGGTGCAGATGATAGCCCCCAGATGCCATCAGAAATCCAGCCTATCGAAGAATCGCAACGACCGTTGATGTCGAGACAAAACTCGTTAAACTCGACGGCTCTACTGAGTAATGGAGAGACAGTCAGCAATTCTCGTGCTCTTTCACGGAAATTGATTGCGGTCAATGGGGTGGATGGAGAACCATCCGACGACGACGAATCTGTGTATTCGGATTCTGAGGCGAAGCAGAGGCCTGGTCGGTTCACGATGATGGAGGAACATGCAGCAGCTTTGATTTCTCCAGAGAATACCAGGGTCCATACCACCGGGGCCTTGAATATTGTCAAGGTCTCGACTCCTGTACTTGGGAGTGGTTTTGGGAGCGATTCAGAGAGTGGGATTACTGTCGGCGTAGTCTCACCTGTGCTCAGGGACGCTTCAATCCCTTTGACTGCTGCAGAAGCTCAAGCACGGCTCGCTGCTAGCAATATCATCAGCTCCAGCAACAGTTCGAGTAGTTTGGCGACTTTATCTCCCAACCTAGTCAACTCGACACCCACGAAAACCCGTCCCAGTCCTTTGGACCTTGAGAACCCAACCAGGGGATCTATACGAAATGATGGGCAGAGTCAGCTCAGTGGTCACAGTATTGGGCCTTCTCCTCTTTTACACACTCGTTGGGGAAGCCCACTCAGCTCGGCTGGGTTTAGCTCTGGTACGGCGAGTGTCTACTCTGACGGTACGGACACAGACACGAATTTGGCTGGAGGTATCGCGAATCTGTTGAGACAAAGGAGTCAGAAGGAGAGGAATACAATACTTGAGCAGGGTGAGGAGGACGACCATGGTGAAAGGAGCATGAGCCTGGATATTGATGGTGAGAGATTCAACGACCTGTCACTCGTGACGGCTATGGACCAGTCCACCACCTCAACCGCTGATGAGAGTCATGCCGGTAATATATCTCGAGATCACCCATCAGAACGCGGACTAGTCATTGAGGACGATGAAGAACTGCCCGAGCATGCCAAGAACGAGGAAGTGGATCTGAGTATCCATACGCAGGAGTCAATCCAACCGTTGATGGAGAGTGGTCGTGAAGAGTCTGAAGGATCTCTTGCGAGAAGGAAATCTCTTAGTCGGATTATCATCGATGCACGATCTTCCGAGCAGTCTCTGCAATCTCAAACACCACAGATTGGGGTCATCTCCGCTGATAACGCTTCTCCAAAGTACCCATCTTCTGAAGCATCCCCATATTCTGCTTCCGATCTTCCTCTCGATTTATTACCTCCTCCTTCCCCTTCCACCTTCCCACCAACTAGTCCTATCGCTAGCCAAGGCCAAGTCAGTCATCTCAGGCCTACTTTGAACGAGTTGCGGGGCTATACCCCTGGTCAAGGCGAACGGCAAAGTCTGTTCATGCCCCATCCTAATGCTCCCAAGGCACCAACAGACAATCATGGTATGGGCCCAATGTTCATACGAGGCACAATGTCTCCCAGTCCTGCCCAGCGTGCAGGTCCTGACCCACGTAAAGTTGCTGCAAATGTTCTTCAAATGGTTTTGGCCTCTCCTTCACCGCAACCGTCGAATATATTTCCACCTCCGTCTTCAGCACCAATTCGGGGTGCTAATGGTCGCACACCTCCACCACCTCCACCGACGCACCTAGGCCCGACGATATATGCCAGAGTAGATGTGGATCTTGCGACGTCCACTGGTCCAGTACCTGTCACTTTTTCGGTTCAACCATTAGGACCACCTCCCCTACCTGCTATGCCAATGCAGCGTACCCAGTCAACTCCGTTAGCCCAAGATCAGCAGGTAGTGAGTCTGAATGACGACCGACGGCCGCCGCCATCGCCAGCTCTTGCACCACCTCCTTCCTCTGGATTTAGACCGCAGGCATCGGGAACACCACCACCTCAAGGCAGGAATTCGCCATTCCAGGGAGCTGTTCCAGTCAGTGGCCGTGACTCTCCGGTAGAAACGGATTTGGATTTCAATGCAAGTAGATCGCCCAGAAAAACTCCAACAACTCTGGCCTCGCCTCCCAAAACACAGTCAATAACTCCTTCTGCGCCGGAACCCAGCCGCCCAAGTGGTGACATCATTCAACCAAGGCCACGATCTCGCAGTTTTTCTGCGTTCGGTTTCAAGAGGTCTAGTTCATCAACTTCCTCTTCGTCTGTTCCAGCATTACCGACCAGGTATGTAGTGATTCCCTTTAGGAACGTCATGTGAAGCTGACTCGTTCGCCTTTGTTTGAAGGGATAACGGGACGTCTCCTGCCCTTCGTTCCCGAGGTTCATCTACCTCTTTAACGACAGCAGCGTCCTCAGCCCCTCCTTCCCCTCCTTCACGTTCACTCCTCACTAAACAACCTTCAAACACTAAACTGCGTGCTGCCGCCGGTCCTTCTCCCCTTTCCCTCCCCCAGAATAACATTACTTTACAGGCTGGTATAGGAGGCATCAAACCCCCGCTTAATCCCTTGCCTTCGGCGAATAGTCCACAAACTGCTGTCTTTCCCAGTTCCTTGCGCAAGGTCACGTCAGCTTCCTCTCTTAGAGATTCCAAGTCTTCATCAATCTCAAGGACCATTGGAGATGTAGGTAGTGTCTCACCTCCATCCTCCCCGACGGCAAGGCGAACGAGTCGGAAGCAGTCAATGCAGTCGGCTACATCAGATGTCGTTGAACCTCAGTCTCCAAAATCACCTACACTCATGCCACGAAGTCTTGCAGGTGACTCTGAGATTGGCAGTATGCGTTCTATGACTGTCTCTCCTACCTCTACCTTAGCAGCTCCACCATCACTCCATACCAAACTGTCACTTCCCAATCTACAGCGGCTACCTCCACCCCGGCACGACAGCTTCAGTTCGATGACGGCTTTACCCTCCCCGATGTCTACAGAGCCTGAAACAGTCCAGGTTCAAGACATGGACTTTGAGCTTGTGCGGCCAACGTTGGGTTTCGCGCAAGCTAGCGGTCGGTCTAGTCTAGACTCTAACTTCAGTGGCGTTGCACGGGGCTCTGATGGACGTCCGGATCTCTCAACATTCCTTAGAGCGGAAAGTCCAACTGTATCAATAGCTTCGACTGGTTCCAGAGATGCGGTGCCTCGATCAAAGCCTATGACGAAATCAAGTTCCGATAACGAGGCAAACAATGAATCACACCGTCAGCGTGAGCAGAAGTGGATGACAGTCATGGGGAGCGTACCACCTTCGCAGTCTCGTAAGAGCAAGAAAGTCCGGAAGCTCGTCGGGGAAGGTGTACCTTCATCTGTGCGGTACCTTGTTTGGTCTCATCTCACGGATTGTAAAGCAAAGAATGTTCCGGGGGTGTATGCCAACTTTGTGAAGCGAGCCAAGGTACCATCCTTCCAAGACATCGACCGTGACGTGAAGCAGTGTTTTGGAGAACATCCGCATCTGCAGGCTACGGAGGGTCCCTTGCTCAGTCTTTTACAGGCGTATTTGACAATGGTTCCAGATGTGCAGTACGCAACTGGTGAGTATTTGAGAATCATCTCATGAGTATCTCCGCTGACTATCACTTATCTTAGGATTAACACTCATTTCTGGCCAACTACTCCTACTAGCACCTGAGGAGGACGCATTCTGGATATTCGTGACTATGATGGATTCCGTATTGCGACCATACTTTTCTCCCAATTCTACCCAGCTGGAAGTGGACGCGGCATTGTTTAGCCGTGCATTAGAGGCCAACGATGCTCAGGTGTCAAAGAAGGTGCTGGTCGATATGAGTATGAACCCTGCTAATCTCTGCTCACCTTGGTAAGTGTTGTTTTTATGCGTTATTTCGGCGCCAATAACATCTGATTCCTAGGTTCTGTACTCTGTTCGTCGGAGTGATACCTGGAGATTACGTGACCAGGGTTTGGGACCTCTTTCTCTACGAAGGTGCCTACATTGTGTTACTCTGGGTCTGGGCTTGTTTATGAGCTAACAACATCTGTCTAGGTGTCCCTTTCCTTATTCGTGTAGGCCTTGCGATCACCTATTGTTGTCGCCGTGCAATCTTAGAAGCCACTAGTGAAGCTGCAGTCCTTCAATATCTAAAGCGTCCCTCTGCCACTTGGCTACCGCCCTCTCCGGAAGCTTTCGTCACATTAGCCCTTTCTTTCAAAGTCAAGGACGACGACGTACGTAAGCAACGAGTAAAAATGGAAGCGCAAGTGAAGCGACAGACCCAGGCTCCACCAAGGACTTCCGGTAACGCTATATCACTACCTCGGTAGTCAGTCACTACTTTTCATTGTACATGCCCTTATTTCTCTTGTTTCCTTCCAAGCCTGTTCTTAGAATTCCGTCCTTTTATCATTCGTCACATGTATCATGCAATATTACTCATTCTCACTCGTTCTCTTTGGGATCTGTTGATTTCTTATTGACCATTCACACATACCTTCGTTTTAACTTATATTGCTTTTCCTCCTGCTATCGATTACATTTACATGCCAATAAATCTTCCTTTCCTCGGACCGACGGGAACTCTCCAGACGGAAGACCTCGTAGTCACATGCACTGACGGTAACTTTGCCTTTGGGTCCATGAGACGATGTGTGGACATCTCTTCCTTGACACATCATGTTCGCTGCTTGGGCTATTCCTTGCCTCTTTTTCCTCGTTTCTGTCTGTCTGCCAGTAGGAGCAGCCCAGGAATCGTTTGTCGTGCGACGAAATCATCGCCTTGGTCGGCGTCCGCAGGAATATGGGCCCGCTATCTCCAGTGAAGAAGTGGAAGTGAACAGTCCATTTTTTATCGAGGTATTTCCCATCCCTATCGGTGTATACACCAGCTGAAGTAGATTCACTACCACTAGATGCCTATCGACCATTTCTCCAACACCACAATGAATAACATTAGCACCTTTCAAAACAGATATTGGATAAATGCTACGTATTATGAGCCCGGAGGTCCCGTCTTTTGTGGGTTTAAACGATTCAACTGCTCACGCTAGGAAATCAAAACGTTTACCGGTCCGATAGTGTTTGATTCTGGCGAACAAGATGCCGCACCTTTGCTTCCATACTATCTCCAAGTGGGTGAAATGACGAATTTGAGGGTCGCTTGATGTGAACTAAAATCACGATGGTGTTTCTCCAGGAGTTCCACGGCTTATCGGCCACCATGCGCCTTGCCAAACGTTACAAAGGGATAGCTATTCTCTGGGAACATCGTTATTATGGTCAATCTTTACCATTCCCTGTCAATGTACGTCTCGAACCCTTCCAGATATCTTCATTTATTTGAATCCGATCCCGTCTGTACCAGTCCAACACATCTTCAGAAGAATGGCAATTCTTGACGACGGAACAAGCACTTGAAGACGTTGTATTCTTTGCGAATTCCTTCAACAGCCATGCAAATGCCTCTGATGTCAATGATATCTCCGATCCTCTTTCACTTCCCCTTCATCCATCGATCGTTCCTTGGGTGTGGCTTGGGGGCTCATACCCCGGGATCCGGGGTTCTCTCCTTCGCGTTCGGAACCCCGAGACGATATTCGCTGTCTGGGCGTCTTCGGCACCTGTACAAGCCCAGGTGGACATGGCAAGCTATTATAAAGCAGCAGAACGCAGTCTAACGAGGAACTGTTCAGCTGATTGGGTAGCAGTAACTAAACATGTTGATGAGATCTTGCACGGCTCGAATGATACTTTAAGAACGGAAACGAAGTTCAGGTTATTGAAAGCAAGATTAAGTGGGCCAGGGGGAAATACAACAGGAGCTGAAGGATTAACAATGCAGCAAGCAAACAGGACAAGTAATGTCAATGTCGCAAGTATTCTGATGGATCCATTGGATTTCTACCAGGTTGGTGGAGCGTTTCTAGACGTGTAGATTCTCATGTCTGATTAACCTATGGTTCATCATCTAGTATTATGGATTTGCCGCATCCTTGTTGCCTTTCTGCAACCTTCTGGAAACAAGAAACTTCACTTTATCCCCGTTGGAAGGCGGGATCACATCATCGGTGGAAGGACGAGCAGGCATTGACCAAGCATTCGATGCATTCCTCGTCGCTCTAGCTGAACTAGACTATGATTCAATCCCGTTTCAAGATGATCCAGTTACGGACAGATCATGGATGAGACAGTATTGCTCGGAGTATGGTATGCTGATTTCTGGCTCAAATTAGCTTTTATCACTGATATTAGTCCCCAGGTTTCTATCAAAGAGGAGATCCTAATAATCCCTTGTCCATCGAAACATCTTTCTTATCTTTGGACCTCTTCCAAGAACAGTGCAATGATGCATTCGCTGATCATCTCCCTATCTGGCCGCAGGTTGAAAACGTGAACAAGTATGGAGGCTGGGATATGAATGTATCCAATGTACTTTTCACGAATGGCGAATGTATGTGATATAACTGCCATGCGATATACTCAACCTGACGGTCCATCAGTTGATCCCTGGAGAACTATGGGGCTTGCGTCCATCGAATCGAACTCACCTCATCGAGAGCCGTCTGTCATCGTTCCTACGTGAGTCTCAAACTTGAAGTCTGACTGATCTTTGATACTCATACAGCCCTTAGGTGTAACGTTGCACCTTCTTTTCCTTCCTTTTTCGGACTTACCCATTCGAACATGGTTCACGTCTCGGACATGCGTGTTTTGCTCGTCCCTGATTCGAATCATTCCAACTTCCAGACCGTAGGCTTCTATAGTCCGATTGCTCAGGAGCCCTTTTATGCGGGATTGGGTCTTTTCCAGCTGGCTCTTGATGAATGGTTGCCGTGCTTTCAGAGCAAGGAACCTCTGATGAAAGCTTGAAAGGCTGAGATCATTGCGTAAAGGGGTAATAGAACATTGTCTGTATCATAATTGTAAAACAAAGCCACCGTCACGATGTTCTGAGTTCCTCAGTCTGTGGCATCATTGACGATTCTCTCGCCATCCTTTTTATGGAGTACATATATCGGATACATTCACAAGGCGAGATTCAATAACCCCCGGTAGAACCTGTTACATTGGAGACTCGTAGATGGTATACAGTACAGAATTAATAAGTTAACTCGTCACAGAAGTCGTACAGAAAGGACCCTCTAATAGTAATAGTGAGTGGAGTCTAGAACCTGAACTTTCCTCCGTTCCTTCCTCCGAATCCTCCTCTTCCAAATCCTCCTTGTCCCTTGTTACCACCTCCAGCACCATTGTTTCCAGCGGCAGCATTGTTTCCAGCGGCAGCATTGTTTCCAGCGGCAGCATTGTTTCCAGCGGCAGCATTGTTTCCAGTAGCACCATTGTTTCCACCGGCGCCAGTTGCTGCTTGTGTAGCACCAGCAGCAGCTACAGAAGTAACGGCAGTAGCAGTCGCGTTATTAGCACCAGCACCAGCGGCGGCACCTGCTGCTCCATTGTTAGCTGCTCCGCTGGCGTTACCAGCTGCCTTCCCTCCGGCTGCTCCAGCACCGGCACCAGTTCCGGCTGTCACAGCGTTCGGGTCATCGCTGACCGTGAACTACGAAAAGAAATAAGTTTTGGTTAGGTCATCGCGAAAGACGAGAACATGATTCTGATACTCACGTAGACCATATCATCAAGAGATCCATGTTGGGCAACAGGAGCGAGGACTGGATGGTTTTAGCGTTTGATGAGCAGTGAAAATCACATTATGAACCCTAACTTACCTGGTTGATGATTCGCAGCAGCATTGATTGAAGCCATGCGGTAGGTACCAGCTGGAAGACCCTTGTCGATGTCAGCAGTTGCGATGTTGTTTGCGTCTGCTGGGGTGTTGATGCCCTAAAACGACAATTAGTAAAGATAAACGCTATCGAAAGGAGGACATGCCTTGAAGTATGCGAATGATGTGGGGGTGGTAGGCTCTGTATCGGTGAGGGAAGCGACAAAGTCGATGGTGACGTGCGAGTGACCGAAGATGAGACCTTGAGCGTTTAAGAATTGGGGAGCGGAGTAGTAGTTTGCCTGGGCGTTTACAAAGTTACCTAAACACCTTTTCAATCAGCGTGCGTGTCAAGCGAATCACTCGAGAGTAAACCATACCAAGCTGGATGTTCTTGACCTTCATCTGGACGGTAAAGGCGGTGTTGGAGAGAATAACGTCGTTATTCTTGGGGAAGACGAACTTAGATGAAGGCATCTTGTCCTGAGCCGGAAGAAGACCCATAGGCGCTGGGTTGCATGAGCCAGCGGCGTTTTGCTTGCCATCTGGTAAAAGATTATTGAGAAAGGAAGGGTGCAGCAAAGCTAGCTTCACTCACTGGTAATCTCCAGATCAGGCCTAGTAGCACAGAAGTTGATGAAGTTGTTGGTCGAAGTCAGAGAAGGACTTTGGTCTGAACAGAGGAGAGACAATTTTAGACGATTAGTTCCAGCTGAGCAGCAACATACTCACTATCAACGGGAGGATCTGAAGGCATGGATGATAATCAGTGTGTATATCTTTGAGAGACGATAGTCTTTACTTACTGTTACCATCACTGGCAAATCCAGTGGCAATCACAGAGGGATCGAGAGTCGTGGAAGACTGAAGATCACCGCCAGCACCCCCTCCTCCTCCTGCAGCTGCACCAGCACCCGCATTGTTGGCTGCACCAGAACCTGCGTTGTTGCCCGCACCGGTAGCAGCGGTGGAAGTCGCAGCAGCGACGGCAGTGGCAGTGGCAGTACTAGCAGCACCCTTGCCTCCATTGCCTCCACCGAAGCCACCATTTCCGCCAAATCCACCTCTGTTACCTCGGAAATTTTGGGGAGCAGCAGAGGCGGCAATAGTCAAAGCGAGAACGACAAAGGAGACGCGCATTTTTGTCAAAGATAAAAAAAGAGTAATTGGGATAAGAGAGGAATGAATGAAAATGAACGAAGAACGACGAGTTAACGAGTGGCGTCAAGCCAAAACACCAAATCAATGGTGGTATAAAGGAGTCTCTTGAAAGAGGGTAGAGGTCTACGAAGGGGGAACTGGTCACAACTCGAGGAGCACTCTGTTAGTCCTTTTATGCCGGGGACTGAAACACAACCAATTGATTGGTGGTCAACAACAGAGCTTCGGGACATCTTTCTTCTCTGCCTCATCCCAAGTCATCGGATCCCAGCTAATACCGTACACCCTGAGGTTTGACGGCAGTGCTCGAAATAGAGCAATTGAATAAATGGATTGTATTTGGTCCCGCCGCGATTGTTTCCTCGTTTTATTCGTCGATGAAAGTAACGTACTTGAGGCAGTTGCTTGTGTGGTCTTCATCTATAAACATATCCTTGCCAGCGCAATCATGATGGACTCTGGTACTAAGTACAGACTATGAGGAAACTAGGAAAAACAGCTTTGACTAGCTAGCAGTGAGCTTACCATGACGATGAACATCGTAGTTTGCTATTCGCCGTATGTTCAAACGACCAGACAGGTGACAGCGGATTCCACATGAAAACCAAATAGTTCGAGATGAATACTTTGGGTTTGTTCTCTCACCTTGCTGCGCGAATGCAGCGCTAAGAATCTCTGAGGTGAAAACCTGCCAGGGTTGTGGAAGAGCTGCGGATCATATATCAACCATGCATGTGCAGAATTCTGGAGAGAAGCGACTTCAGTTTTCTACTTACAAGAGACGTCCCACTTTCTCTAAATTCCTATTGGTTGCTCGTATGAAGCCGGACATAACATACGGCGAAAGAACACCGCCATGATGCTTTGGTAGTTGTACTTTGGTCGGTTGTACTCGTCCACTGATGGTAGGAAAGCAAACTGTGGGTGGCTGTGCATATAAGTTCTCCTCCTGCAGCTGCGGCCCCATCGCGTCGGGGTCGACTGGACAACGTCTTTCTTTCCATATTTTTGAATATCCTTCGACATCTTACTGCTCTAGATATCTCAAATGCTTTCAACAAGACCAGATCCAAAAGAACGGTTTGCAGACTTCGAGTTAAACGCGTCCGCGTATGCCAACACGCCGGTAGTCTGCACGGTGGCATGCAGTCTTTCTACATGACTTGTAGGGCCGCTGCGACGGGGGGCAAACCACAAGTCTACGGAGAAAAATAAACTTCTGTTGCTGTCCAGCAAACGCTTCCAGCTCCCATGGAATCCACTTTCAGGTAAATTGCCTACGTGTCAAGACCACCTTGAGACCACCTTGAACTAAATTTTCACTGTAGTAATTAAACGAGGCACAATGTTCTCCCTTCCAATCAGAGTTTGCAGTTCGTAGCGTTCTGCATTGCTACCAAATTGCTACCAGTCAGAGATACCCGTCCCAGCTCATGATTTGACGTTGATTAATTTAATGTCATAGCGGTGCGTTTTTGTAAAAATAGACAACATTCTACTATGTGCTGATGTTTTTTGTACTGAGGAAAGGCCCTTCGTAACTCACAGAGAGATTCGAGGACGCCGCCCAGCTCTAAAGATGGCGTCATATCACACAATCTCAGTGAGTTCAGATGACTTCCGCTTCTTCGACTCTGACAACCAACTCGACCATGTCCGGTCCTAATTTCCACAGTATCCCAGTCCTCGACTACTCCCTGTCCATCTCAAACAACCCTGATGACCGCGCCAAATTCATCTCTCAGCTCCAAAATGCGCTTATCAACGTCGGCTTCCTCTATCTCTCCAATACGACGTCTGTAATCGAACAAAAGGTCGTCGATGAACTTGTTTCATACATACCCAAGTTATTTGAACTTCCACAAGGAGAAAAAGACAAGATCCGCATGGTCAATTCTCCACACTTTCTCGGATATTCGCGTTTGGGAGCCGAATTGACCAAGGGACGTACTGACCATCGGGGTAAGTAAATCCTCAAAAAAAAGGAAAGAAGAAAGTGTAGTTACTGAAACATTCGCACTAAAGAGCAGTTTGATATTGCGACTCCTCATGTGTCAAGGTGGAGGCCAGGTGATCCAGATCACTATAATGTCTGGGGACCTCCACAAGTACGTTTTCTTGTTCTTTTTTTCGGGGACGCTGCTCCATTTGACGCTTCTCATACAGTACCCAGACGAATCAGTCATCCCCGGCTTCAGACATGCTATGGAAACATATCTATCCCAAGTAACCACTCTCGGATCACAATTCATCACCCTAATAGCACAGGCCCTCGGTCTTCCCCCAAGTGGACTATCCCAATTCTATGACATTCCAGAGCGGATGCAGCATCGAGGAAAGATTGTCAAATACCCTGTCCCAGATGCAAAATCTGATTCTAACCAAGGCGTTGGGCCTCATTATGATGCGGGTTTCTTGACTATTGTAAGTAAATTAGTGCCGCTGTGATGGGATTGAGAGGATCCGGATGTGTGGATTGACACTCACATATACCATCCGCATCCGCAGCTTCTGCAGGTTACGTCGCATCCTGGTTTGCAAGTCCAGAATCTAGCTGGGGAATGGATTGACGCGACTCCTATTCCTGGAACGTTTGTAGTGCGTAGTACTGTGTTATTCACTGCAATCAGCCTAGTTTGACGCTTTTTTCGAATTTTTATGCGTAGATCAATTTTGGACGAGGTGAATAATATTATCTACCAGGTTTCCACGGGCAAAGGCTCACTGTTTCATCCAGCGCTGGAGTTTGCTACCAAAGGGATTGCTCGTGCTACATCCCATAGAGTGCTTTCGCCTCCAGCTGATTCCACCACCCCACGATACTCTGTTCCTTTGTTCCACAACGTCGCACTTGATGTACGCGTAAGTGAACCAAAGTATCAGCTCGAATGTGAGTCCAGGATGTATCTTTCTTCTGCGTCGCTTACATTCGATGCTTTCAGTCCCTCCAGAAATCCTCAAACTACGCGACGAAAGAGGGTCGTTAGCAACCACTGATTGTACGTCGTTCTCCAAATACTTCCTTTGCTGCTTGTCCTTCCATTTACTCATCACATCACATCCGCTCTATGTAGCTATAAATTACTCCGAATTCGAGACCCAACCGTCAGGACAGGTGCAGTTAATGGGAAGGGTCAAGTACGTTTATTCTTTCTGACCTCACTACGGTTAATCTGGTTCACCGGGCTGACACGGTATCATGCATTGCGTGTGTATATGTAGGAGTCATCCAGACGTCGCACAACGACACTATCCTGAGTTGTTTAAGAGGTTTTTCCCGGATGGATTACCGGCGCAGGGCGTGGCGTATTGAAGGCTTCTGGTGTGTATTCGGTGTGCGATTTCTGTAATCACTGTGTACAGTGGAAAATATGAGACCTCTTTTCTTCTTTCTCGAGAATGCATCTGAGTTTCAGTTTCCAAGAGTGCTCGTTCTGGCTCCTTTCCCGCAGAACTCAGCTGTGTATCGATGCAGGGGTGAATTTGTGGAGGAATCAGTGTACAAAGATGGAAGTCAGGATTCTCTCAACGTAGTCATTTGGCCTCAGGATAAGACTCGTCCTATAGATAGGACGAAGAATTGGTCAATGGGCCGCTAGACGATCCAGGATACCTTGGATGAGCTATAGGCAGTAGAACCAGTAAATTGGTAGAGCTGTATTCAACCTTGACTACACCGTGTAAGCTATTCTTGGAGTACTTAACAGTTCTACTTGCGGGCCACCTCGGGTCCTCGGCGAGGCAGATTACGTGACTTTTAATATCCCTCCCTCCCATCGAACGCGTACTACTAGTACCTCGGAAATCCAGTTTCTACGCGTCAAACTGCTCCGATCTTTGCATATAGGCCAACAGGACTGATATGACAAACACCGCCCTCTAGCGCTCGAAACTCTCGGCTTACAGTCAGCTCCCAGCACAACGGTCTTCTATCATCAAAGCACGAGTCAAGCTAAAGATCTATGACTAGATCATCATCCTAGGGTCAAGCAGCTTAGATGGTCGGAATCGGTCTTCTTGCTGCGGAAGGCGGAAGGAGGAGGAAAAGATCGTTAGTTTGATGAAAATCTGCATGCCACTAAGGCGTGTAGGAATGTGAGATGGCATCTGGTAAGGATATCCGAGGGTCGTAGCTTCATGGCAAGGCCACTCCCTACTTTCGTCATCCCTTTTTGACGACGTACACGATCACGTTCAGGATGCTCGGCACCTTTTGGACCCTGCTTCACGTTGTCCATCGCCTTGACCACGCTATGCTGTTACAATGGTCCAAACCCATTATCCACTGTGGTGGTTGACCCAAGTATCCTCCCGCTTTGAAGTTTGGTCATCTCCCAAATCAAGGATCCGAATCTGCAAAGCAAAGCGAACGCCGACACCAACCCCCAACCTGTCTTCCATCAACCGGGTCAACCTCAGGTAATTGTTTTACCAAAACGACATCCTGAGGGTGATACTGATGCTTTTGCTTCATTCTAGGTCAGCGTTGTCAAGCGCAGAGTCAGACTCAGCAGAAGCCAATTATTCCAAACTGGCGATAGCGGGTTGGTAGCAGGAGTATTTTCAAAGAAAAATAGGAAGGGTAAAGGGTGTGTATCCTTACCTCGTCTTTTTGAGCATATAATTGAATTTTCTTCGTTTATCTGGCAAAGCCCAAGATGGAGTGAGACCAGCTCTTTTCAACGTCCTTCAACATCGACTGTCTGGCGTCCACGAGGACCAAACATTCCTTCCACCCGTGTACCAACAATTTCAATGCAGTCACTAGCCATCCGCCTCAACCGTCTTGCGCATAACTAGGCAAAATCTGGTCAGCTTGTGGCCATTACCCTTGGACGACACTCGAAAAGCCAGATGCACCACTTCCTATGAGTGGGTAAACCAAAATGCGGCGTTGACATCAGCCATGCAACACAACGACCATGTCAAGCATCACTTTGACTCCAAACACAATCCGCCGCCTGTTCAGTGTTGAGGGTATCGTACCTAGGAAACAGAAAGAAGATTACCTGTAGATAGGTGTTGACGGTAAATATGGGTGACTGGGTCCAGCATCTATGAAACCATTTGAGGCTGGACCATCGGTATGGATTGTATAAGAGAATCTCACTGGAAGCGGTTGGTGCAGTTCTGCGTTCAGTAGACAGGGGCGGTTGGCGGTGGTTGGGCATTTCTTTGGGATGATGCCGCCAGGTTCATTTCTTTTGGTTTTCTGGTTTGTTGACCCTAGGGGCGCTCTAAAAGACCTCAAGTTTACCTGTATATACGTTAATGCACAATCTGTTAAAGTCTCTTGCCCATGTACTAGATTAGAGATTAGATTTACGGTTTGCTCTGAGTAATCGCTTTTGACATACTAGATATGTACGATATCCGAATATATCCGAAGCCGGTTCACCTCCTACCGTCATCTCAAAACGCGACTTTTCCTCATGAATCCATATCGCTACACGCCAGAAAGCTCTCGGATTTGCAAAGGGCATCTTCCTTTTCCATGCACCTCTAAGTCCCATCTTCCTAGCCCGGTGACCTGCGCGTGAACCCAGCAGGACGTGCTAAAATTTCCTCTCTACGACTTCTTTCAAACGACGGAGACACGTCCTCTACAGCCAAAAAGTCAAAAGACATACTCTTCGCAGAAACACAAGCCAATGCCGCATCAGTCTCTATTCTTGTTGGACGGACTGCATGCGTCGAGTCTGCAACTATCTCGATGTTGCGCCTGACAACTTGCCTGGTAAATGGAACTCGAAGGAGTTAGAGAGATAGTGTGGTCGTTGAGGAGACGTCAAAGTCCGTGTCGGTGGGAGAGGATAGTACATGGTTGGGACGGCATACCTGGTAAGCTCCTTTCTACTAGGATCCAGAGATATACTGAGATCCTTCGACATCTTCCATTGGTCAAGTTGCTCAAGAAGAATGACCAATGTCCATCTGGTGCCGAATGGACATGAAGGAACAAGGATGATGCTATGTACCTTTAGTCACGTCCAGCGCTATCTGAAGGGTGCCGGAGTTGGTCTTAGGAACTATTTGGTCAGCCAGAGGATCTCAGTTACCACTACGAAGTTCGTTGACAAGTTGCTATCCAGTTTCTCTCCAGTTCTGGTAAGAGTCTCTAACGTAGCACCTGTATGTTTCGTTGACCGACCATAGAATGCGCCCTATGTGATAATCTGTTTTCCTCCTCGGTGGATTACGCTGCTCGTTTCGGTGAGTGCTCCGGATTTCGACTTATATTGTATATTAATAGTTCAGACTCCAGGTGATGAACTGGAGCATCTGAAGCGAAGGCCGTATGAGCTATGTGAGAAGCAGCAGAAGGATATAGTTGCAGCGCATAGCTCACACTTCTAGGGTCCATCAGTCTTCACAAGCAATACGAGCCGAGAAAGATGAAGAGATTATTCTGACGCATGTGTGGTGCTTTATATTTTCTGCTCGTCTATTGTGCCACTCGGAAAATACGAGAAACAATGTGATCCTTCATCTTTTCAACTTCATATTCGCTCGCTAATATTCCTAATATTCCCAGCAGCGTCAGTGGAATTTAGGGCCGTAGAGAAGGAGAGTACGGCGTTCGCTGATCACTCAGGTAGACGCGTTACATGAGCATTGGTCGCTGAGATGTGAATCAGGTATTCTCGCTATCATCTATGACCCTGCTGAAGACCAGTAAGATTTACCCGGAGTCTAACACGAGGCTTCATTATCTTATGATTCCTATAAGTGCAGTGGATGAATTAATCGGAGACTCGGATACGATTGCAGATGAAAGGGTGGCAGACGAAAGAGGGTATCTAGGAGGAGGAGGATGACTTGGACGTATGCAGTAGTGTCGGATCCAGTCTGGGATGTCGGTCTGACTCTTGCGCACAGCTACAATCGTAGCTTCGTGGCAGGGCCACTCACCATTTGGTCACCCTTGCCCAACCCTGTCTTCAACCACATACGCGTCTATCTATCTAGCGTTCAGGACTTTCGGTACCTTTGCCATCTTCTTACCACGCTATACCCATCAGGCACAAAGGCCCATTATCGATTTTGGATTTTTGCCTAGTTTAGGAACTTGGACGGCCCAATTGTTCCCCTTTGTGTCGACAAGGCTCCTTTTGGAAAAGACCTGTGTTGATTTTTTTGTTTGTTCTCGCACGTATTTAAGTTCATCGACGCGGTTTTTGTTTGATTCCCAACCATCATCGACTTTTGTTGAGCCTTCGCTTCCCGGACCCCCGGCGTATCAGTTTTGGTCCTAGCCCGGGTAATACACTCCTCCTCCTCCTCCTACTTCCGATATTCTTCTCTTCTCTATTCTCCTGGGAACAGAACCATGGTCTCCTCTCCGACCTCTTCCAATGAACCGTCTACTAAAGACACTCCATCATTTCCGAGTCGGACTGAAAACAAATTGAAAAGGAAGGCTGAAGACGATAGTGGTCTTGATCGTCAACGGTGCGTGTTTTTTCAATTCATTCTGGTTCAACGACCGTTTGTTGATTGCGTTCTGTCCTATCCTATCCTATCCATTCCATTCATCCCATCTACCTACATTTTATGCTCTTATGGTGATACAGCCGCGTCAACCTCAACCTGAGGACCTTCAATTCTAGTGCCGCAGTCTCAAGTCTAGTCATTCCCGATTTCGCGCCTACCGCTCCTGCCGTTTGCACTCCCGTCGTTTCCAAGGCTTCCCGGGACGTATGGTCAGGATCAGCGACTCCAGGATTTCTAGGCGGACTACCGCTAGGCCGGGCTGCACCAGCACCGGAATTAGCAGTGGTAGCAGCACGTCCGGGTCAAGGTGAAGGTCCAGTCCCTAACAGAGACGATGAAAACGACGGCGCCGGCACCCAGCCCCAGACAATAAATCCTCGACAATCACAGTTGCAATGGCCGTCTTGGGAACAAAGCAGGGATTCCAATCAGAATCAAGAGTCCGAGACCGCTCCGGACTCGACGGATGCGGGTAGTTCTACTTCCGGTGGGGGTGAAGGCGACGGGGTGCATTATCATATCCAAAACCATTACACCTATAACACCTATAACAACGACTTGAGGCACGCAGTGGTTAACAGCAACAATCACAACGACACCAGTCACAACGACCGCAGCATACACGATCACAGCAACATTACTCATTACCACGTCGCTCCGAACAACTTTTCAGAGCTATATGGCATTCCAGTTGCTAGTGCTCCGAGTGCTGCCGCTTCTGCTTCTGATGGTCAAATCCCTGGCATTCCCAATGGCGTTGGCGTTGACCCAAGGAAGCAACCTGGTCATGGTTATCCTCCGAACCAGGGCCATATCTCAAAGCAATCTGGTCGTTTCAACGACATGCGGTGTCCACCGCTCAGCCACAACTTGGACAATCTTCATACGAACCAGCGAGGCAATTCCAACGCCAATGTCAACCCCCAATTCACCTTCCGCCCAGCGAGTCAACCTCAGGTAATGAGGAACTCAACGGAGTTCTGAGCATGATACTAATACTTCTGCTTTCTTCAGGGTCAACGTAGTCGAGCTCAGACTCAGATTCAGCAAGAGCCGATTCCACCTCAAGCTAGCGGGAGCGGGAGCGGTCAAAACAAAAAAGGGAAGGGTAAAGGGTGTGTATTCTGGCCTCGTCCTTTTGCGCACATAACTGACTTCATTTCGTTTATCTAGCAAAGCTCAAGTTGAAGATGGAACCGAGGCGTCTGAGCTGCCGTCAGTGGACTGATTCGATGCCACGCTCGCTTGACACCAATTTCTTTTCTCTCTTTCTAGAGTCTCGTCAAATTCTCTTTTAAAACTTATTCTTCAACAATTCACAATATCAACGTTCAGTATCACAGCCCTCCAGATAGTCCGACCTTCCCGCTAAATCATCCACCCTTCAATCGAAACGAATATCAATACATCCGCCTATCGTCCGAAACTTCAACAGCTTCGACACCCTCCGCTTTCAACAAGTTTCCTCTGGACTCCCTGGACCCATTTTCATGGTCCACTGTCAGAGGGATAGCCGCCCCGAAAGTCTGTGCGTGGAAATACAAGGACGAGACGAGTTGTAACGAGATGCTCCACGGCTTCAACGTCGACCATACACACAAGCTGCTGCGTGACCCCAAGACAAAGAAAATCCACTGCAGATGGCAAAATTGTTCTGCCTCGGTGCAGTCCAAGAATTGGGGTCAACACATGAATCACCATCTTGGTGTTATGTACATGTGGGGTTTGTGTTCCAAAACATATGTGTCTAAGAACAAGATGCATAAGCGTGTGCAGACGAAAAGAGAGGCAAAGGAGGAACCGGACGGGTAAAGCTGAGGCGCTTCGTGGTTGGACAGACTGGGATAGGCCCTTTCCCGTTGGATGGGGTTTAGCTCGCTGGTCTGGTCTGTCTTTGGAGTTTTCTTGGATTTTTCTTTTCTTTTTTTCATGTTCATTTCATTTCTGTCGTTGGAAGGGTTGCTTTTCCCGGGGAGTTGTAGAGTATAGTAGAGTATAGTAGAATCTTTATTAGTCATTAATGGACATGTAGATGTACAGTTTGCTTTGGAAATTTGCTTTGTACAATGATTTCGGATTCTGCTAGACTAAAGCGACGCGTGACCTTGAAAAATCTTGTTTTCTTCCTCCATCACCTTCAAGGTCGACTCCTTATCCCAAACTCCCAAACTCATTTCTTTCCGCATGACTCCTCCAGACTTTGCCGATGGAAAGGTCCATTGTCTTCTACGCACTTGAAGCAGGCTTGTCCAATGACCCTAACGACCTACTGATATGAAAGGATAGGACAGGACAGACAAAAGGTCTTTTGGATTGTCCGGGAAGCATCCAAAGGCGATTATGGTCTTGTAGAAGAGCAATACATAGCACCTGAAAATAGCTTTCATTAAAGCACCGGTGAGCTACCTCTCAGTGGTCTACGAAGTTCTCTTCCGGTAAACCCAGATGCACAAGTAGCGATAGAAGAAGCGGGTTGTAATGCATGCAGAAGCCTAGGCTAAAAAAAGAAGATAGGTCACCGAGGAAGCATTTCGGTATGTGTCTCCTGCTATGACCGGGAGGTATGCTCATAGCCAATTTCTTTTGATTGTCTTTGGAATTCTCTCTTCCTTTGTTTGCAAATCCTTCCGAACATTTCGTCGATTTTCAGAGTCCTCGTCACCTTTCAGAGTCCTCGTCACCTTTCGAGCCCGTTTTTGGTCCTCGTCCGCCGTCTTGACCGCGCTATGGCCATCGGCAGTGATCCAAAACCACTGCTTCTCTACTTTGGTCGTAGACGGGTCAAAATTCCCTTTGTCATGGAGATTAGTGCTTTCTCTTGAACGACCCTTTATTCTTGTTTACCCGACGTGTACATAAAACACGTCGACGTTCTTGAGCCATCATTCAGTCTTATTGCTA
This sequence comes from Tetrapyrgos nigripes, assembly GCA_013368315.1. Taxonomy (NCBI): domain Eukaryota; kingdom Fungi; phylum Basidiomycota; class Agaricomycetes; order Agaricales; family Campanellaceae; genus Tetrapyrgos; species Tetrapyrgos nigripes. The sequence continues at coordinate 136,258 of JAACJM010000042.1, forward strand.
TTCTTCAACCTCGGCTTCGACTCTTCTCTGTTTTTTTCGTAATGTATCCCACTTTATCTGAAGGCGCGTCCCCTCGGGCTGGAAACAAGAGGAAGGCTCAGGGCAATCATGATCTTGATGACAGACGGTGAGTGGCTTGATTATGGCTAAAAGGCCTTCTGTGTGACAGTATATCGATATCTCATTCTTTGCTCTACCACTCCATCTTCTTTCCCTCTACAGCCGCCGCAACTCACGCCCAGTCTCCAGAGCTTTAATGCCAAGTTCGCATCATGCATGTCCTCTAGTTAACCTCGGGGACTTCCCGCGGCCACCACGAGAGCACAACTGTAGACCAGCGTCGCCGCGTCCAGGACCAACACCACGTCCTTCCAACAATGATGACGACGGCGCCCAGAATCTTCCATCACTCTTTCAGATTCCTCATGAAACGTCGACTCGTGGTCAAAGTCATGCAGACAGTCCAGGACCCAGTGCCTCTTTGAATCCGCCTGATACGGATTCAGATTCGGATGGGAGTGCCACTGGGGATGATGCTTCGGAGAGAGATCAAGATAAAGGAAGAGGTGTGCATTATCATACCCACAACCACTTCTACTTCGACATGCGCAACGCGACAATATACAATCACAGTCACAACGGCGACAACAGTGCTCATGGCAACACTGCGAAGGATAGTAATAATCCGACTCACCATCATGCTCCTGCGAGCGTGTATTATCCTACACAATCACGGTCCCAGTACCAATCTCCGCCAATGCCCACGTCCGCATGCGACAACCCGGAAGGATCAGGTTTCAGCGGCGCTCCAGGTGTTACTCCCACTGCTCGCTCTCCCCCTCTCCCCGGTCATGATCAACAAAATTCTCACCCCTCTAGTCTCGCCTATGTCGCTGACTCAAGGCACATCGGTCATAGTCCATTCCCAAGCCAAAGTCATGGCATACACCTTCCACCTATTCAGAACTTGGACAATACGGATGAAAGCCCATATCTGGGAACCAGCGAGCATAACGCCAGCACCAGCGCCAATCGTCGTCACTCGTCCAACTTCTATTGACCAAATACGGTAAGTTATGACTTATCGCGAGTGTTGTTTTAGCATCTGACAGCGACGGCTTCTTTTAGGACCAGGGTCAGCGAGCACGAGGTCGAGAGAGTGCGGAACGAAGTGGAAGGGTTGGTCAGGAAAAAATTAGAAGGGGAATAAATGGTTGGGTGCAGATTCTTTATTTTTGATTATTTCCCTGCTTCAAGTGCAGGAGATGAAGTAGGAGTGGTATGGGTTATGGGGCTGCTAAGGATGGGCACGGAAGGATAGAGCTTTTCATCGTTACGTCGAGCTCGTCGGTCTTTTCAGGGTCTTGTCCTCGGGTACATTCTTACTGGCTGTTAGCTCTGGTTGCGTTCTCAAGGACTGCTAAAGTAGTTAACCCCATCTAGATCACTTCTGCTTTCTTTCTATATACTTAGATACTGTATATTCTGCTCTGCAATTCTTTGTACAAGTGGTTGTCCGAAAATGGAAATGGGACATAATTTTTCTACGTAGTACATCGACGATCGTCCTTGCACAATCCTTACCCAATTCCCCTCAATACTCCATCCAACGTAGCCAGAACACATACATATCCTTATCCCCTAGAACACTCAGATTTTGCAGATAGGATCTATGGTCTTCCGTCATCCGTACACATCCAAATCATACACATGTTTTCTCCGGCCAGCGTAGTCTCGGGAACCGTCCAGGAGGTATCCAGAAACGAATTGTGTCTGGCCCACGAGTAATGTCGACGATACTTCATAGTCTACATGATTGTTCGCTGTACCATTGTGGGTTGCGCTGAAACCAGTTCAGAACCTGTCGTGAGAACGACACTTTCGCAGACGCACTTGGATCATTGAGGCTGAATTTACCTAGTGTTTATGGTTTTACAGTCGGTCTGTTGTCTGTTGTCTGTTGAGATCGTATGTATAAGTATGCTCCGTTCCAATCTCTTTATTGTATCTTTGAGCTAAAAGGTCGACAATTACGCATATCCAAAGGACTCCACAAGTAAAGTAATACTAGCACCTCCTCTCATGATGGAAGCGGGCCCTGCCGTAGGGAAGCGTAAAGCTTCACGGACACAGCTGGCGATGGACTGTGAACCACAGACTGTAGAGAATTGTCATCTTTTCTATTTCTCGTATTTTCATGGGAAAGACGTACCAGCGACACACATTGATCCCCCTCTCGCTTCTTCGGCTTCTTCAACAACGATCTTGCCTATTGCCGGACGTCCCAGTAAAAGCTGGAGCCCTGATATTTCCATGGGAGACTTGACGTTGGGAGTGTTTTCACCAGACAAACTAGAACTGGCACCAGGAGACTCAAGCTTGGAGCTGTCAGTAGAGACAGTGTCCCACTCTGTTGTAGATGATCCGGTGACGAAGAGACGAATCTCCAATTGGAATCCATGCGGTGCGAGTTTGACTGCACTGTTAATGGCGTCCAGGACCCACTGGAAGTGTCCTAGAAGGCGAGGTGAGGACAGCTTTTGACGGCTTGCGCTGAAAACACTTACTTGCATCACGAACAGCCCAAACGAAGACAACTCGTTTGCAGTTTCGCTTTCCTGCACGTGCACCTCTGAAGCTCATCCTTAATCGATGTTAATCCAGAGATTAGACATAGACACGTACTCCACAATGTCCAGCAACATAGGAAGAGTGTACGTCACTCCAGTTCCACCTGATGAAGAGGAGGAGATATCAAACAAAGAAAGGCGACTCGACATTAACTGTCCTCACCGGCAATGAGCACCACATTATCATAACCAGAAAGATCGTTTCTTTGACCATAAGGACCATCCACGAAGACCTTTATGGTTCCTTTCTGGGCGGCTACGTGGCTGAGACGCTTGGTGAATCCATCCCTCACGTTAACAAGAAATACGAGTTCCTTCCAGTAAGCTTTCGAGCTGGAGGATCCGGAAGTCGAGGTTATCTCTTTGGCGTTCATCTTGGAATCATAGCTGGCGATTGTGAAAGGGTGGCCCTCAAAAGGCAGAAGTGAAACGGTTGGCGTGATAAGATACGCAAATTGTCCAGGGGCCCAGTGAAAGTGAGCGGGACGTCTGAGGGTGACACGGACCAGATGGGGGGAAATGAGTTCCGTGGATGCGTCAAGAGTGCCGGAACCAGAGCCGAATCCGAAGTAGGAGTGGTTGAAGGCTATAAGGCGTATTGCGCGGATGAGCTGGTCCAAGCCCCAGATGAGGAAACACGGCCAGATATAGTGACTATATGTGGCTGTCCCGGTGAGGCCATCACTACAAAAATCCATTTTCAACCCAGAGCACCTGAACCCGAACAAAAATGGCTTACACAAATTCGTTGGTGTGATAATAGGCACCTCCGAGGATTATTCTACAGGTGGATCAGAATCGCATGCGGTCCAATCAAGATTGATAACCCACAAAGCCAGAGCCATATGTGTGTAGAAGAATAATTCGTAGGCCTTCCCTCGGACAGGGCGCATGGATATGAAAAATAGGATGGAGAAAGACAGACCCGCCATAACCCCAGTGTGAAACCAGGTCTCATGCACGTCTTCTCCCACTCTGTGAAAGACATTAGTTGATGTAATCTAGTATAATTCAATCACCGTACTTGGCAGCTATCTGTGGAAAACGACATTAGGATTCTATATGATGGGGTGAAAATGAGTTCGGATAACTTACCCTTCCGCTAGCATGCACACATAATAGGACGAACAAAGAACGAGCTAGCATTCGGTGCACAATGTTAAGCTACTCTGGTCTGTCAGAGTTTCCCAAAGTCGTAGACCTCAATAACTGACCTTCTCGTACCCGATTCCAGTTAAGACTACAAGAAATCAGATTTCAATACAGACGCAGATAGTAAGATGACGAACTCACAAGAGATGACATTATTTTTGGTACCAAGAGCTGTGATAAGAGTTAATTGACTGGCAAGGAGGGCTCCGGCGCGGTTACTCCAGTAAGAGATGTCGAATTGAACGCCTTCGGCGTTCGTATCTATTCAAATAGACAGGAAGAATCAGCATGTACACCCGAAGTTTGGCCTGACTACGTACCATTGATAAGCAGTATAGTAAACAGGGCTGCGACATAAAGTGCACAGACCACGATTTCAGTGATGTTGATCGTGAAGGAACCGATGGTAAGGGTCAAACGGAACGCGATAATGCGAAAAAGGTTGACGAGAGCTTGAGGGAGTTTCCTGACGCGAAGTTTCCGACTGATATCGCGATGATCCTTTTCTGGATCAGTGTGCACGTTGTGCGATGATCGACCTCCGAAGAGTTTGGAGCAGATGAAGGAAATAAGTCGGCAGAGGGCAAGCAGACCTATAAACGATGCGGTGATGAACCACATATAATGAGGATATTCTGCAGCCCGGCCAACGCGATGATCACGGTCAGGGTTTGGTTTCGCAGCGTAAACATCTGCTATGCTTGCACCGAAGGGTGACGACATGCTGGAATGCCAAAGAAAAGATAATGTCGAGGGGACGATCCGAGTGACCACGATGGTAAGACGGCCTCCGTGTCGACTTTAAATACACAGAGACCCCATTATTTCATCATCTACCCTCCGGTGAAAGTAAGTCTTGGATATTCCGATGCTTAGTGCTGAAGTCATGGCTATCTGAGATCTTCCAGCGGATGCTTCATAGCCTTTGTCTATAAACGGATGACCTCACTCCGAAGTCTAGCACGATTGTACTCGTTTGGGAACTTGAGGTAACGAGCTACCGTCAACCCAGCTCATTTCAGATTTCTAGCCTGAGTTCTTCCAGTCTGAAAACAAGAGTTTGGTCGGTAAACAAAAATTGAGCCACAATGGCAGTTGAACAACTCACCGAGGATGCCTTCTATGGGACATTTTACACACAGGACTAGATCGGAGACTCGAAGATTTGAATGAGGCCGGCGGAATCACGCTCTGCACTGGCTTGGCCACTTTCAACCAAGTGTCCGTTGTTGCTACTTTCCTCGAGAAACCGTTTCCCCTGGCCCTTACATTCTAAGTGTCTAATTGCTAGTTTCACTTCCGATGTCTCGCACTTCCTCGATGAAACAAATTTGCGAAGCAGACTGAAGACTAGCAAAGAGAAACCTATGGATGGAGATGTATATTGGTCAATCAGTACGTCTTCTTAACCATCCTCAATCTCAGATCTCATTGAGAACGCCTTACCGAAATATCACCCCATATTTGCCCTAAATTTCCCAGCTCCGGGACGTAAGCGTAAGCGCGTGGTTCTCGAGCTTCTGTGCCAAACATAGCCCTCAGTACAGGAAGCCGAACTTGCTCCATTGTCACAGATATTTCAGGAATATCCTGATCAATTGTATGAATGACTGACGGCATACGAGAGAGATCGTATAATTACTGCTTTGACACCGGCTTTCACAGACGTACGACGTGCGTACAACTTGCAAGCATGACTGGGGCCATTGGAGGGGGAGATAGATACTGCTGAAGTTGCCAATATCATAGGCGGTCACTTGAGCAGCGATTAGAACAGGGCGCAATCGATATGTGTACAGAATGTACTAACATACTGCTTTGCTTTTTCCCGAACCCAACGCAAGAATCGTCCGAACAAGACGAGAATACTCGACAATGGCAAAAGTCCGGGGAGCAAGCCTTGATCCTGAGCCAAGTCAAGAGCCCAGAGCCCAGAGGACATTGAAAACCTAGTGTCTTTCCTGAAGGAGCCTGATGGTAGTGCAATTAGCACCAAAGACATTCATTTGGACATCTACCTCGGAACGATTGTACACATTCATGGACCGCATCCCGCAGAAGAGAGACACTTCAAATATTCCGATGAATGGTCGACGGAAGCTCTAGGGAAGCTATAATGATGACTTGGGCTACCTCGATAAAGCTGCCATTAGACTTTGCAGAGTCAGAAGGTAACGCCGCTGAAGCATCGGAAAATGACGCATCGAGGTAAGAGTTGCGTGCCTGTAGGGTTCAGAGCGATGACGCAAGTTCAATAAAGGTCAGCACAGGACAAGAAGCTCGCCACAAGTAGGGAGTCCGCGCAGTCTGTAACATTGTACGTACGTTTTACCGCCTAGGGGCCAATACATACCTGAGGCCTGACCGTATTAGCTAGTGTTTAAAGTACACATGTCTTCTGAGCAGACAGCATGAAGAGGATCGTGTGGGACTAGCGTTTTCTGGGGGGAAAATGTTGGATGCAAGTTGCCAAGATGCATCATATGCATGCAATTGCACTTGGAAATCCGAAAGGCAACAAAAACTTCAAGGCAACGTAGCTTGACACGATCACATGATAACACGGTCACGCGACATCTCGCGCCATGCTCATTGCTGCTGCATAAGCTTGAAGTCAAGTTAAGCAAAAGTTAAGTTGAAGTGCGGTTCGAAGCAGTGGTATTTACTCCTTAAGACTGAATAGCTATAAACCTGACCAAAAACAACTGGACTCCGATGTGAAGGCAGAGAGGAAAAAGGAAGGTTTGATATTCTTGACTTATTCAACTCCAATGCGGTCATTGTACACAAACTAAACGTAAACAGCAACGCTGTTTTGATGAATGACAGCGTGCGCAGAACTATGCTACATATGTTTCTAATTAGCAAAATAAATACTAGTTCTACATCGGTGGAGGTGTCTATCAAGAAAGAGCACAAATACATTAGTTTACGAAGATGTACTTTTATTATCTGGTGCCTGCACCGAGTTTTTTCCCGTGGTCTACCAATGACGTCTGAGACTCTCCTTCAGTGCAATTATTACTAGCTGAAGTAAAGTTCCGGGACATCCTCTTTTCCGCGTCCAAACCTTTCAAGTAAGGACTCTCCTCATCAAGTATTTTCCGAGGTCGGATCATGAGATCCCTTCGAAATGTCCCGGGTTGATGCTGTAATTGGTTTCGCCTGCGTCTCAACAAGAAGATGGTGAGGATAATCGCCAATGATATGAAGACGGCACTGCCGGCGACACTTCCAGCGATGATGGCCGTCTTGCTATGTAGATGTTCTATGGCGTTGCTCTCCAGACTGGTGGGCGTTATTTCCTGACTAAGAGTGGGATCGCCAGCAGATGCGTGACTGATTGTTGGCTGTGTAGCATAAGCCATCACAGTTATGGTTGGACCTGGATAGACAGTCGGCGTTAACGGACTTCTCATGGTAGATCAATACTTTTCCTTCAAGTGAGAACAAAATTTTAGCTTACTCTGTTCCAGGTGCCGCCAACGAAGCTATCAGCTCAAATATTCTGTAAAAGAGTTGTATGAATGGGGCGGTCAATGTACAGTGGTCCAGAAAGCTTACCCAGGGCCCTCAGGGGCTACTGTAAAACTGAAAGTGGAGTCATGGGCAGGGTTTACGGTCGTCAAGACTTGGTGTACATCAATTATATGCTCGGAAGTCGAAATGGAGTCTGTTGGATTCGGAACAAGCGTCTCAGCGATCACAAATGCCTGATCGCAGAAATCTCGGGAATTGGAGTCAAGGCAGGACCATGAGAGGGTCACCGGAGCATTTGGAGCGACTGGAGCAGAGAGAGGAAATATCGTGAATGGAGAGTCCCCAAAAGTAGTTTTTTGGTGCGCATTGATCCTTGAAGCAGAAGTGTTTCAGAGCGATGGACACAGCTGAAGAGTTTGATACGCACAGTCGCCCGACTCTTCCCATTTGCTGCTTCATAACAAAGCCCAACGTACTCAGAGACCCGTAGAGGCCTCTGGAAGAACTGGCCAATAAACGGGGGAAAGGTGGGCACGCTTGAACATATATATACAGAAAGGCGCTTCCTTGCCAGCTCGCTTATATACTGCGAAATGTATGACCTTCCTCTACGTTACATTGATAGCTCGTATTCCGTGATCTTTGAGTAGTATTGGAGCAGTGCGTGAGATGGGTATAACCCGACTAGAAGCGCTCCTACATACCTGTGTTGAAAAAGATTACAATCACGACGCGGGCGGATATGATCAATTCTATATATCCACCCTTGCTGAAAATGACTGAGTTGCAGGGATCTTTAGTCAAAGCGGTAGCACAGTGCACATCCTATACTTTCTCGCAGATAGCACCTCCAGCAATAACCAGTCCCTGAAAGATTCCCAGCATGCGCCTGCCAGCAATATGAACTACTTTGTTCGTAACGTCGTTTGCACTGCACACCGGATTTTATCAATGTGCGGGAATCTATCAATGGCGGGTACTCACAGGCAAAGTAGACATACATACCCTCAGAGCTATATATACGGGTCAATACAATTCTGTGGTGGATAAGGCTTGAAGGGTCCAGGGTCCAGTCGAGTTGAAGAAGGGTTGTAGAACAGATCATGATGACCGAGAGTCGAGACTGGTGCGTTGATATCAGTCCTGCCTTCCAGCATGGATACCATCATACAAAGCCTGGACGTGGCGAAGGTCATGGAACCGAGGACTGCCTAACACATACGGAACTCACCGTTAAGCTACGGCCAGATTGCTCATGTCTTCCATATCCTTGCCGACATCGATTTACGCAGCTAAAGGATGCGTGGTAAGCGACGAGGTCGGATAGCCAAAATAGCGTCTTGAGCGAGCAAGCAAACTGGGTGCACACTGTGACTTTGGTTGGAAGACGAGAAAAAGTCTGCACTGCACTGCCACAACGTTAAGACCAAAAAGGAAACATATTGAGTTCTTTTTACAGAACCGTCGTATCTACAAAACTGATAGCAAGCCTTTCGCCCGACATAGTTCCATCATATATTAGTTACAATCCAACTATTTTGGGACGTCTTCCAACCTCGGTCATTTCAAGACCTATTTCCAGACTGAAACACCCCAAATAGCTTGCCCTTCAGCCTCGCTTTCCTATCCAGTTCTTCTTTGACCTCATGCTCCATCTCCTCCTCAGATATACTCCCACCCATAGCATACCAAATAACAGTCACCATTCCCAACACTGCCGTCAAAACACACCCAGTCATAGCCCAAATACCTTTTGCATGCCATCCCAATTGCTGTTGATACGGACCCAATCTCCATCCACTCAAATCCGTTGTACTAGCATGACCAGCAGCATTCCCGCTTATCGGTTTACCAAGAGTTTGACAGTGGTCGTACATGACTTGGGGTACCCTAGAAGCTTGTTGTTGGGCTTCGAGAGGAGCTTCGACGAATTGGACGGCGAGGCCGGCTTCAAGATGCCATTCGATGTGACCTGAGTGAAAAGAAATACCAAGGTCAGCAAAGGAAGCTGATGAAGGAGGATAGAGCTAAACTCACAGTGAAGAAGCCAAACTCCGGGATTATCAGCTACAACTCTCAATGTCGCCGAGCCCATACTAGGAATATGAACGGTGTCCCTCCTAACGGGATTCGTCTGGTTGTCCGAGATCGGAGGGTTTAAGGTGGGATCATCCGAGGTATAGTCTGTCGCTCGCCCAACCAAGAACGGTTTATGTCCGTGAATATGGAAAGGATGCTTGCCTGCGTCGCCGTTTTTAATGACGATGTCGACTACGTCCATGTGGTTTAGGACAAAGGCAGTGGGACCGTATGCACTTGCGACGCTGGCGTTGGAGCCTAGGGAGAGCTCACTAAATACTGAAGGGACTAATGGAGAGTTGAAAGTGATCCCGTTGAACATGGCGTGATTGGTACCGTCGTCCATGGTGTCGAAGAGGACCTCGAGTTCGACGGTTTGGGTGGAAGGAGGTGGGTTGATTTTGTCGCTTGGGACCAGGAGGGTGTCTTCGACAGTGCTGTATTCGTCAACGAAGCCGTTGTCCGTAACGGAGGCGGAAGATGAGTAGGTTATTGAAGAGGTGACGTCTGACAAACTATGTAAGATATAGACGCGTAGGAGGGATAAAAAGAGACGAACTGGGGTTTAAGGCGTCAGGTACTGTATCGAACATATCGGTATCCATGTTGGCGTGGATAGCCCAATTGGACGAGGTATCGTTTCGTGCAGTGACGAGGATAGAGTATCGCTGGGCCACAGTGACCGAAATCATGTCGATGGGGAATTCCTCAACGTCTGTCCCGTCAACTTCGATCTATTGCAAGGTCAGGACGAGTAAAGATGTTAGAGAAGCAGACGCACAATCCTCATATCATGCCCATCAATCCAGAAGAAAAACATCGCGAAACCACTCGTATTGACCACTCTGAGTCGGTAAGTCTTTCCTGGCTCAAATGGTAGCGTGGCGTTTTCATTGAACCCAACCGCAGACGTTACAGATGAGGGTGAGGTACCCGAGATGGGCGGGAGGTACGAAGCATTTTGCGCAAAGTATATGAGGCCCGAGTCTATTCAGAAAGTCAGGATTGGGCAAACATGATGATGCAACTGGGCATACCGGGGACAGGCTCAGCGCCTCCAGGGTTTGCAATGCTGATAAATTTATTCAGTAAGACGGAGTGTTCATCATGATACCAATCGCCAAGGATGACGGTGAACTCTTCATCGTAGGAATGAACTTCTTTCGGTGGATGGATGACTACGGGTGCTCGGAGGCCGTCGACATATTGGCCCTGGACAAGACAGAGAAATGTCAGCAGTTGCAAAGCAAGATAGTATAACTCATGTACGTACGCTGGCATGTGCATGAACCCAATAGGTACCCCATTGGCCGGAGGAGTTAATGGGCACGACGTAATCAAAGGATTCCCCTGGAGGTATGCCGCTAGAAGACAGTCAGATTGGCCAGAAGCAACAGAGCGTACATGGTTGGACTGGCTCACCATTCTGTCACGCCCTCCGCGCCGTCCATCCATGAAGTCGAGTTGAAAAACATGCCATGGTGATGTAGGGTAGTCGGCTTGTCAATTGAGTTTGTAACGTGCACCAAAAGCGAGTCTGTCGTATTAACGTCCATAGGCGGAGGTCTACGCGTTGAAAAGGTGAGGGTTTATTGCGCAAGCAAAGGGAGTCAACATACGGCCATGTGTTGTTTACACCGATGACTCTTCTCTCAAAGAGTCCATCGGGATTGGCGTCGTCAACATAGGTGATATTCCACCAGATTTCTTGCACTCCGGCAAGGACTGGGGAAGAAAAGAGAGAAAACGCGGCCAGAGAGTATAACGACCACATCCTCAGCGACGAAAGTTGAAGCAGGAGATGGGCTGAAAGTGTCACAAGCTCAAAGTGAGTTTAAGAAGATTTGTGATGAGAAAAGACGTACAAATCCCATAAAACTAGATTCACCAGGGACGGGGACGAGACGGTACATGGTGCATGGTAGTCTGAGACGGCCCAACCCAGTACGAACCAGCGGAAGTCAAATTTAGAATGGACTATCTGATAAGACAACGTTCTTTGACAGCAGGACAAATCTCGAAGCTCCATCGGATGGTAGCGAGGAATGAAAAAAGAGAAAAGGTTCCCATGTCAGTACCTCATGATTTGCTAAATAGATTAGATTACGTCCCGTTTACATATCTTATCTGATTACTAGGGTCCTCCTCGCGGCCAAACTTACCGGCGTTTTTGCCTCTCTCCTTCTTTGTAGCCTTTCACATATACTTTGATATTCAATTATCAGACCCCAGTGTAACACAAGCTCCGATGACCGTGTCCAACGAATCTCAATTGCATATTCCCGATCGAAGAATTAGTAGAATTTGCAAACCAGTTCGCCACATTGCGGGTGCCCAGAGGTAGCTCGGATTTGAAAGATTCCTCCTCCGTCCGAGATTCAGGGTACAGATATATCGAACAGCATCACGAACCTGAACCATCTTCTGTTCATGGACTTTGCATACTCACGTCTCGTTCTATAACTAATACCACGTCAAACCCACTCCCTCTCAGAGTCAACCCTCCCCTGCCAGCTCTAGCAAGATGGGCAAAAACTTGTTCTCCGTCCCCATCTTCTTCATTGTTTTCCGTGAAACACTCGAAGCTGCTATCATCGTCTCTGTCCTCTTAGGTCTTGCAGAGCAGATTGTTCAGGAAGACCCTGACCGTATCTCTGGAATCAATCGTACTCCTGCTGTAGTAGTGGAGGACTCGAATGATAAAGGCGAGTCTGGATCCGACTCTAGTCCTACTCCTCCAGATGCTGTCTTTGAAGACGACGAAGTACAGAGGAAGAGATTGATCAGGAAACTTCGTATCCAGGTTAGCATGCATTCTCTCATAACTCTATTAGAAGCCTGGCTTATAACTTTTGCTTTCCAGATCTTTTCTGGTGCCGCTATTGGTTTCCTGATCGCTTTAGCCATTGGAGCAGCGTACGTTCTTTTGTATCTAGCACTTGGATCCTGAAGGAACTCATGTCCATTATACTAGCTTCATCGCTGTATGGTTCACTCAAGCTTCTAACCTCTGGGCCAAATCCGAGGAACTTTGGGAAGGAATTTTCGAGTTGATTGCCGCACTCATGATCTTTGTAATGGGTATCACTATGCTGAAAATGGATAGGGGTAAGTACGCATGATGGCTATTAGTGCGTTGTTTACGAGTCTAACGTTTGTTCTTTCGTTCCACAGCCAAAGCCAAATGGCGCCTCAAACTTCAACGCGCGTTCAGAAACTCTACCGTTAGAGATGGTGAAGCACAGTCGGGAAAATGGGCCTTGTTCATTTTACCTTTGATCACTGTCCTTCGTGAGGGTACGTACGGATCCTACGCTGGCGTTGAGGCCTCGTTTGACTTGTTGATCATTTCGGATAGGTATGGAAGCCGTGGTCTTCGTTGGAGGCGTTTCCCTCGGTCAACCTGCCACTTCCATTCCTATCGCTGCAATTGTCGGTCTCATCTGTGGATTGATCATTGGATTCATCATCTACGAATTCGCCAGTAGGACCAGTACGTATATTCCACTACCCATTTCGATCAATTCTCCTCACCTTCGCGTAAAATTTAGCCCTCACAATCTTCTTAATCGCCATGACCAACCTCCTCCTCCTCATCGGTGCCGGTCTCTTCTCTCGCTCCGTTGGTGCTTTCCAAGAACACGCCTGGAACAACCTTCTTGGCGCTGATGTCGACGATGCTGGAGGAGATGGTCCTGGTTCGTACCGTGTTCAAGGGAACGTCTGGCATTTGGATTGCTGCAATCCAGAAGATAACTTGGATAATGAGGGTTGGTCTGTCTTCAACGCACTCTTTGGGTGGACCAATAATGCAACGTTGGGTACGGTGTTGAGTTATGTGTTTTATTGGCTGGCTGTTATTGTAGTGTTGATTTTCATGAAATTCAACGAGGTGAGCATCCTCCTCGTACAGACTGATTTTGATTATGTTGATCATCCCGGATTCTTCACTAACAGGGTCGGTCGAAATTTTTCGGAGTTGAATCCGCTGCTGGTACTCGTCGCCGTGTCCGCAGGGAGAAGCAGGCTGAGCAAACCAATGAAATCAACTCGGCCTCAGTCGCAATTTGATTAGTTCAGTATATCCAAGAAAGTTGAGGCGTACAACAGAGCGTACTACTATTTACAAAATCCCATGTAAAATTTGTTACTTTCGGTCTACAGCCGGTTATGCCCATCTCCATCAATTTGCTGTCATCACTTTCGCAATTGGAAGTTCAAATTGTCGTTTGATACGAGCAGCTCTCCAACCTTAGGCTTGTCTGTCGTTTGAGGGATCGAACGTCCCGATCATGAATCTGAACATCGTACTGAAAACATGCAATAAGCTAGCCACCGGAGTGCACTTTCCCGAATTTTTCACGATGGCGTTAATACTCACTCGAGTCTTTGCCTCATTGCACTTTCTCAATGTCCAGACTCACACGAAAACACACGATTTCCACGAATTATCACGAGCTCTGCCTAGCGGTACTACTCCGACGTTAGCATTTAAGTGCGTATCAGCAAGTCGTTCCTTAAAATGAGAAGGTGTTTCGGACCTTCCTCCGAGTCGGGTGAAACTGCACGTGGGTCTAGTACATACGTATGTTTGATATCGCTGTTCATTATGGTTTACATCGCTGTGATGCCATGAATCGCAAAGCTCAAGGCAATTGTTTTTTATCCGATAAGTGATAAGACAGGACGGGTTCATGAATTGAGATCCAGAGCGGAGATGATGACAGGTTCGCCAACAATGCATTCATCCTGAATTCTGACCGTCGCAGTACTCGCGCTATTCATGTATCAGGACGGAAGAGACTTCCGCAATGAAGAGGATGTATAGAATGCTATCGCGCTCCATATGCATGCCCGCCAGCATCGTGGCTGTCACGATGAGCATATTCGTATTATCCGCGAAAAATGGTACATATAGAGTTGTGAGGAAAGACGGCCAACAAGCAGCTGCAACAACGGCAGGCACGTCTTTGGCAGAAGACTTCAAAGATGAGCCACTTTGTCATGATGCGATTCGAGTTTTGAATGGTATGATATGGTATGGTACGGGTGAAGTTCGGAAGCTCTCATGTGGCAGATGAACCCAAGTTAGCCAGCCACGCTTCGACCGGTACCGAAGGAAGATTTCGGGTCCGAGTGTCAACCGCTATGTTTAGGCTACTTATCATCGAGATGGCCTTCGAAACTGCTCATGTGGCAAGAGCTGGAAAGATCTAGAGCGAGGAGATGCGTTTGTATATCTGTATAAATAACACACTGGAAGACAAAGTTAGCAGCGTAGCAATATTATATATGGATCTCTCACACTAGCATGTCAGTGACGATCCTGCATTACTTCCAGATGATCAGCTTGAAGTAGAATCATAAGACTAATTTTGGCGCTACAGTATGAAATGTATGTCATGCCCTCGATATGAACACACTTAAGTGCTGTCTCCCTCCACCTTACTCGCAAGCTTCGCACAATAAGTAATAGGCAAAACCAGGGGCAACTGCCCCCATTGAAATGTGAAGATTGTGAATGAGCGGTAGGGCTTGTAAATAGTACAAACAGGTGTCAGTAGTAGAAGTAGTAGTAATTTATAGAGGGTGGGCTGGGTGGGCAGAAGAAAAGTGCGGGCAAAATCTGGGAGAAAGTCAAACTGAAAAATCACGAAATGAACAAGAAAGATATATAAGCGATGGATCATCATACTGGTCTACGACGGGCATCCGCTGCAAACCACAGCACCCGTCGCATCCGATCCTAGGAAAGGTGTTGAAACCAATTAATTGTAAACAAAAAGAAATAAAAGAGGCCTCCGAAGGTGCAAGCACCTACATCAACTACTAGGGTTATGGATCCGAGTCGTTGCATTTCGCAGCGAGGGGACTCTGTTGGGCGATGCACCACGGGCGCAGCAGAGTCATATGAGGCTCTGCAAAGATGATTAGAAACGAGACGACAACGTGCGTTCTACCTAGTAAGGAACTAACGCCGCGTCTTCTCGTAGGCAAGAGCGGAAGCTTCGGTCTTACCATATTTGGAAGGCCGAAATGAATTAAACAGGTCTGATTGACGGCGGGTGTAGATCGTCAAATCTGAAGCGGTTTTCGTTAGCGGGTTTCGTTATATTTGCTTCGCTAATTTAGCCTTGAATTTCAAACTGCGATTTAATTGCTGTCACTTTTCTTCCAACTTCTCAGTGCGATGTTGAAGGGCTCTCTCTATTACCACCACCTTCTCTTAGTACCATGGACCTATGGAAAGGACTTGACGTCCTCAGGCAAAAAAAGTGGACTGTCACCTTTGCAATCCTCAACTTGCTCTCGCTCTCTTCCGCTGCTCGAAGTCCTGCTCAGAGTCCTGGAGACTTGGCTTGTCGTAAACTGCAGCACGCTCTGGGCCCCTCGATAGTCAATAAACCCAATGACCAAGACTATCACTCCGTAGTGTTCGGAGCTTGGAGTCTCTTCAATACACAGTACTCTCCAACTTGCGTTGTTCTTCCGCGTACCTCTAACGATGTCCAAATCACGATGGCCGCAATATATCAGTATGACTCGAAGTTCTCTGTCCAAGCTGGAGGTCATAGTGCACCGAAGGGATGGAACAAGTGAGCATGGCCTTCTCTGTTTTCGACAATTTCGTCTCAATGACATTACCTGCTCCAGCGTCGATCACGGAGTGTTGATATCGTTCGAGCACATGAGGAACATTTCCTACGACTCTATAAAGGATACCATCGTCATGGAGCCAGGGATACGGTGGGGCGAAAGCGTGACTCTCCTTGAGTCGCAGGGTGTAGCTCCAGTGGGTGGACGAGTCGAGTGAGTAGAGGAAAATGAATCTCATTCTTGCTTGGACTAAATTCACACTCTACAGCGATGTGGGCACCGGCCTGCTTCTTGGTGGAGGCATCAGCTTTCTTTCCCCAGCGCACGGCTTCGCTGCGGACAACTTTGTTGAGTTGGACGTTGTTCTAGTCGACGGCACTCTTGTCACAGCCACAGAAACGAATGAGTTTTCAGATCTATTCCGAGCGTTGAAGGGAGGAGCGAATAGATTTGGGATTGTTACGCGGTATGAAGTGCGAGCTATACATACCGGGACTGCAGATGACAAGACGTGGTTTGGAGGACTGATACAAGTAAGTTTGTCGATCATTGATTTGCTGAAACCTCTTGACGGATCATGAAATGTCTATTCAGTATCCGCCGAGCTCTTTCGAAGCACTGGCAAAAGCCATATCCAATTACACTCTTTATGCCACTGATCCCAACGCAGGTAATTGATTCGCCTTGTATACTCCTTTATCATGCCCTGAAGATCCTTTTCCCAGCAATATTGCTGTATTTTGCGCACTTTCTCCAGCCCGACGACACTGTACAATCGTTCGCCATTGCCAGCATTTTCTACAATGGCACATCACTCCCAAGTTCTGTCTTTGGAGAGTTCTTGTCTATACCTGCCCTTCAAACGAATCTCAGTCCGATGAGCTACCCCGAGATAGCAAGTAGCTTGTCTGAGCCTCAGCCTGCAAATGGGCACGCTCAGATGTTTGGAGCAGTGGTCATAGCAGGAGGGGAAGACGATATGCATGTGGAAGTTTTGCGTCAGTGGTTGAATTTCACCAATGTCTTCCAGGATGAGTACAATACCACTGTTCTTGCGTTCACTCCTATTCCCATCTCTCAAATTGCTATCGGAAGAGAGCGGGGTGGAAACGCTATGAATTCTCCACTGGTGGCATATAGTTCTGTTCACTCTCAAGTTACGTTGCCGTTAGGTGTTCCGGCGATATCTCAGGAGATGGAGGATGGCAGGCAACTCTTGCTCGAACGGTAAGACCGCTCGACTCGCATCTTCCTCCTCTTGAGAACTGACCAATTTGGATGACAGGGCTCCGCGATCTCCCGGCTTCCCCTTTACATCAACGAATGCGACAAAAAGCAAAGCGTTTTTGAGACTTACGGGCAGTATGAATTTTTGAAACAAACCTATGCGAAATACGATCCTACCAGGTGTGTATTAAGTGCCTTGAATGCTCTCTCGGTGTGGTACTGACTGAATAATTACAAAGGTTCAATGTTCGACGCATGGATGGACCCCAGGGTCTTTGATCCCTTCCAAACATAAATTAAGAGTATTTGTTTTCGACTGGGCACTGTAACTCTACATGAAATACATAATTTAAGCATACGCAAAGCTTTCTACAATTAGGTTAACACTGGCTCCACCCCGCATCACAGTAGCCGGACCAGCTACCGGCCATCTAAGGGCATTACGAACCGTGTTGTTCATAGAGATAGATCCACACACTGTTGAAGATATCAGTATAGTGAGCCCCCAAATGAGCAGCCGGGTAAAACGGACGTACCAGCAACACAAATCGCCCCACCGTTAGCTTTCTCAGCTTCCTCTTGCAGTATCATCTCTAGAGGTGCACGACCCGTAGTGGTACTGAGTGGAGAAGTACCAAATATCTTCACATTTTCGACGTTCTTCTCGTTTGCACTCGAAGGACCAGCCTCTTGTAAATCAAGTTCGTCTTTCGAATCTGTGGAAGACTGTTCTGCATCCGATTCTGTCTTCACAGGTGAATCGGAGGTAGATCCGGTGACGAAGATTCGTATGTCTACGGTGAGAAAAGAGGGAGCGAGGAGAGCAGCGCTTTGAATGGCGTCTGATACCCACTGAATGTAGCCTGAGTCGAATAAATGCAATCATGATCAGGGAGGATAGCCAATAGCAAAAAGGAAAAGAAATGACTTACTTGGGTCGCGGATACTCCATATGAAGACAATACGTTTGCAGATTGCCCTTCCAGTTTTCACCCGTCTGAATAACGGCATCATGAGCGACATCTTTATACACATAAATGAACGATGAACATACTCAATAAGGTCCAGCAGAATGGGAAGAGTATACGAAACTCCTGTTCCACCTTGATTCCCCAGTCAGTACGAGCAGATATAGAGTTCTGTATCTGACTAGCTCACCAGCAATCAAGACGAGAGCGTTAAACGAATCTAGATGCAAGCGGCGGCCGTAAGGTCCATCAACATACGCCTTAATACTTTCCCTACGTGCTGCAACCTCTGCTAGACGTTTTGTAAAGCCTTGCTGAACATCCACCAAGAACACCAGCTCTTTCCAGTACGTCGTGGATGTTCGAGTCGAGACCCCATTGGCAGAAGCAGCCATAGCAATCTCGTTCGAAGCGATTTGGGAGTCATGGCTAACGATTGTGAAGGGGTGGCCTTCGAAAGGGAGGAGAGAAACTCCTGGCATGACGACATACGCATATTGGCCTGGGGACCAGCGGAACGAGGAAGGGCGTTTCATGGTGATTCGTACTAAGGTCGGTGAGAGAAGCTCCGTTGTAGCATCGAGCGTAGAACCGGAACCGAAGCCAAAGTAGGAGCGATTGAACATGATCAAGCGGATACCACGGATGATTCGGTCAAGTCCCCAGATGATAAAACAGGGCCAGACGTAAGCGCCGTAGGATCTACCGGTGGTGCCATCCCTGAGTGTTATATGACAATGTTGAGGATACTTCGTTCTTGAGAAGAAAGATAGTACTTACACGAACGGAGCAACATGGTAGTAAGTGCCTCCTAGGATGATGCTATACAAAACATTCGTCAGTAGCTCCGGGAGAAAGGATCAGGTACCGGGAACGTACAGGCTCATAGCCACGTGGGTATAGAAGAAGAGTTCATAAGATTGACCTCGAATTGGGCGTAGAGAAAAGAAGAATAGGAAGGTGAACGCTACAGTCGCCATTACGCCGGTCTGCAGGAAGACTTCATCCTTATCATTGGCAAACCTGTACGAAATGGTCGGTAAACGCAAAGCTCAGGGACGAAATTACTTGTACCTAGTGCCCATCTACATGATAATCCAGCTGTCAGTCAAAGAAGAGAAGAAGGAACGAGATAGATGGCTTACGTTTCCACCAGCATGAACCCATGAAAGAATGAGAGCCGTGCGGGCCACCATACGGTGAAGGAAACTCAGCTAGAACTTATCAGGAATCTCGGTTTCTAGCAGTAGAATATTCTTTACCTTCTCGTATCCTACCCCAGTTAAGACTAGTGCCTACCATCAGCATCACGTTGAACAGATACGCAACTATAGTGAAGCTTACGAGAAATAATGTTGTTTTTGGTGGCTAGCGCGATCACGAGAGGATATTGACTTGTAGCTATAGCTCCAGCACGATTATTCCAGTACGTGATGTCAAATTTCCCAGCGACATTTTTTGCTGTGGGAAGAATAGGTAGATTCAGCTCAAGGACAATTAGTAAAAATAATTTTCATATCACGCACTGTTGATGAAAAGGAAAAGGAAATTGGCACCAATATACACCAAGCAGACGACTATTTCAGCCAAGTTTATGGAAAACGACCCAACGGTGAATGTGAGGCGATATGCAATGATACGGTAGAGGTTGACGAGCGCTATAAGGGACCTGCTGAGACGAAGTTTTCGACCAGGGTTCGCAGACTGAGAGTTCTTCTCTTCGTCATTGGAAACAGCAGATTCGGAGGATTTTCGCTCTCTTTTGAGATATTTGTTGCAGAGAAAGGAGATGAATCGACACAGGGCTATGAATGCGATGAAGCTTGCGACCAGGAACCATAAATCATAAGGATATTGAGAAGCTCTGTAGACACGATGATCTCTGTCTAGGCTGGGAGCTTTAGCTGCGGTGACTATGGGTTCGAATGATACGGCCATGAGGGTACCGGTAAGGGTTTGGAGGGACTTGACAAGGACATTTTAATACAAAGCGAAGCATTATTATAAGAGACCACTGACACCACCACCAGTTACATACGAACGGCAATCGGGAGAAGTAAGGGCTTTGAGCCTGGCTGAAATCCTGGAACCAGGATTCGGCGTACCGCGTTAGACCAGAGTCATGATACATCGGAAGGTCCTGACTGCCATGACCACGGCAGGCCAGATTCAAGATCCCATGCTGAGTTTCAGATCTTTGAACTGGCTCGAAGCTAACCAAGAAATGGTGGTTGACCGAAATGTGGCAGACGGCGGCTGTAGGAATGAACATCGTGATTCTAAAAATTCTGACATCGGCAGCTCAGCTGATCGTGACGAAATTAATTGTCTGCACGTATTGGAGTGGCAAAGGAGTACTACCTCAGTCTTGAAAATTGTCCTCGAGCTCAACTACAATGAAAAAGGCCTCATTACATGTGGAATTGCCGGTGAGATGCTAAAAGTATCCATCGGAGTGATATGTACAAGGTTTATCAGATAACAGCCAGAACCATAGTAATAGTTTATAAATGAACAACATAAATTTAAACCATGGCGTAATCAAGCTTCTCCTTCAGTATATACATCAAAAGAAGGTCGTTCAATTACCCCTATCTCGTAAAACCGCGGTCTGCTGTCCAGCCACTTGTCTACTTGTCATTCTAGACTTGATCAAACGTATATGGCACGCAAACTGGTTCGGAAAAGTTGTGGCCTTCGGTCCCTTCTGAATGCGTGTAGTATGTATTCCTTTGCCAGATTGACAGCTTCTCCTTTGTGAACACAGGGTAAAAAAGAGTAAAAAAGAGTACCGTCCAAGCAGACCGATCGCCAAACGAGTTGTTGAGTGAATCTTCACCTAGGTACGCGATGAACCCCAACGAATGAGAATGAGAACAATGAGCTCATGAAGCCTGAGGGTGACCCACGCACCTTCCGCAAGATACTATCAGTACATATAGCCTATCTGCAATCCTTATACTGTAAGTAATCTGATTGCAAAAATGTTGACATTTTTGTTTCTAGCTCGTCCAGTCAGAGGTTACGCCGGGCCACTGTGCCCGAATGCCCCAAAGGGACGAGTACTAGTCACTTTTCTGGGGAAATTAGTCGAAAACTCAAAGTTCTACATAGTAGGGGTACGCTTGATCGGATGGCTCGGTCAGTTTTCAATCTCGACATCGATTCAGATAAAAGATAAATCCCAAGGAAAACCATGACAAGGACTGCCGACGGAATAAATCCAAAACTGCTAGTTCTACGACGGCGTTCCATATCCACAACTGGTCTCTGAAGCCACTCAGAAGCTCTCCGAACGACGACACGAGGCTGGATCTGAGCTACTATGGGAGATTGATGAGTTTGCAGCCTGTGCCAAGAAATCTAACGAAGTTGAAAGGAAATTTGGAATAGAGATTCTGAGTTCCAGCCGCTATCGAGTTCACATCACCATGAGGAGAGGTACACGATTTAATGTTTCCGCGAATTTGCAGCCTCACAGTGGTCTGGGTCCTTGAAACGAACTGGTTACGTCGACGGCGTTCGGCTTGGAGTAAGTTGGGAACCATATAGACCTATCTCATCCGAATGTCATGCTTTCGTTTTCAATGGAAACTGATATGGCCCTCATTTCTAGAAGAAAATTCTGAAGGATATGTTGCAGGCGCAAAGACGTGCACCCTTAGGGTTTGTAATGGACGTGGAGAGGTTGAACGGGCAATTCTTGACTCCTTCATACACTTTGTCGCGATAGTACCTATCACCAGATCTTATCAGGCAAAACGAGCTTCTGTGAAAGGAGAATCGCTTACTTCCGCATATGTGTAAAACCAGGAGTACGAGTTGCATTCTCGCTGGTGAAACGAACCGGTCAACGGTGTTCGGCTTGGATTCTGGACGTATCTCCACCCCAATTCTTGAGGCTAGTATCGTAAGGCTTTGCGTAGCATGTGCTCAGGCTGGGAAATTGTGTTGTCAGTACGATGGAAAAGCTCATTCGGAGTTTCTCGGCGTACCTACGCACTTCCATACGGAATGAATTTTTTGAACACCAAGTGATCCAACAAGTGCGGAATTCAATCCGTTTTGGTCCAGTGTTGGAAAACATGCACGAAGTGTCATCGAGGAAGCATAAACGTAGCATGGTCCCAGAGCCAGAGAGTCTTGCAAACGTCGTGAGGTTGTGAGGGCCCAGCGAGGGCGAGAATTTCTTGTGAATTTCTTTGGCGAGATGATAGTTTCGCGTTTTTGGTCAATGAACTGCCTTTTGCATTATTTCTCTCTGCGTGCTCGTACATCCGCACCTGCCACAATTATGTGGTACTACCAGTGTAGTAGGACGGTGCAGATGGTAGGTGCATAGGAGGGCGCAGTTATTTGGGTATGTTTTCTTGTCAATTTTACTCAGTTATGCCATCATTCCTCCTCTCTGCGCTCAGCCCGGCTCCGCTGGACTCTGGTGCATTGCTCAGCGACACATCTACACTCATCATGATCCACCAATTCTCCAATATACCCTAAGAACCGGTATTTTTTCGACTCCTTCTATACTCTATTATCGTCCACCACGTCACACGACAGCAACTATTGCGTCACAGCACATAAATGGAGGGAGACGAAGTAGAAACAGCAAGATACAGTAGAGAGGAGAAGGGAAAATGGAAGGAAATCGAAACACATTCTGCCAGAGGGACTGTGAGCTCCAGCATCGCATCAAACGGGACGGTGTTTCAAGCAAATTCCAGCCAAACGTTAGATCGAAAGCGCGTAAAGACGGGAACAGAAGCTTACAAGGGCCTTGGTAAAGCTGGAAATGAAGGGAAGGAAAGTGATAGTTTGACGACTCCCAGGAAACGAGCGAAAGCAAACGTGGACGGAGGTGTTGGAGAGACAGTGAAGAAGACGAGAACATCGGGAAAGAGTACGTCTATTCTTGTCTATGATTTCTACGGATGAAAATTCATCTGTTGTCGCAGGTCAGCTTCCTACTCCTGGAAATCCTCAATGGAGAGTGGTGGTCACACCTTCAGGTCCTCGACGCGTTATGGACCAAAACATCGTCCATCAGAGCGAGAAGCGTCCACGACAGTGGTTTGCTGTAGGTCTCTGCACGCGTCTCTGAAGAACCGGTAACTGATCATGAAGCAACTTTTGTAATTCCCAGAGTAAACCCGAAATGACCGCCATTCTACCCGAGTTGTCATCGAAAAATCTCGTCAATGGAGTCTCTTGGAAAGTTACCCCGATACCCATTTTTCTTCTTGAGGAAAACAACGGGATACATGTCTCTCGGAGTCCTAATTTATTTGACGAACAGGGAGAAACCGAGCTTGAAATAACATTGTGCGTTGTCCGTCTTTTCTTTTTCAATCAGCCTAGTCTAATTCTGCCTGGTTTGTAGGATACGCGACTTTTCCTGCGTACCAAGCGATTTACCCTATCTCCTTCATCAACAATCTACAACTCAGATGACGGCTCCTTCAGTTCCCTTGGATTTGGACGAGTTGATACCCTTCCCTCATTCTGGACGAAGCACGCCTTCGTCAGAAGACATCCCTCTCCTCGCGAGTGTCAAACAGCGACAAACGCCAGCTCCACCACCACAACTATCAGCACCACCACCACCACCACCACCACCACCACCACCGCTACTACCTTCACCACTATCCCAACCTACCATCTCACTGGATGACCTCTCTTCCTTCTCACCATCTCCACTTTCCTCACTGTCGTCACTGGAGAATATTCCTCTTGCGAGTATGGTCATGACAGCTCATCCACCAGTTGTCTTTAGCGCACCTGAACCATTACCGTCTGCATCCCACACATCGTATACAGCGCCTTCTTCTCTCCCAACGACATCGCCGCTGGCGCCAAGAGAGGAAACTAGTATGTCTCATCAGCGATTGGACGATGAAGGAGAGACGAATATGCGTGTAGACCAGACCGAGGTCTCTTCATCCAGTTTTGCTGTAGATTCTACCAGTAGTCTTACGGATCCAGGACTGGTGGTTTTGTCAGCACAAAAAGACGCGTGTTCATCCTCGGAAGGTGCTCCAATGCCTATGGCGGTGGATACAGAGTCCGGTGAAACTATGACTGCTCAGTCGGCTGCTGGGTGTACCAATGCCATTTCCAATAGTTCTGTATCTGCAGACGTTCTTGGAACGTCCGACACGTCTGTAGCCGGTACTAGGACCAATACCGGTACCAGACAGCTACAACGTCTTGCTCAGCGTGTATCAACATCAACTACGACATCGACGTCCACACCAACATTGGCGGTATCAACGTTGGATTCTTCCAAAAAGCCTCTCATCGGTCCAAATGCGCTTTCATCAACTTCTTCATCCTCATCATTACTGGCTATGCCGAATATAGTCACTGGTATACCGAGGACGGCGGTAGCGGCAGCTGCTCACAAAAAGCGTTCTGCGGCCTCGGCGTCAACATCATCTGTTGCTGAAAAGGATGTAGAAGCGAAGTCGACGAAGAGGAAGGGAAAGCTGTTGGAGGATGGGAAAGACGGGAAGGAAACAGAGAAAAGGGAGACGAAGAAAAGAAAACCGAATGCTATGCTACCGCCAGCTTCCACTTCGAGGACTTTAACGTCGTCTTCAACTTCGCAGTCCAAGAGCAAGGCAGTTGGAAAGTCGTCTCTGTCTCAGTCACCAGCGTCGGAAACGAGCGTAGTGATGATAAAGATTAGCGCAGATCAACAATTGTCCTTGGAGTCAAGCAAGAGTAAGATCGGTAGTGAGCTTGGAGAAAGGAAAGGGAGAGAAAAAGAAAAAGAGAAGGATTTGGGGTCAGGGTTCGGATCGGGGCCGGTTTCGGCGTCTGTGCCTTCAAGTGCTAAAAGGAAGACGAGGAACTCTGGATACTTTGATGACATGGAGTTGGGGTTGGAGATGAAGAAAGAATCGCGAGAAGCATCGTTTTCGGCACCTATACCTTCTGATGGGAAGAGAAGGACGAAGAGTTCTGGACATTTCGACGTGCAACAGGGTTTGGAGTCACCAGAGTCAGTGCAGGTGAAGAAGGAGAAAGAGACAGAGAGAGAATGGGCTGGAGTTTCATTGAGTGCTTCTGTCTCGGCGTCTGCACCGACTGTAGCGGTTGCTTCGTCCTCGTCCTCGAAGACCGCCCGAGGCCGGAATGTGAAAGCTGGGAAGGGTAAAGAGGAGAAGGAGAAGTCGAGGCCGAAGCAGCCGAAGGTACTTGGGAAGAATAAGAGGGGCGTGACTTCAGGATCCAGTACTGCGTCCTCTGCTCCACAGACGACGAATTCCGAAATTTCACCCACTGTAAATAGAACGGGTTCCAGTTCGACTTCGCGATATTCTAGTTTAAAAATCAACAAAACGAACCCTGCGAATGTAGATGCGGACGCTGGCCCTTCCTCACCTCAGGCTCTATCCCCGACGAAGGGGAAGGACAAAGAGGATGGGGCGCAGGAACTAATTACTGGGTCTTCTACTATCGAAAGAACGACGATGGATCCTCCACCTGCTCTGGACGTGGATACGACAAATACTGCCCATGGCCCTTCATCAATACCTTCAGAACAATTTCCATTACCTGGAAAGGACAAACAGCGTACACCTTTGAATTTGGGTGAAGATAAGTTGTCTCAGCAGATATGTACGAACTGCGGTGTGACGCACACACCGTTGTGGAGGCGGATCAACGACGTCGTGTGTTGCAATGCCTGTGGGCTATATTGGAAGCAGGTCAGTTATTGCAAGTCTTATGTAGGATATGTCTCATCCTGATTGACTGTAGCACGGTCGTCCACGACCACTGACTACCCGAGGTCCCTCTACATCTTATGGCAACCCTCCGGACACATCGTCCTTCTCGACAGCTTTTACTCCTGCTTCAAAATTCCCCATCAGCTCCAGAAAGAGACAACCTGAGAACCCCCATGTGGACACCACGGGACTTGTTGCAAGTCCTTCTTCTTCACCTTTGTCTTCTCCGTTGACTCCTCTACCGACTTCGCCTTCTTCAATAAATGATATTCCATCATTTGGCGAAACGACTGCTCAGGTCGGACTTGATGCCGTGCCTGCTGCTGAAATGGAGCAGGAACCCACAACTATTCCAAGTTCAGTCTCTGGAGTTGATGGTGTATCTCTTGCTTCTTGTTCTTCCACCGTTGTGCCGTTCCCGACCACTACTCCCGGTGTTCAACTTCTTGCGGACGATTTGTCCGTTCTTCCCGAAGCAGGCGATGTTGATGGTCGTTCTGAAGACCCTGCTGAGAACATGGAGATTACTACATCCTGTGTATCCGAGCCAAATCCCCAATCTTCTTCTATGGACGTTGTGTCGACTCGTCCAGAAGCGGGCGATGCCAAAGCTCGTCCTGAAGCCCCTTTCGAGACCACGGACGTTACTACACCCTACGTGTCGGAGCAAAAACCTTCAACAGCACCGAAGGAGCCAGAGGAAGGAGAGAATGGCGAATGCTATGACGAAGGCCTTGGTGTATCTCAGGCTCCTTCAGCGGTTCAGTCTGATGTGCCTGAGAAGTATGAAAGGGTGCTTCATCAGTCGGGACCACACAGACCTGAGCCTCGCTTTCAAGGCTTGAGCGGTCCCAATCGCAATCACCGTAGTCGAAGAAATTACCATGGGCGTTATTATGGTTCGGGCAGAGGTCAGCGTGAAAGGTCGAGGGGGTCACGCAAATCCAGATCGCCTGGTGGTGGACGTTCCTCTTGGCCTGAAAGAGGTCGTGATAATTCTTTTCCACGACGAGATGATTTATCAAGGCGTGAAGAAGACTCAGAGAAAGCCAGCTTTGGACGATTAGCGAGGTCTTGGACCCCTACCGCTCGCCATGACGATCCCATGGCCCAAAGTATCGCACTAGAGAGACATGAAGGCGATTCTGGCTCTCAGAATAGTGCAACTTTGGAGCCCTCCTCAGCCTCGTCGTGTCACGATATCTCAACCTTGACGACGTCTGGTGCCTCTGCCTGCTCTACCTCGCACATTGCCCCTATTGACCAAACACCCGATATGTCTGTCTTTGCGTTACCTCAAGCCATCTCAGACCTTGAATCTCAGGATGCAGAGATGCATAGCCTGCCTACCGAAGAACTGCTAGTTCTTGTGTCTCCTGCAACCCCCAAATTTCCACATCGCGACATTCCAACCTCTTCATCCGAGTCTTCTGGTTCTCTGATCCAGTCTGACTGCCGCACTTCGTCTTCGTCAATGACGGACTTGTCTACACTTGCCACTTCGCCATCGCCTCATAATGCTCCTCTACAGCAGGAGTTGAACAACGATCGGACATGCGAGCAGAGTGTGAAGCCACCAGTGAAACCCACTGCTGTAGTTTCACCAAATGTCACACCTAGGCTTCTCCCTTTGACCCTGGTGAAAAGTTGGTCAGCTGGTCGCGAGTATGGTGATGTCTCTCAAGTCAAGCCTTTATGGATGGACAGCGCTTGGAAACGAGTGGGCGAAGACCTGCGTTGTTCAATGGATGAGGTTGATAAAATTTGTGCTCGATATCCCATTCATATCAAGGAAGAGGACTCAGATTCATGTAGGTTTTTTGTTTTCCTCGTTCAGTGTTTGTCACTCAGTGTTGCCCCGCAGTTGCTCGTACATTCCCTCCTCCTCTGCTTCCCCATCCGTTTTACGACAGTTTGAATGCTGGGCCATCATGCACCAGCGTTTCTGAGGCAAAATATCTTGAGCATCAACCAGTGCTTCCCATGTTACCCGTCAACAATGAGTTTACCGGTCCTATCAAGACATCAGACAATCCCTCCTCCGCAAGGCCTCATTCCTGCAATATAATCACATCTTCAGGTACCTCTCTGCTCCAGGTGGAACCCCTTCATACCATGGGTCTTCCTGAGAGGACGTCGACCGGCAGCTACGAACCTGCCGGCATACCTGAGGAGATAAGAGTTTTCATTGACGCCTACATCGAGAATTTGCCCCTACTAGGAGCTGCATCTCAGACTACCCTAAGCAAGCTCTGGGACCTTAGCCTACGGAAAGAGTTTGCATTTTCATTTTTGGGTCTTTTTCGTGTCGTTGCTGTTGCGGTAAGAGTCAGTCATTACTCTATGCTTCTCAGATGCTCATTCTGGCTCCACAGGAAAATTTCAAGGTGCAACCACAAGTGAAATCGGCTCTTCACGGTGGATATCTTCGGGGCAGGGCTCAGTGGACTATCAAATTAAAATGGGAGCCTGGCGGGGAGGATCACCTGGGATTGTCAACGGACAGGAACTTGGATCAGCCCTGGTGGTCATCATGTCTTCCTTACACTCCATCGTCGGATTTGATGATTGAAGATGACTTGGCTATCCTTCAGGCTGCCCCCACAACCTCTGAGTCCAATTTCATCCTGTCATCTATCCCTCAAGCTCTTCCCACCCCTGACGTCACCAAAAAGGACCTGGAGATTCCAAAAGAACCTGAATCCGATACCGAGTCCTCGTCATATTACCGTTCTCTGCGCCAGTCTCACCCAAATTATTCTTCAAGACATGTCCCGCTGGCGCATACTTGTAGCAGCCTAGTCTGGTTACCGTTGCTGGTGGTGGATGACAAGGATGACTTCAATCGTGACCCGAACGAGTTTAGGCCTAGTGCATCGTCAGCCGACCAAAGGACACCTGGGCTGGGCGATGGTGGTTGTTTCAAGGGGTGGTATTGCGCTCGTTGCGGAAGGTTAAACCGTCAGACGATGTTTAGAAGGCGGAAGTGTGGGTCGTCGTTCTGCAGCGACACAGTCATGACACCGTGCGCAGTGATAGAACTAGACGTCATTCGGGGTTCAGCCGGTCGTATACCCATGTTCCTTCCGATCAATACCTTACCCAAGTGTCTGTCATGGATTGACCCGAGGCTGGGTGAATGGCATGATGGAATGAAGACGTTGACTTATGAGCTACAACAGGCTCAGGCTGATGATAATGCTGGGACTAGAAAAGACACAGTTGTCCAAGATCCCAATGTCAGGGCGACCTCAGAAACCACGACAACCTCAGCGACACAAATTCAGGGAGATTCTTCTAAACCAGTCCTGATCAAACATGTCTTCACTGGTAATTTGCCTCGGTTGCAAGTAGAGCAAACTTTCTTACTCGGGGAGATTCAGAGAGAGGTCGTAATGAAAAGAGGAGAACAAGATTCCAGTGAGTATTTCAACCTCATTCCAGTAGCTTATACTGACGCAAATGTCTTCACAGGTCCGTTCTTCACATTCATTGCTTCCACGCCTTCCAATTCCTCTGCAGACGTTCCTTTGGTATTATCTTCAAGTACTCCTCAAAAACGATCACACGAGAATGCTTTCCAGACGCTTTCCCAATCATCAGTTCTCTCCTCTACACCTATCCCATCCAAACATGGAGAAGGACCAGTGAAAAAAGTGAGACTAATTGCGAACTCCACGGCTCCATCTTCTCTGGATCGTAAGTCTCACGAATTGCCCTCATCCCCGAATACTACACCCAAAAATGGTGGAGGTAGCAGAGGTAAAGGTAGAGGCCAGGGACGAGGCAGTGGTAGAGGCAGAAGCAGAAGCAGCACGCCTAGGAAAATGATGGGTAGAGATTCGGATGCATCTATGTTGCCCGTCACTCAAGCTTCGTTGCTTACGGGCGTCATTACACCGATACAGACGCCAACACCTACGCCTACTAGTAGGAAAGGACGAAAGCAATTGAGTGCCTCTGCTTTGGCGTCTCCTTCTACATCCATGCCAATTTCGTCGTCTTCAATTGCTAGTTCTTCTCGTTACACAAATCCATTTTCGTCAACCCGTGTTCCACCCGTCCCTTGGTCCTTGGTACCTCTTGTTGTTGAACAAGCGAAAGGTCTCTTGGAGCACGTAGGCCTGGCTTATGGAGAGCTCGTTTCTCCTGACTCACCAGATGGAGAAAAGCTGTTCGAGATAAACGACCTGACTATTGTTTCCTGGACTGTAACTGGCACTCGCAAGGGTGACGACCTATTTCGCGCAAAGGATCATCCCATTATTATTATGTGCCTGGGATGCGCTGTAGAGATTACACTTGTCCCTAAAGGTGGATTTGGGAAACCGCCGATGAAGGAGGTCTTCAATCCTGGAGAGAGTTCTGGTAGTACGCTTGGAGGTACTGGAGGTGTGGTTGATGTAGATGCCACAACGGTCAATTCTTTTTCGGACCAGGTCAAGGATGACGAAGCTGTTGACGGCCGTACTGGCTTTGTTATCGGTGACGCTGCCGGGCGCTGTGAAGATTCTACTGGTACTGTTCCACTTGAAACCGATACCGATGCTCTTCCGACATTAATCGTAGATGCTCTATCCACAGTCGTTCCTTCATGTGACGAAGACCCTTCTGCCCTTCCCACTCTTGGATCAGTGGAAGATGTCGAAATGGTCTTACCAGCTCGCATTACAGATACCGAGGAACAACTTGCAAAGCCTCCATTGACTATATCAGATGAATCCGGCGACTTTGACAGTACTATTGTCTTTGACAATCTGGTGACAACCAACACACAAGTCGCTTCTGCGTCAAACTTGGTCAACCACTCGTTTCCATCAGTGCTCTCTTCACCAGTCCCGTCGTCTCTGAAAGCGTCAGTATCCGAAGTCGTCGATAACGACGACGAAAACACACCAAAATCCCCTCTTTTCTCCGCTCCTCCGTCACCCGAGCTTTGCTCTACGCCACCCGAGGCTGTTACCATCGGGGAACCCGGTGATTCTGATAGTACCATCATCATTGACAATCCGGCGACGAGGTCACTCGACAAACCTGCATCCACCCATTCTCCTGCAAACCCTTCTTCTATATCAGCGTTGGTGAACGATGCGTCTTCATCCGTCCCAACGCCTCTTGAACCATCAGTACCAGCATCTGCAGCTGACGATACCAAGTGTAACAGCACAGTCAAATCTCTTCTTTTCATCGCTCCTCCATCACCTGAAATTTGCTCCACGTCCATCGACACCGACGCTATTGTCATCGACTATGCACACGCAAATGTGAATGCAATGCAGATTTCTGAAGCTTCAGATGCTGTTGCAGAGGTACCCGCCGTACACAATCCTCCTCCTTCTCCTCTTCCGCCTTATCCAGCTCAGAATAAGGATAGTGGTAATGTGGAGGTTGAGTACAGTGATCAACAACGAGAAGCAGAAGGTCTTAGTCTTGACCTTTTGCATGCTGCTGAACCTCTTCAACTGCAAGACAACGAAGATGAGATCGAGATTTTGCCACAGACAGCCAATAGCTCAGATCTGGACTCATCATCGCAAAGAGAGAGGCAGAGGCGTTTGTTGTTGTTGGCCCATGAGAAGAAAGGAGCTTTGAAGCACCAAGAAGTTGGGCTTGGAGATGAAAAGGGTTTATTGGCCCCGACGACGACGTTGACTATGGCTACGGCTACGACAAACGCTAACTTAGCTTCCACTACTATTCCAATTCCTAATCCCACTCCCACTGTGACTCCAACTCTTACTCTTACTTGCCCTACCGTTGACTGTCATACCCCTACCGCTGTGGCATTGGATCTCGAGAACATTGACAACACTGATGTTAATGATGGTGCAACTCGGACTCGGACTCAAGTTACGTCACAAGCACGAGTGGGATTAGGATTAGGATCCAGGTCGATGTCTCCAAATCTTCAGCTAAATTGGGAAGCTGGAGTCGGTGAAGTTGAGGTTGAGGCTGGTGTTGAGACTGGGATTGTTAACGAAACTCTGGCTAATGCTAGAGCCAGAGCGAGTGTTGGTGTTGGTGTCAATGATGACGATGACGATATTGGTGAAGTTGAAGTTGCGAGCACTATGGAACTGGAAGTGGGTACTGTAGACATAGGTACAACCGCGGATTTGGTGGTGGTTCCAGAGAACGAGAATGCGCTCGAGGAGAACCAGGACGAGAATGAGAAGGCTTCGGGAGAGAATTACGCTTCAGGGGTTGGAATGCAGGTGGAGGAAAATGAGAACGAGAACGAGAACGAGAAGGTGAAGGTGAAGGAAGTAGAAGAAGGGCAAGAAGGGGATGCGGATCCGGCAAAGATGTCTTGGTTGAGCGGACAAGCGGGTACTGGGGTTGGTGTTGGTGTCATTGTTGGTAATGATGCAGTTGCCATAGGTGGACGTGTTGGCGACGCTGCTGGTGACGATTCTCGTACAGATAGGGAGGGCGTTGAGTCATCGGTGACAGTGCCAGTGCCAGATGCAGGTGACAGTGTCATAGCCAAGCCAAAGAAGAGAGGTCGTCCCAAAAAGGAAAGGAACCAGGGTATCAATGTGGATATGGATTCTGGATACGGGCTTGGACCTGGGGATGGGAACGGTCCTATGAAGGAAAAGAAGAAACCTGGGAGAAAGCCGAGAGGGGTGAAAGTTGTTGCTCTGGGTCCCGAAGGGGATATGAAGCAGGAGAAGGATGAGGCCGTGGATAATCCTAAAGAGAAAGAGAAGGAAAAAGAAAAAGAAAAAGAAGAGATCACCATCAGCCTCGTACACGGTGACGCGCTCATCTTGGACGGTGACGATTTTGAATTCAAGCTGGCGAGAGAGGGGATCAGTATCTGTAAGTGACTCTTTGTCTTCTTTGAATTGTGATCATTTCTCATCATCATCCGTGATACCGTACGCACGCAGTACTGATCGGGACGTACATCGCGCCGGATGTCCAGCTCACAGAGTCAAAGACGATCCCCGAGGAGTTGATTCCAGAGCTGGTTCCAGAATCGGCCGTGCTCAGTCAGGTGTCCTCTCTACCGATGTCAACGCATGTTCCCGGCAGCACGCTGCCCTGATCCGTTCCGTTGACGTCGTCCTTGGATTTTCATCCTTTTGCAGGGACCATTCCTCGTCGCGGAGCCCACGGTGCTGCATACCCGACTCTGGAATGGCTGAGGGGGCTATTCTTATCCTTGCCAGTTCTTGTTCGCTGCGGAAGGCATCCTTCATGCAGTCTGATTAATTAAAGGAGGAACGTCACGCGAGAGCTGCGACCTTGATTGGCGCGGGTGCGGTGGGAATGCATTGTGCATCAAGTGTAAAGTTGTCTATTCTTCAAACCGTTGGATAGACCATATTCTTATTTCTGTTTATCATATTCAAGTCGCTTTCCAACTTGCTTTCTTGCTTTCTATACTACTTACCCTGCTTTATAACTTGTACAAATTTTTTCGTGCTGCTTTTTTGTAGCTGTCAAGCCGGTAGTAATGTATCATTCATCACGCCGGTAGCATTTATTCGTATGTAAATATGTAAAAGATTGACGAGAGGAGTCTTAAATATTTGATGTAAACCGCGATTGACGGGAACGTCTCTTTGCTCGGTCTAGACCTTTTTTAGGCTTTCAACGCGAACCACCTGCTCAGTTGACCAGGTCGACTTCGACACGCTACACGAATTCGTGAGCCATCTAGCTCTTTTACAGTCGTTCTTACTCACCCTGCTTGAAACTTGACAGCGGCCACCGTCCCGGTTTCGCTCAGGGTCAACTCGCGTTTACCTCTACTTCTCATTATCGCTTCAAGCTACACATTTTTTCGACATAAATACTTCCTTGGGAGCGTCTTTCTACTCGTATCACCACAATGGACCTCGGAAGTCTTGTTAATTCGAGTCCACTTGGAAACGGGACGAAGGAGGAGGAATGGGGAAGAGGTGGGTCGACGCGACTCGTATAGGAGGTTTTGGAGGTTCACTGAAGAGATTTATCATGTCTTTAACGCCTAACAGTGTTAATATGTGGTGGAACAGACTGGTATGTCCCAATTGTTGATTCTGGTTGAAAAGCTGTTACTCATGGGTTTTCGGTTGGTTGGTTTTCATTCGGGTGTTGGACACTGTCTGCTTTCCTCTTTACTCGTATTGTGGCGTATGGTATCCCTACTCCTTTGATACACTGGGCTGCTGGTGCTACAGGATGCGTTTAGGGCGGAAGGATCGCTCGGGGGCACCAAAGGCAGAAAGCGACTTGTGAGTCCTATACCTCTTCATACTCTCCTAATAACCAACCTACTTCTTTTCTCGCTCAGAAGCCCCGACCTCCTCGAACCCCACATCCTCCGTTCCCTCGCAGACATCCGTGTCCGTTCTATCCACACCTCCTGTAGTAGCTGCCATTTCGTCGTTATCGACACCAACAGCTCGCCTTCTGGCGGAGGTAGCAACTCTGCGTGGCTCTTTGGACGGAATGGAAACTGTTGTCTAGGTGTTGAAGGAGTGGATTGTATCTCGGAAAATGCGCCTATGCGATTGAAGCCAACGGATTTGGGAGCAAAACCGGGCACACGATTTGTCGACGCGGCTTGTGGGAGGAATCATACCTTGCTAGTGGGTAGTGATGGGCATGTATGGAGTGCGGGGGCAAATGCGTATGGGCAGGTGGGTCACTCTTTTTGGTTGTGGTGTCGATTTTTTTTTTTGCGTTTACTGACTGTTTTACTTTGTTTCTACAGTGTGGTCACTACCCATGTCCTGAGATCCCCAACTTCAAGCTGGTGCAAGGTCTCCAGCATGACGGTGTCCCCGAGCGTGCGGTCAAAGTTTCTGCTGGGGTTACATTTTCCCTGGTGCTTACTGAGTCTGGAAAGAGTGAGTTGTTACTTCAAGTTCTCAACGCGCGTCGGGTACTGATCATTATTATTTTTTCCAATTCTCCCTTTCTCTTTCCTCCTACTTTCCATCACTCAAAACAGTCTTTGCTTTCGGCTCCGCAGAAAAAGGTCAACTCGGAAACGGCTCAACAGGCGAACGAATAACCACGGGAAACAAAACTGCTTTCGATATCGTCTACGAGCCTCGGTACATCAAAGAATTGGATGGGAAGAAAATCAAGATGATTGCAAGTGGGCAACAACATAGTGTTGCTTTGGACGAGGAGGGGTGAGTTGTTTGTTCTTTTGCTCGTTTCGTTTCGTACTGTTTTCTTCGCTTTTTCTCTTGTCTTTTTCTTTTTGTTCTCCCCTTTCTTTGCTTCGGTTTGTCAGGGTTTGGGGCGTTGAGAGGTGAGATGGACGTTGACAGCAGCTAGCAGATGTACATGGTGCTTGGTGAAGGTTAATAACCGGGTGCTGCGTGCGGAGGTGGTAGTGGTGTGTGTGTGTGCGTGTGCTTATCCTTGCCTGTATCTGCTACTGCAGTACTGAAGTGTGTCAACTCTTAAAGTGTCTAAAGAGAGCGAGTCTTGGAAGGCTTGGAGAAGGAGGCGTTCTATGCTTTGCGTTTTGTGTTTGGCTTGACGTTCCTATCCTACTTACTGACTGACGCCATCTTATTTTCCTCCCTCTGTGTTATAGGGTCGTCCATGTATGGGGTTACAATGGCTACTGTCGACTAGGACTAGGAAACCAAGTTGATGCGTTGAAGCCTAAACCTGTGCCTCAGGTGGGTCATATCCACTCCCTCTTTACTCTCTTTATATCTGATATCACTAACTCTCCTTTCTTTCCTCTGTTCGTCTTCATATCACCAACTCTTTTATCTTCTCATATTCATACATGTCCTTGATTTCAATTGCAGTTCACCCCCCCAACCAGCTGTGCAACCTTCGTAGCCGCCGGTCCCACCAACACCGTTGTGATAGACAGACAAGGGATGTATTGGATGGCGGGTAAATGGAAGAACAGTGGAGATGGCTCGTCGGGGAGTCCGTATACGACGTTTAGGGTTATGCAAGATATTATGTGGGTCTTTGTTCTTTGCTCTTTACGTCATCATTTCGTCGCTTTCAGTTCTGCGTCTGCGTCGTCGTGTCGTTTCGTTGCTTCATCGGCTGATGCCTTCTTACCTTCCTTTCGTTCCAGGGGTTGCAAAATCACGCACGCCGCGTGTGGAGGTGTAACTCACTGGGCGACTACACCAGATGATGATGGAACGACGATGACTGTTGCTTGGGGGCAGAATGCTGCGAATGGTATGTCTCTATCTATAATTTTGTGTCTCACTTTCCCCTTCTTGCTACTTCTTCTTCTTAATTCCAATTCTTGCCCCCAATCTTTCGCTTCACTGCTTTTCAAATTTCAAGTATCTCGACGCTTGTGCTTTCCAATTTTCTTCAACCTACGATCACGTGATACTGTTGTCAACCCAAAGAAATTTTTTTTACTGCGTCCATTAGTGGGCAGGGACTATTCTAGGGGCTCTAAGAGGAATAGCTATGCGTTATCGGTTGCTATGTTCTTCATTGCAGGTGGATTACCTTGGATTCTGGTTGGATAACCTGCTGTTTTCCTTCTTGTTTTACCTACAACTCTCTTGGCTTGCCTGCATTCTTCTATACTAGGATTACTTATTATATCTTCGCTTTAGGTGAACTCGGCCTTGGACCCGAGGAGCCCAAGAGCTCCACCAAACCAAACAAGCATGAACCTCTGGATCAAATTGAAGTCACCCAGTGAGTTTTATCCCGAACACTTTCCCGTTCTACTTTCTCTCTGGGGATATCATTGGTTACCATTTGCTAACTCTGTACCCGTATCTCATTATCATTCATAGAATCGCCGCTGCCCAAAACACCACACTCTTCCTCGTCAAAATCCCTCTTGCACCTTATACACCTGGTGTCTCTATCTCCGACCCTTCGGAGTTTGACCAGAAGAAGATGGAGAAGTATCAAGACTTGCCTAGACATCCTTTTGAGCTGGATGATACCCCCGAGTTGTGTATGGTATGTAGAAAGGATAATGGGGAAGACGATTCACCGTTGGAGTGTGATAAAGTGCGTTTCTTTCGGATTGTCTACCTTGGATTTCGGCTGACTGGATACTCTCTTCACTTTCAATTATGCTTGGCCTCCACTCTAGTGTGACAACCCCTACCACCTCGGCTGTCTCAAACCCAAAGTACCAGCTATACCCCCCGGCGAATGGTTCTGCCCAGATTGCTCAAAACAACCAGGAAGAGCTTTACCAGGGTACACTCCTACTGTACCACCTACCGCAGGAGGATCTTCGTCTTCGAGCAAGCCTACGCATGCGTCTTCCGCAACTCCTCAACCGAGAAAGAGAAAGGGAGAGGATATGGACGTTGATAGACCGGAGAATGGGGTGGACGGGGAGGATGAGAGTGAGAGGGGTGAGTTTTCGTTCTTTTTTTGTTTGTTCTGACTTGCGACATTTGGTTGATGATGCTTTGGAATTTCAGGTCCGAAAAAGAAAAGACAGTGAGAGTGAAACAGCATCTGTTGTGTCCGGTGGACGAAGGCGAAGGGCCCGGAAGGATCGCCAAACTGTATACAGTAGGCGTCGAAAAGGAGTTTTTCTTTGAGAAAACTCTGGTGGAGCTGAACACTGCTTGGGATGTGTTTCAGGAGAGTTGTCTTGGCGATGATATCGTTTTGTCATCGCTGGGTTTCAGTCTTGGACATGGAATGTCCAAGTGGGGGGTCAACGAGTGCCTTCGCTGTCGTACCTCCTTGCTGCTGTTGCATCAGAACATGGCTGTCTGAGTAGACTTACGTCTTATGGTCTTTTTGATCTGTTATATGTATCGTTTTTTTCTTCTTTTAACTTTTTTATTCCCCCCTCTTCTTGGATTCGTCCGTTTCCCCACAGATGGATCGATACCCTTGTTGTGCCCTCTATGGCTGCACACACAATTAAGAGGGTTTTCTTGGACAATTTTCCGTCTCTGGAGACTTTCTCTTTGTTCTTTTGCTCTTGTTTTTGCTCTGCTTTACATAAAACGTTGTTTCCGTCTTTGTACATAGGACGAAGTATGAAACCGTGTATTTAGTATTATTGTAGCTTCGTTTATCTTTTCATTCAAATAACTGCATCTACAATTCAGAGTCTTTTGTCTAAACGCTCATGAGACAGCCTTTTCGCGTTTGTCTGCCGTGAGATTTTTGACCAAACCGTCATCATCTCGGTACGCGATTCCCTTTTCGTATGGCAGAATCCTCACGAATCTCTGGCAAACGTAGCTAAAAGATCTGATGGACACTCTTTCATCCGATTCTCTGGATCTTCCCCAAGAAATAGTCGACCAGGTCATCGATGACGTTCAAGATGACCCGCCTACACTCAAGTCATGCTCTCTAGTCAGTCGTATCTGGCTTCCGAGAGCACGTACCCATCTCTTCAGGGAGATCAAACTCTTGCCTAACAAGGAAGAGCGGGATTCTGATAACGTCGAAAACTTTCGGGCTAGGCTTCAGACTCTCCTCGCAGCAACGTCGTCGTCGCGTATTTTGCCAGCACTGACTGACGTCACTCGTGTATTGACCATAGACCTTAGTCGTCTGTACTCCTCGACGGAAGTCCTCAACGGACTGCTTTCCCACTTTCCCTTCACCAATCTCACCGAGTTATCCCTACGTGGCAGTCCAGACTTTCCTTTCCAGCAAACTCCTCTTGGGTGCCATTTGAGGAAGAATCCACAGCTTGTTTCGGTTAAGCTGACCGCAATGATGTTTAATAACATTATCGACTTTCTCGAACTCTTCACGAAAATGTCATCTCACACGGAGCTGCGCTCTTTGTCCTTGGGCTACATATATATGAACCACAGGCCGGAGGAAATGAGGGACGGGCTAAAGCAGTTCAATTTGTCCCTACCTTCTCTTTCCAGACACCGCCCACGACTTGGTTGTCTACAACTTGGTGCTGTTTGGGGAATGCCTGATCTCCTAACTGAACCGTTGTTCACTCATTCTCACTCCATCTTCGACCTCTCCTCTCTGCACACTTTGGATATCCAGTCTTTCGGCTCCTTAGGTCGGTATAGCGGACTTTGTGATGCCATAGGACGAAATATTACCACTTTGAAATTGTGTTTTGGGAAACGTAAGTCGTGAGTTTTTATGGGATTTGCCTCCAGTATCTGACAACTTTCTGTCTACCATACAGATAATTTGAATCCATCGCCTGATACCTGGACCTCCTTCAAGAAACTCCGCCGTCTTCAGTTCCTCATTCTTCACGACCAGGACCGTGAGGTCATAACCAAGTTTTCACAGCTGATCTCTCAGGCACTTCCTTTACTTCCTCGTCTTCAGCACTTCGCCTTTGGGTTTTATTTCTACCAAACACCCAATTCTTACGATTTCCCCGAGCCGTTCTGGAATGACCTCTCTACGGAGCTAGACCCAATACTTGCCGAGCTCCCAGCCAAGAACGAATGGCTCAAGGATGTTACAGTCAATGTCCCACCTGAATACAACCCTGGCGAGGAGACTTTGCGAACGTTTTTCAGGCACGCCTATTCATTGGGTCTCTTAAATTTTTGTTTTGATGTTCTTGCCTATGTGAGTAATCAACTCCTCGGCTGGGGTAACCTTTTCTGATCCCTTTCAACCTGCGACAGCCTTTGTTATGAGCTTCTGCCATGGCGAGCTGAAAGAAGGAGCACTAACCTCCGCGATATACCCGTCCGCAACCCTCTTTACTTATGTCGACGCACCTGTCACTCCACCCTATTTTTCCGCGGTACTTGTTACGACTTTTAAGCTATGACTGAATGCCAAGGACATCTTTGCCTTGGTGACATCAATACATACGAATATTTCTTTCTGCGTCTCACTGTTGCTACTTGCATCATGATCTCATTAATTTTGCTCCACACTCAGATGTATCGACGGCGGCCTATCTATAATGCACTCCATGGTCTCGAGTTGTTCATAGAAACGCGTCTTTAGCCTCCTGTGTTTCCTACTGCTAAACGAGACAAAATTCCAGGTTTATTCCGACGCATACTCTACATGTCTTGAGGTATATAAGTCCTCTATGGGCTGCAACGAAGCTACATACCCATCAAATCTAAACCAGGACTTCCTACTATGTTCGTCTCAGTCAATCTCCTCTTTGCGTTTGCCTCTCTCGTACATGGAATCCCATCTACACCCACTAAGCGAGCTGCGAGCTGTTCCTTCCCCAGCCCACCATCGACTTCAAGCCTTAGCGAGCCCATGACTATCACCGATACTTTTGACGGCGGGAATGTTCGCTTCGACCGTGGGTCTGGTGCATGCGGGGGACAGACGGAGGGTGGTAACAGTGATGCTGTTTTCTTGGTTGAAGAGGGCGGTGTGATTCGGTGAGTACAACGGTCAACCATCCCCTTTGCGGCGTGCCACTGTCGGCTATACTGATCATTTGAGCGATATCATAGAAACGTTGTTATTGGTGCTGATCAATCCGAAGGGGTGCGTACATATCCTTACCTCAGTTTTCCTAGCGGACATTCATGTTGGGTTTATCTTCTCGTTTTAGATTCACTGCCTCGGGTCATGTACTCTCGAGAACGTCTGGTTTGAGGACGTCTGCGAAGATGCTATTACTATCAAGCAGAGCAGTGGAACGTCTACCATCTCAGGAGGAGGTGCCAAGCACGCCGAGGACAAAGTTGTCCAGCACAATGGAGGAGGAACAGTCGTAATCGACTCCTTCTGCGTCCAGGACTTTGGCAAGCTTTACAGATCCTGCGGGAACTGCGACGAGTGAGTAAATGTTCCTCTTCGACTTGAGATCTTCTCAGCCGTACTGATTCCATCATTCATTCTTTTAGGCAAGTCCAACGCACTGTCCAAATTTCCCAGATTATTGCCAGTGACGGCGGGTCGCTTGCAGGAATTAATTCAAATTTCGGTGACGAGGCCATCATTGACAGTGATAGCTTGACCCTCGACGGTGTGGACTCTGTTTGTGACACCTACCAGGGTAACGACAATGGCGATGAGCCAGAGAAACTCACGTCGAATGAATCAAACGAGAAGTACGTTCCCTTCAGTATCATCCAAAATTTTGCGCTGACTTGCCACGCGAAAAGTTGTCAATTTTGAGCTGCTCAAGGTACTCGTTTCATGAGACGTTCCTGTAGTATACCAATTCTCCCCCTCCCATTACCTCCTCCGCCTCCTCCGCCTCCTCCTCACTCGGTGCGATGCTGCGGCTACGATACTTAATCTCGGAAAACCAGAACATCGTGTCGATTTTTACCTTCCGTTGAATAGTACTTTCGCTACGATAGGTTTGTGCTACATAGTTACTTGAAAACTGAATTGAGCTGCGGTCCGGGCGGCCCTGGGCGGGGTAGTCTCGTGAAACCAGCCTGAGTCTGACGATACACTATTTAAAGGTCGGGCGTGGCAAAACCTTGGCAAAACACTTCCAAACATCCTTGAGGTTTTTTACTCTTGACCGTCATGTCCGAGCGGAAGAAGCGTTTCCAGAACGCCTGTGATGAGTGTCGTAGAAGAAAAAGTAAGTATTATTTGCTTTGCTCACAATAAGCTCAACGCTAGATGGGTGCGTCCTACCAGTTCGATGTACGAGAAACTCTCCCCGTTCGTATTCCGAGCTACTTATACGCGGCTTGCAGGTAACAGCGAAACGATGCCTGGAAACGTTTGCAGTTCGTGTTTAAACCTCAAGACTGAATGTATACGTACTCAATCGCAACAGGTAAGTATTCCATTTATCAATAAATTCATGTCTTAACAAGTTGATTCAGAAACGAGGGCCAAAACCAGGGTACTTAAAATAGGGTCTTACTGGTAATGACAAGGAGCTGATAATTGGCATTCAGATTTACGCGCACAGCAGCTTCCCGTTCGGTGCCAGTTCTAGTTGCGGCCATTTTGCAAGCAACGACAGAGGAACCGTTTGATATTCCGGACGACAAGGAAGTCGTTCTCAAGATCCTAGTGAAGCTGGCTACTCGGATAAAGTCCATAGAAAAAGAACTGGCTAATGCTCATCGTCGCCTCATTCTTGTTTCCAATCATACATCACCACCGCCGTCTGCAGATTCACCAGAATACGATCGTGACGAATCATCTGATACAGAAGATACTGACGATGAAGTCAATGACTTGTCTGCAGCGGTATCACGTTTCACTTTGTCAAAGCAAGTCCACTTCGGAGAGTCGAGCAACGTCATGATTATCCTGGCCGCTATGGATGCCCGTAATGAATTGGCTTCCAATTTTAAATACTGGCGGTCCACCTTTGCTAGCGTCAGAAGGCAACCGTTCTGGGACAAACCATCTGTAAGATCGTCGGCTCCTTGCTTTCTATGTCGCTGATTTGACCTATCCTAGTGGGCTGTCAGGCCTATTCAAGCTATACCGACGTTTGACTTCCCTGACAAGAAGGCTCTACGCAAACTCGTTGATACGTACTTTACGGAGATCAACCTCTATAACGCTCTTCTTCATCGTCCGTTGTTTGAAAGATCGTTGAAAGACGGTCTTCATCTCCGTGATTCCGCTTTTGGAGGGCTATTACTTAGCATTTGTGCTTGCGCTTCCATCTACGCGTATCGTCAGTTCCCTCGTGGAGATGTACAAAGTAGTGGCTGGGTTTGGTTTAATCAGATTCCTCTCGAAAATTTCGTTTTCTGGGAAATCCCGTCGTTGTATCATTTACAGCTTTACTGCGTCAGTATTCTCCCTAAATTTTACCCTCTTGGATATTGATCATCATTTTTTTTAAACATCTAGCTCGTCACATACTATCTCACCCAAATCGAAATTGTCGTCTCTCCGGATCTCTCCTGGTTACTCCCCGGAATCGCTATACGTATTGCCCAATCCAAAGGCATTCATCGACGTATTCAAAGTGATTCAGGAAGCAGAATAGAGGGAGAGTTACGGAAAAGAGCATTCTGGTTTCTCTTTGCCATAGATGGGACTCTCAGCGAATACTACGGTAGACCTAGAGCCACCTGGAGTCAAGAGTGAGTTGTCATATCATCATGTATAGAGCTGTGGAATTTCTATGAAACGTGTTTTGCCAGCTTTGACCTCGATCCCATCGTTGAGTGCGATGACGAGTACTGGGAGGTCGAGGAATCTAGTCAAGTTTTCCAACAGCCTCATGGGAAGCCGTCGACAGTCTCATTTTGGGCTTGTTATTTGAGGCTACAGCTGATCCTTGAAAGGGCTCAGCAGACTATCGTACGCGTCCTCATTTCGAATTCTAGTAAGACCCTATCTAATGACCTTTAGTACTCGATAAGAAATCCAGATCCCGGATCGGACCTCTCACCATCGACTAATTCTGAATGGTATCAGGAGAAAATGATAGAGCTGGACTTGGCTTTGAACAATTGGGTAAATTCTGTTCCACCGCATTGTGAGCTTCTTTTGTTAGCTTTTTGCGGCTTGATGTTTGAATTTTCGATTTCTAGTACAATGGGGCATACCAGTTCAGAACGATGTTTTCTTTACTCAATCCGCTGCCCTTTGGAGTACCTATTATTGGCTTCAAATTCTTATCCATAGGCGATTTATCCCTCGACCTGGCCATTCTGCGCATTTACTCCCTTCATTGGCTATATGTGTAAATGCGGCTAGATCCTGTATCCGTGTTGTCGAGGCGCACTTGAGGCGAAGAGCACTGGCCTTTGGCTTTCATATGGTGAGTGGATA
This sequence comes from Tetrapyrgos nigripes, assembly GCA_013368315.1. Lineage (NCBI taxonomy): Eukaryota > Fungi > Basidiomycota > Agaricomycetes > Agaricales > Campanellaceae > Tetrapyrgos > Tetrapyrgos nigripes. Next base: position 179,749 of record JAACJM010000042.1, read on the forward strand.
TGTTTAGCTGCAATGTCAGGTCATGCCCAAAATGCTGCCGAAGATAATCTACCTTTTCAACTCAGCAATGATTCTTGCCATCAACCTTTGGCGAGGTATCAATACGCAAACCCCAGAGCTCGACAGAAAGAAAGAGATTGCAGACATTTACAGGTGTATCGATATCCTCCGTGTCTATGAGCCAAGGTAGTTGTCAAATTTCCCTCCATAGTAATACGGCATCTCACTCTGATTTCAAGATATGTAGTTGCAGGTCGTCTGATGTGTGTCACTTCCTCTGGAACGCACCGGAGGCTTCTGACATGAACTAACCGCAAAACTACAGTGATCTAGTCAACAGTGTAATGTCGGCGAGCCACTATCCTCCTCGCCTATCGCCCGACCCTCCAGGTGGAGACTTAGAATCATCAACTTTGGCTTCACAACAAATTCATCCCGAAAACCCGGAACCTTCCCATTCCCATCATACTGCGAATTTTCAATCTTACCCAGTGCAAGGTGCAGGAATGCCATGGAATGCAGAGCAACCACACTCCAATTTTTCACCCGTTGGCGCTCCGTCATCGTCTGCTGTCAATCTTGAGAATTCTGATCAATATTCGAATTTTGAGAGTCCATCTTTCAATATCCCGTTGCACACCGATGATCTAGACCCCTTCTCCTTTACCGAGGCAGATACAGTCAATCTCCAATCTACCCAATATAGGACAGATGATCACAGTATGTCACCTGGATTCGGTGCTCATCATTCTGTAGACAATCTTCTTGCAGATTTCACGACTTTACCGCAGCAATCAAATATTGATCCTCCACAATGGCCAGCTAATCCAACGTGAATATACCTCTTCATTCTCATTCGTTCCGTCTCGGTTCTCACAGATATCCATGTACACAGCGAACAAGATTGGCAAGCATTTATGCTGAGTGTTGAGCAACTTTTCAACGTACCGCATGATATGGCAAGCTTTGGAAATCAGGCTGGAGTTCACGAACTATTTGAGCAGTGAATGCAGAGGAAATGTCTTAAGATGTTCTAGAGCCGATTGTTCTTCTACTATGCCGAGTCTCGTAGTATTTTACCTTCTCTGTCACGTATGCTGAAATGTATCCTTTATTAGCACTGCATTCCACTGCATTGGAGTGAGCATGCATTCCTCATGGCTATCAGTGTTTATCCGGTGCCAACTCGAGGTCTTCTTGCTACTGCTCCATTGATTAATGCCCTATTCCTTCCACTCTCCAGTCACATTTCCCGAACTCAATGGAGTCATGATTTCATGCCTCTTTGCCGTAGGTATAAGCCGCTGGGTTTTTTCAAAATCGTAAAACGTGGTACCTCAAGCCGAAGATGCCTTACACGAAAATGTCTCGAAATAGCGAGATTGCCACTGCCTCAATCAACGCTCTGCTATCGCAGTAGTCAACTCTTCCGGTGATCCCTTCCCGCTGCTCCAATCTTCCCTGGCTCCGCATTGAATGATCTCATTTGATGAAGTCATTGAATGAACTTTCTGAGGTTGGGACATCGGTATAAAGTCAGAGTGCTTCGGGGGATCTAAAAGCATTCAACTAGCTCCCTTGCCACACATCCACATATCTTCTATCACCTGCTCATATAGACATGGCTGCCGCTTCCGCTGTCGTTCCCAATGTCGTCGTCTCCCCCTCTCACAGTGCTGGTATCCACAGTCCAGCGTCAACGACGTCGTCGACTCGCATACTACCAAACCCTAATCCCACCAACATTCACCAAGCCCTAGCTGCTGATACAATCTCAGCTATAGATAATGATCTTTCTCAGAATACGACTGGTTCAGGTTCTAGGATCCGCCGTGGTGAGCAATCTTCCTGACATTTCTGAAACGATCACGATAGTAATGTTATGACTAGGATCTGTACACCAGTCAAACCCCTCTCTTCGTGGTGACTTTTATGCGAACCGTCTATCCAGGGGTTCCATGGCAAGTGCTGGCAGTGGTGCTAGTTCTCACCGCTCTCTGGGCTTTGGTGAAAGTGAACCTGCTTACGGCGATAGTACTGGTACCAAGGGCTGGGGTACTGGTAACAACTTCGAGCGTTCCACCAGAGTAAACACCGTCTATGGCGTATACGGTTCCTCCACTGGAACGAAGGGCTGGGGTACCGGGAACTCTTTCGAGAGTTTGGGCAATAAAAGTAATAGAGGGAGTAATGTCTCGATTCATTCTGGAGGCCCCAACACGGTTCCACAAGCACATAGGACCGCAGCAAGCAGAAGTCAAAACGTGCCGGCTGATGCTGTAAGTACTACTAGCCGAAAGAGTACGAGTGCAAACTTGAGGAACAAGGTCAAAGGTACGCGATCCGAAGTTGTAGTGGCCAGCTGTAATTGACATTCAACGTCCCATGTAGATGTCGTCGCCTCGACGTTCAAAAAATCTGGCGACTCTTCAGCTTAATTGCTATCCCTCCATCGTTCTACAACCATTCACTAACTGAACAGTCTTTCCACTGGATAGGAATAGGATCTCATTCGTTTTCCTCACTCAACTAAATATCTCCGCCGCCGATACTTGATTTTGTACTGATAGTATGTATCCTACCTCTTTGTGTTGCATCGATTCGAGTTATATGCCATCTTACCTTATTAGAACATTTTCATCCTACTAGTAGTATTTATTAGACTAGATATACTTAGTCTTACATCTTAATGCGATATCAACTTATTTATACATTGCCATGAACCACAGAGTTCCAGTCAAACCAGTTTGAGACGTCTTGAACTCGAAATTTCACGTTAGAGACACTGCGAGTAGTATGCTGAATGCAACACGTATTAGCCGTCAATACTTCATTGAGTGAAAGCACGACTTACCGTTGACGACATGACATGTGTACGGAGAGATGCAGCCAGTAGGTCCGGTATAGCCTGTGGATGGAAAGAGACATCGGTGTTCCTGTCGAAATACCTCAAAAAATGTGAAAAGGACTGACCTATACCTCCACATTGTCCCTAGAGAGTCCAGGAATTAACAGGCTATCAAACAATGATTTAAGACATCCCAACTCACGTATTGAGCAACAGTTCCAGGAACACCGGTTGATCCCGAGGTCGAGGAAGTGGTCGTAGTTGAAGTGCGAGTGGTAGTAGCGGTAGTAGTACCTCCGCCGCCGCCGGGAGAGGTCGCCTGTTAAAAAGGCAAGCAAACACTCAACAAATGATTCAAGCCATGATCACAGTAGCACTCACGCCGCTATTGTACAGAGGGGGACCAGGAATTATATAGGTAGTCTGAGTTTGGGCTTCGTTGGTGTAAAGGTTGACCGTCACTAGAGCGCAGATACGAAGGTCAGGTCATTTTGATTGTGAAGGATTACACGATGCTTACATCCAGGATCACTGTTGGAATATCCACCAGGGAACCTGACTGTTTCGGCAGCATTGGGGGCACGAGTACCACCGCCAACGATATCGATTTGGGCGCATTCGGGGTAGAGTTGCTTTAGAACAAACACATCATTGAAATGAATATCATGCCTTTTAAATCGGGAATTACTTGAAGGAGAAACTCACAGCAGGCAAAGAGTGAAGAGCAATTGTTTCGAAACGGATGAGGTAGCTTCCGCTGGGAACCGTGGCTGGAATCGTGGAAGTCCACGTACAGTTGTCGTCCTGAAGAAGATGAGAAGTCGACTCTAGACTCGAGGCGAAGAAGAAAGAGCTGGACTCACAATCATCTTTCCGCTGCCCCAGTATCCGTTACCAACGGTACCAGAAATTAGCCCAGATTGGTCGATCTTGAACTGTTAGAGATACAAGGCAGTAAGTATCAGACACTTAATTTCCGTCAAAATCAGCCTACCCAGTCCAGTGTCCCCGCATTGACGCCCGTGCATGTCGTTCCAGGACATTTTGCCAGGTATGTCAACTTTTGCAGAAGGGAATCAGAAGTTGGATTCTGGTCGTGGATATGCTTGAAACGTACCATAGGACCATAAGGATGAGGCCAAACTTGATTCCAGTAAGCTGTAATCTTCGACCCAGCTTGCACATTCGTCGCAGTGAGCTGACCAGTTGGGGACGTTCCGTCGTCGTTACAAGCAACAGTAGAGGCTGTGGCATCTTGAATTGGGTCACTGGAGATTGAGACGAATGCCACATAGAGCTTGTAATAAGTGTCTGGTAGATCGGTATGATAGCAACGTTGAACCCACTAGGTAGCCCAGGGACGTTGGATGGTAGACTGTCCGACGGGGGTATTGTAGGGTGACCATCCATTATACCATTCCCCGCCAATCGAATAAGCCAGGACACCTCCGTGAGCCATGACTCCTTTCATAGGGAGAGCCGCGAGGGCTAAAGCGATAACTTGAGCAGCGAACATCGTTGCGAGACAGACAGCAGTGACGGCTTTGCAAATGTGTGCCTTGTCGTGAGAGCTTTATATACTGGAGGAAATTCAGGGAAGTAATCCGCCATGCTTGAGGCAGCTGCGTTTCTTTGTGCCCCAAGTGAGGAAAGATCCGACTGGACAATGGACATCCAGGGAATAGTTGAGTTTCGCTTAATCCTCGTAAGCTCGATGCATTGAGATCATATTAGAACTTGTCTTGGCGAACTTAACAGGAAGAACTCCATCTTCACGTGGATATGGAATGTATGTCGGCCGGATGGATGCTATAGAAAGCGAGAGACAGAGGAAGTGACACTGTGGTTGCACCCTCCATAGTCTGCCACTCCAGCTTGCAGAAGGCGGCTCCACTTTGAATAGACCAACGCACAGTTGACGAACTTGAAATCTAGATCAAAAAGGCCACCAAACAATCACTGTTACAATAAGGAAAAAGGTCAGAGTTGGGTCAGAGACTTGCACTGAGAATGATGTAAAGCCCGCCAAATTTTCTTCAAATTTGGCGATTTTTCTCCGTTCAAAATGCCGAATCTATATAGAATCTCCATTAGTGTGGATAAGGAAGCAAAGAGAAGCAACTGTTATGACCCACTCGGGAGCCGGAATGAGATGAGAGCACGTACAGTTCCAGCGCTAGCGGAAGAGGAGAACGGGACATCGAGAGAACGCTTAGCAGAATCGGAATGCAGAGTCAGAGCCGCTAGCATCACACTAGCAGGTTCCTGAAGTCAAGTTAGATGATAAACCGGCGTCGTCATAGGCTGCCGTATGCGGAGAATCAAATGAGGAATGACTTGAGAATAGTTCCAGCGAAAGAGGAGAAGGAGAGAAAAATTCTAGCAGAGAGAGCGCAGAGTCAGAGTTAGAGCTAGCATCATAGGTTCTGATAGAGCTCCTGGATTCATGGTAAATTATCGACCGGTCTTGTCATAGAATTATGCAAAGAATCAAATGAGGGAACTCACACTGACAGTTCTAGCGAAGGAGGAGAACTGTAGAACGGGAGCTTTTGCAGAAGAGTGCACAGTCAGGGTCTGAGTCATAGCTAGCATCATAAGTTCCAAGATTCCTGCGTCCGAGCTAGATTATCAACCGTTTTCGTCGTAGACGCATGCAGAGAATCCGATTGAAAAGAGTTATGCAGAGGAAACTCGCAAAAATCGAGTCAAGACGTCGACGTGGAAGTAAAGAAGGAAAACTTCCCCGTGGGAGAAATGACGAACCAAATGTGCCCCTATCTATCAAGCTCCTAAGCACGGACATCAACGGTGAGTTTTGTGAAGTGCTTCGGCGTCACGGTGAACATCGCGTACATTCGTTATCAACTCTGAATATGTGGAAATAAAACCCAGAACAACTTAGACTCCTCACAAATTGAAGAGACAGTAGTCATATGCAAGGGCGCGGAAACTTGAAAGAGCACAAGTAGATTGAGTCAAGTGAATGGTATATAAGGGTAGTCAGAGTGGCTCTATCAAGATGGGAATGAGATGAGGACGAGAATGGCGACGAGAAAAATGATGTAATAACGAGTGTATTACCCACAACAGTGCGGGGCTGGGGAAGGGAGGAAATTGGTAACAGGACAGAAAAGACAGAAAAGCATAGTAGGCATGGTGACAAGCTTAGTCCTTGACGCTTCAACTGCTAGAAAAGATATCGGATAACCTGAATCAGAAGTCAGAACCTAATTCGATCGTATGCATGTAATACGGTGAAGGAAAACACACACCTCGACCATGGTGCATTGATACACGCTCCTCGTTTATGACAGCGATAGATGACACTCAATAAAACTCTCTCCTCTTATGATACTCACTCCGAGTCGAACCAGAACTGCTCTCCCTAGGCAACGCCCTCATAATCGCACACTCCTTCTCTGTATGCTTCATCCACCTATCCAACACAAACTTCTCCTCAGGCCCTCCCATGCTCCTTTGGGCCAAAAGAACCATTTTATCGCACAAATTACATTTACAACTATACCCCTCACCATCAAGTAACGATTGCTTATTAACGACGTTCATACCAGAGTCTTGCCAGAGCCAGATTAGGCGGCGGTACATTTCTCGGTGGGCTTCGAGTCCAGTGTGGGGTGGGGTACTAGCCTGAGATGGGGTTGAATAAAGTTTATCTCGCATTTCCTCCAAAGGTCCTTGACGAAACTGGTGCTTCTTAAGTTCGACGTGGGTGACGTCTATGTGGCGCCGAGAGGCGCCCTTGGACGGGGACGCAGACGCGGACATAGTGGGTTTTGGGGAGAGGAAAAGAGAAGAAGACGAGTGTGGCTTTCCTCTTGACTTGATTGGACTTCCGGGCCTGGAGTTGGGCCTCCGGTAGTCACTGGGATATCCAGGATAAGGGCGGAATTCTGAAGTAGAACGTGTGGGCGTTGGGATGGACGTTCGAGGAGGCGTAGTAATCGGGTATGGTTCGTACCGCTGGTAAGGAGGTTCTGATGGGACTCGGAACGAAGATCTCCCAGTAGTAGTTCGTGGAGGGGTTCGTGGGGATGAAGGAGGGGATGAGAGGAATAATGCTTCGGTGTGATGTGGTGGCATTGAAGCGATGTTATGAGTATTGTGAGTTTGGGGCTGCGATGGATGTCTTGGGGTGGTGGAATAGAGTGACGCGTTGTAGGATTCAGAGTTGGCAGCGTTAACGTTGGAAGAGTGATAGTAAGACATCGCGAGAAGAATAGAGATTGCTGATGTCGAGGGTATGAGCCTAGTGTGTTCATGAGTGGGGGAGAACGAATTCAGCTGGAGTTTAGCTGGGGTATTTATACTAGTACAAGTTCAACTGAACAATGCCACCAATGCTCAAGCGTCCGACGATGATGTCGTTTGCTTTGATTTTTTGATGGCTCAGGCTCATTGTCCGTGATTTATGTTGCAACTGAGGTGGAATTAGTACCAAGGAAGTATTGAAATTGACAATGCACAAATACACATCTAGTCCGAGCGGAATGGCCCGAAAAGGTAGACAATGAGAGACAATGGGACGTAGGCCAGGCGTAAACGTTGACTACTTTTTGATAAAAACACAAGCAAAAGCGGGTGCATGCCTGTCGTGACTTGGGAACCAATTGTACCAATCCGGGACTGTGTCATAATTCTGGTACAAGCTCGCCGACCGAATGTCATTGCAGTATGCATGGAGTACAGAGACAAAAGCTGTACACCCGTGGGAGAAACAATTTAATCAGTAGGTTACCCCTATCAAGACTTTGTGTACATGTTAAATCTTCGAGAAATGATAGCTCGAAAGAAGCCACTTGGGATCCTTGACTCCTCCCCCTTGCTCAAATCCACCATGTGGACTACTCCCGTCCTACGAAAGATCTATCAGGCTCCAACATCTACACCATCTACTGCGTCGCTGACCGGGGTAGTATCTCTCAATGTTCGCCCAGCCTGGTAATTTAGCACCGTTGTTCAAGGTTAAGTATGGTACGGCAATGCTGCCGAGTAAGTTCACATTCGACGGCTGACCCCTGACTTGTATATACACAAAGTAATGGACAAAACTTGGCTTTGGCTTCATTATCCCGAGTCGCTGAGTCCTACCCGCATTAAGTATGCATACCATATTACCAACAAGACGATATACGCTCTGCAACTTGAACTACACTGATGTCCCTAGCCGAGATCCCAAAATTCACCCACATCACCGAATACCTAGCGTCGCCCTCTAGCATTATTACCCAGCCTAGGATTACCACCACCAGAACTATTAGTCACTGACCACGAACGCGAATGCGAACCATCATCATGACGATCACGATCACGATCCCAATCCCTACCAGTAGGTGGCCAGTCATTTCCAGCCACTTTCCAAGGCCATGTATAAGAAGGAGACGTCGTCGACGGGGAATGAGTCAATGGAGATGATGAACTTGATGATGATGGTAATGGTACGCTTGATTGCGAGAATGGATTGCGATCTACGGGTACCCCTTGTTGTTGATAGTGATAAGAATGTCGTTGGACGTTAGGTCTGGTAGTAGTAGTATGCCGCGGCCTTCCAATCCCACTCAGGCTCGGAGGTCCATGGGTCCAATCATTGTTAACGTTGTGTTCGTCACGATAACCATAACCATGGCCAAAGCCAGAGTTCCCGCAATTCCAGACAACATTCCTATTCCCAGAATTCACCACATCGGTATTCCATGTATTCCCAGAGTTCAGAACAATCCCGGGCCTTGTTGAATGGGAGTTGGAATTATTATTAGAGTCGATGCCACTGCCAGTATCGGTGTACTGTACCGGTACGGGTTGGAAGGGATTTTGTGAATAAAGATGACTTGGACTTTGGCCAAGGTTTTGGTGCCAGTCCCCTGCAACATTATTAACCGTCAGCGCGCCTGGGGCCATGTTTGTTAGGGAAGCGTTTTCGAAGAAAGATACCGTTTTTGGGGGTTTGGGGGATGTGGATGTGGTCGAGAAGTTGTCGATGCTTATTGGGGATTTGGGAGGTTCGAGAGACTGCGGAGAAAGGGGATATTGGGGGCTCTCGAGAGGCAAGAGAGGCGAGGCGACTAGAGGTGACGATGACGATGGGGATATTTTAGACTTGATTAAAGTACTGGTATTAGCTAACCCGTGTAATATTTGTCGTTGTTCTATGTTCGATTTGAACTACGTGGCCGAAAGGTATGCATATTAGCTCAAGAAAGATCAAAATATCAAAGAACTAATGGAAAGAAAAGAAGGTTAACGCTCGGGCAGGCCGCAGGATCGTAAAAAAAACCTAAAATGCAATAGCAACTCACACTAAAGGCCCGCATCGCCTGTTCTACCCTCCTCTGAAACGTCTTGATATCCTCAGCGTCTTTACTCCCCATCACTATACGCGATACGACATTCCTCTGAGCTTGTTTTTTGACGAATTTTTCTATGGGTTTGAGGGTGCTATGTCGTTGTGGCATAGACACAAAAACGAAATACGCAGAAAAAATGAAGAAAGAAAGAAAGAAAAAAAGAAAAGTTAGACTTGGATCGGTGGATCGCTGTGGTGCATAAATACGTACTCGCGTACTTTCTCAAGATCCTTCTTCAACTCCTCTGGGATGACCAACTTCTCGGGCTCGGGCTCGGACGCTTGGTGTCTATTTTTAAGGGAAGAATCGGGATTGAGACTCGGATTTGAAAGACTGTTTTCACGGTCAAAAGCACACTTGATGATATACACCAAATTGACACACTCCTCAGCGAGTGTACGAAGGTCTTCTCTATTCCCGTGGGCTCTCTTTGGAAACAAAAAAAAATAGAATAAAATAAGTCTCAAGCATTGAAGCAGCATTATTCACTGCAGTAGACGCACCTCAACCGCATCAAACACCCCCAATGCTAACCCTGCCGATTCCGAAAGGAAGGGCACGGGAGCGTATTTCGCCACTTCACGTAAAGTTTCCAAGACTGTTCTGGCTATTCCTGCTCCTATCGCTGCGACGTCAGTTCTCCCTTTCGAGTCGTCATCATGGACGTCACGTTCATCTCCCTCGCTCCTCTCCTTCCCTAGGTCTTCGACTCCCTCGTCTCCTTTATTCCCACTCTGAACCTTCGCCTTGCCAGTGGCTCTTCGAAGTGGCATTTTGAGGTTTAGCATAGGCTTAGGTTTTGATGACGATGGGGATGTGGATGGCAATGACGATGGGCTTGGAATCGTTCCTGTTCCGGGCCGAGCCCTTTCTTTTTCCCTTGACGGCACATGTATCGATGTCGATGATGAGTGTATCGCAGCCTGAGGTCGTGGTACTGCTTGAGATGGCTGGGGTTGAGCTACTTCGGGCATGCAAGGTGGTCACTGGTGTCTGACCAGTGAAGGGGTTGCAAGGGATGTTGGAAGATGTTTTATATGATAGAGAGAGTCCGGCTCCCTACGCCTACAATATGACCATTGGTCGACGTAAGTCTTTGGTTCCTTTGTTGACGATTTGTGAGGGACTTACCGATATGAACAAAGGATAAGAGTCGTGGAGTTTGAGTGAAACGGGGGTTTGCTTTTTGTGGAGGCCTGAGTCAAAGAACCTCTACACGAGGACTCCGAAGGGTCCGGAAGATTCGAGAACCTACGCGGTGATTATGACTACAACTACGTAGTAGATGAAGTCTAGATTTTGCGACACGCCAAAATAGTATCAAAGGATGAAAGGTAGGAGGGCGTAGCAGGGATCGAGAGGGTCGCTAGAGCATCAAGTATGAGTTCCTGGTTTACATATAAGCCAGACTCTGGTGTTTGAAGACAAGTACAGATAAAATTTTCGTGGCTGTGCAGCCTCACCGTCATTTCCTCCTCCTCCTCCTCCTCCTCCTTTTCACGCGCCGACTACCCCAATGTCAGCTTCAGCACCAGGATTACACGCCGAAAAGAAAAATATCCGCTCGACGGATAGATCACATCACTACTACTGATATAAGATATATCTGTAAAAAAGTGTGTTTCTGTACGCCTTTCTGCCGAGCGGATATTTTTGTATTTTCGGCGTGTTAGTTCTTCCTAGACAGCGTTGATGATGTCATCGTCCGCTTTGATCCTTGATGGCCATGACTCATCGACATCGTCCGTGTCCAATCTTCCATGTTGGAATTGAAGTGGCATTGCAATTAGCACCAAGCTGAAGGAAGTACTTATTACAATGCATAACTCGCAATACATAGCTAGTCAAAGCGTTAAAGTTGGAGTGAAAGATGACCTAGAAAGGTAGACAACGTCCAAGCGTAACGTTGCGATTGAGTAGTGACGGAAACGCAAGCAAAAGCGCGTACACAATGATCATCGTGTCTCGTGAGCCAATTGCAACAGTCCAGGACCGCGTCATCGTCGATGGGCTCGTCAGATGAATGTCTTGCAGTAGAGGGACGTGGAAGTGAACTGAAAAGACAAAGCTGTAATCGTGGGAGAAGAATTAGTGATGGGTGACCCCTATCAATATCGTCCTGAAAGTAACCCTTCTCACAGACGGGCAGTCTCGGGCTGCTGGCCACTGCTCGTTCCCAAAAACCTGGGGTTAAGCTTACACCCATTCAATATTATGGAGTATCTTCCCCGCAGAGAGAAGCCGTCGCCGAGTCTTCCGTTGCCTTACCGGACTTTCTATGAGCCGGTCACGGCAGACGTCACCAATCCCAAACTCCTCTACTGAAACCTTTTGTAGGTCTCACTTGCAAGTACAGAGAACCAATCCTCTACCTCTGAAGCCTAGAAACTTTTGTAGGTCTCGGCTCGACTACGCGGTCTGGACCTGCTGAGACTAGCCATCCGACATATTCACGGTCCGACTTGACGCTTCGGCAGGGAGTGTTTTTCTTTTTTCCTTACAGTACTACATAAAGCATGATGACGACCCGTATGGTTACCCCAGCTTCCTTCCGCTTCTTCTCCTCCTCTCAACCTCCGCCATGCGGGCCACTCCCTTTCTGCGAAATATCCCCCGTTCTGCAACGTCCAGCCCGTCTGCTACGTTCCGTGAACGCGTTCGTCGACCTGGGTATCTGTCAAAGTTTGCCCAGCCCACTGATTTAGCACCCTTGTTCAAGGTATGGTACTTCAATTCTCTTCTGCGAATACAAGACTGACTGGCACGTAGAATGGCGACTATGTCCGTAACGTTTATCGGTTCAGAATAGGCGTAAATACTGAGTGGGTTTTGTAGATCGGATGGTCTGGCTTCACTGGTGTTGGTTACCCCAAGATGTGTCCGACTGTACGTCTTGCAATCTACCTTCTCTTCTTATCAGTCCGTGACGTGTCCTCTTGCTCTTCCATTCTAGGCAATCGCAGACCACGTAGAATCCAACAACCTTCAAGCAAATCCCGAAACGAAGAAAAAGTTTAACCTCTTCGTCGGTGCTTCCGTTGGTCCTGAGGTTGAAGACCGTTGGGCAGCTCTTGACATGTACGTCGTCTGGACACCTAGCCACGGTGCTTTACTCATGGATATTATAGGATTGCCCGGCGGTATCCTCATCAAGTCGGGAAAGAGGTCTCCAAGGGTATCAACGCCGGTCGTATCGAGTTTGCCGACAAACATCTTTCGAGTGCGTGGCTTCTTTCCTACACTCTTCTTCGTCTCATTTTATTCCCTTCCCCCACTGCAGTGTTCCCCCAGGACCTGACCTACGGTTTCTACTCCCGCAACAAACCCAAAGCCGAACACTCTAAACCCCACAAACCGCTAGACTGGGCTATCGTCGAAGCTACCGCCGTGACGGAAGAAGGCTGGATCGTCCCTGGAGCCTCTGTCGGTGCTACTCCGGAGATTTTACAAAGCGCGGATAAGATCATTATTGAGGTTAATACGGCGATTCCGAGTTTGGAGGGTCTGCATGATATCAACCAATCGTTTCTTCCACCCCATCGGCAACCTTATGTGAGTGTTCAGTGCCTTGATCTTGCTTCTGTCGCTGTCATGATCAGTTGGACTACATTGCCAACTGGCAGTTACATTTTACCCAAATTTGTCACTTTCTTCTCATCCACGCTTTCTTCTCTCCATGTTTTCTTACTTGCCCAATACTAATTACCCACCTCCTCCAGCTCATAACCCACCCCTCAGACCGCATCGGCACCACCGCCATCCCCATCGACCCCGACCGCGTCGTCGCCGTCCTCGAATCTCGCGCTCCCGACAACACAGGTCCCAACGCACCGGAAACACCTGAGTCTCGTGCCATCGCTTCCCACCTGATTCAATTCCTCCTAGACGAAGTCGCCGTAGGCCGTCTTCCATCGAATCTGTTACCACTTCAGTCGGGTATAGGCAATGTCGCTAATAGTATAATCGGGGGTTTGGCGGAAGGTCCGTTTGAGAAGGTTCAGGTGTGGACAGAGGTGTTGCAGGATACGTTTATTAGGTTTTTGGATACGGGAAAGTTGGAGTTTGCAACTGCGACGAGTATTAAGTTTAGTCCGGAAGGGTGGGTTGTTCTTTCTTGCTTCTCTATTACGTGCTTGTACTAATGCACATGTTTGTCTTGTCTTTTCGTTTCATAGTTTCGACCACTTTTACAACCGTAAGTCTCTCTTCTCCCTCTATTTCTTAAACCACGTTGCCTGACGTCCACACCGCACCATACAAAAAAAATAGATTGGGCTGAATACAAAGACCGCCTCCTCCTCCGCTCCCAACAAGTAGCCAATGCTCCCGAGTTGATCCGAAGGTTGGGTATCATCGCTATGAATACTCCGCTCGAGGTAGACATTTACGGACATGCGAATTCGACATGTGCGCTGGGGTCGAGGTGGGTTTTTACTATCAAACGATTATTTTAATATATGGCTAATCACAATCAATCCCTGTAGGATGTTAAACGGCCTCGGAGGCTCAGCCGACTTTTTGAGGAATGCCAAGTTGTCGATTATGCATACTCCTTCGACGTGAGTACTAGTGTTTGTCTCACTTCTCTCGTCTATCCAGGGTCTTTGACGCATACTAACTAACTCGTTACCTTCCTTTCTCTTTCTCCCCCAGCCGTCCAACCAAAACCGACCCCCACGGCATAACCTGCATCGTCCCCTTTGCCTCTCACATCGATCAAACAGAACACGATCTCGATATCGTTGTGACTGAACAAGGGTTGGCTGATTTACGTGGGCTGTCTCCACGAGAACGGGCTCCGGTGATTATTGAAAAGTGTGCGCATCCAGAGTATAAGGGGTTATTGATGGAGTATTATGATCGCTCGTTGCATGAGTGTTTGAAGAGAGGTGCGGGGCATGAGCCTCATATGCTTAGGGTGCGTGTCTTTCTTTTTTCTGTTTCCGCAATCTGTGTTGCTGTTTGGCTGACTATATGTGTGTATATGTATACTCTATGTGCATCTATTATCCTATCTTTGTCGTATCCTCGTCATGTCGTCGGCCTATCGTCGTTGAACCCTCGTCGTAACGGCCTACGATCTATAGAACGCTTTCAAGGTTCGTCTTTGTTGTCTTCTTGCAAGGGGTTCTTCATGACTAACCTCACTTATACGTAGCTGTACACAAACATGCTCGAGCATGGGACTATGAAGATTAAGGCTTGGGATCCTTAGATTCGTCAGGGAGGTGAGTTGTGAGGGATGTATTGGGAGGGTATGAGGGGTAAAGGATATGAGGTAGACATGAGCGGCGAGAAAGCATTTGGGATTAAGGCAGAAGAAGAAGAAGGAGACGGATGGTGGAAAACTGAAAAACTGGATAGCTCGAAAGCAGTGGAAAGCAGAGACCGTGCTATTTATCATCCATCTTTACCTGTGTACATAGTGTAAGCTAATTAGAGGTGTCGTTATCATTTATGGATACGTATGCTCGTCTAAGTGTTTGGTTTTCCTCCACCCGTCTCACCTCCACTCTCTCTTGCACTCTTACTCGCACCTTCGCTAGTATAATCATCGGATGAAAATACACCTCAACCCACCTCAACCTCTCCTCGGAATCCTTCCTAACCTTCTTCACTTGTTCTTCCATCCTTAGAGACGAGGTTAAAGACCAAGAGATCGAGAGAGTCTAGCCAATCCGGCTTCTTTAGGGGTTTACGAATTGGAGTTGTTGTTGAACTTGTTCTTGTTCCAAAGCAGCACTAGAAGCCCAAACCCTCGCGCTCCAAGGTCACTACCAGATGATCATAATGCGCTGAGATGTAGTATCGCGCTGAACTCTATACGGCAGATGAACAAAAGATCCGATGGGTTAGTTCAAGTAAACTTCAGCCAGCACAGGGTCTTACAACGGTGGCGCCGCCTGCCAGTGATACACTGCCCATCTTTGATGACTAAGGCTTCGCACCGTCCAGTAATACTGGTACGGCCGTAAATTTTACTGGCTCAGTACTGGTACGGTATACCCGTCCTCGTATTCGTACTGGTTCATCTAGAAGCCTGTACGGTACTGGACGGGTACGGGTACGGCAGTAATACTGGTTACGGGGTCATGCTGCTGCAGCTGGAAGAAATACTACAAGCGACACACCTTTTACTGACTTCGTGTTGTTTTTAAGACTTGTAGAACTAAACTGGAGGTCAGAAACTAGTGTTATGCACATCACCATAGCTCTCTGAAAGATTTTCACTTTGCCTTTGTGACTCACTGACATCTGAACAACAGCTCATCAGCATCTTTTTCATCAGGATTTGCGCAGATCAAGCGCAGATATACCCTTCGGGCTTGGATTTTCACCTCGCTTCGACCACTTCATGTACAAGAATGACGAAAACTTGGCGAAAAGGACTAAAATTTAAGGAAAAGTCATTGCCGGGGCTTGACCGACCCGTATACCGTACCAACCCGTATGACGGCCGTAAAGGAGAAGGTGATATACGGGTTATACCCATACAGTACAGTCCCGTATTTTTTCTCCAAATCTCGCTATACGGTACGGGGTCGTATTTCCATACGGTTCCCGTATAACCGTATGGATACTGGTACGGTGCGAAGCCCTATTGATGACCGGAGGTGGTGAAAGTGGAGTTAGTTTTTCAAGTTCAAGGACTCTAAAGTTCCGTAACGGTAGTTTACAAGACGAGATAATCAGAGATACCATAGCAGTTTGAAAGCTCTGCGTGATGATGAACAATTGGTGGCGTAAGCGAGTCGGACCCGCATTAGTGTTGACAGCGAGTCATAGCAGAGACGAGGGCTGAGAATTTAAGAGGATGGTGCTGTTGTACACATACTGTGTTAGATGAAAACGCGAACAAGGTATATACAGTACTCACCGGAAATCTCTTTAGCTTGAAAATGTGACAGAAGCTGTCGAACTTCGAAGTATCATCCCGGCGGCACATTTTGAAGCGATCGGCGCTCGCATTTACCAACGTTTTCACAGAAAGACAAAGGACTGCTGTCAAGTTGTAATCATTTGCTTTAGTATGCTACGTTTGTCATGATATTGAAGCTTCTTAGATTTACATTAGAGTTGTTGAGCAGGCTATGTTCTATATATGTAGTGGCAACTGCATACTTACCTGGGGATGTTAGACCGTGCTTGTTAGAGCAAGTTGTTAGAGGTTGAGAGCAATGAGATGTAGGAGAATTCCTTGTGTTTTAAAGACCGCTTTACAAAGGTCTAATTATTGTTGTAAGTACTACTCATAATTTCGCTTATCATTCGTCTCAACGCTCCGTGCGTAGGACTCGCCGTCCTTATCGTCATGCCTCCGTGGCCATCGTTACGCCTCTGTGGCTAAGCCTTCATGGCCATCGTCTCGTCTCGCCTCCGTGGCCTAGCCTCAGCGGCTCAACGTATATCTTGCCTTCGTGGCTTAGGCACCGGCCTTTCTCGAAATTTGACTCCCGTTTTACTTTATCCTCCTTTCCACAAAATTTTCCCCTTACTTGATTAAATTCTTTGTTTTGTCTTTTTCCCGTGATATTCGTTTTGCTCCACTCTATGAAATAGAGGTGCCGGTGGAATACATGGTTCATGGATGGGATTGGTTGGTTGGATATTAAAAAATGTAAAGAAGGTGGACGACGTTTTCACGTACGTTGATGACAATTTTAGTTTTGAAGAAGAAGGAAAGATGCGAGTTTACAAGAAGCGAGGATGTCTTATGCCGGAGAAACAGGTTAGCCTTTTGGAGTTATGGGATGAGCTCATCAGTATTTTGACAGATTGCTGGTAGCTGGTTTTCACTGGTTCGCTGGTTTTTCGGACTTGCCCAGTCTACCAGTTACCAGTCCACCAGTAATCTTTCCTAGTAAAATATTAATAAAAAGTGTATAGTAAAATCATACTGTAAGTACAGTTTTATGTAGCCTCAACATCATAGAACTCATGAAGATGCACGGAAATATACTTATTAACGTAGAAAGATGGGAATGAAGTCAGCGCAAATTCATATGTATACCGCTCCGGTAAAGCATGCCTTCCAAACACAGGCAATAAATGGCATGCTCGTGCAATCGAGTCCACACTAATGACCTCCAAAGTACGTCTACCTTGCCCGTCATATTCAGGCCTCACCACCCACATTCCTGTCTCGTCATCTGGTTCATCAGAATCTAGCCGGAACCAATTAGTGTTGCACCGGCTCGACTCCGGCTCACTCCGGCTCGGCTATGAACGGCTTGATGAAGTCATAACCGTGGCTTGGCTTTCGAGCCATAAACAACTCGTTGACTCCGGCTTGAGCTGAATCGAGCCGCCAGTTATTTATTTGAATACAGATCATACAGCGGCTACATGATTTTGTATACAGGTCTATTAAACGGCTCTAGACCTTGGGTCGTTTCCTGTATTCATCGTTTCAGGGTCTTTGTATGGGGCTCTCTATTTTAGGCTACAAAGCCAGCCAGAGCCGAGGTACACAGAACCGGCTCATTTTTGTTCGACTCAGCTTGGCTAAACATCGGCTTGGCTCTCGGCTTAGCCGGAGTCGAGTCGAGCCACGTGCAACACTAGAACCAATTAACCAATCCACATTCCTGTCGCTCCCCATCCAAGATAAATGAGAAGAATAGTAAAACACGAGCAATAGTCATACCACCCATTAGCTCGGTTTCCTGAGTGTCCACGAGAACAGTGTCATATCGAGCGTGCAGGTTTCGCCAGCGGGGATGAGAGCGAATGCGCTCTTGATGCATGCCACCAGCTCCACATATATCACTCGGCGCATAGAATCGTGCAATCGCGGAGTGAAATACCTTTACGGACGAAGGTGGTGGGGGACAGAGTTCAATATTATCGGGTTGTTCCGCATTGGGGTAATAATATGACCATAGATAGCAGCGAAGAGCTGCGCCAAAAAGAGGTATACCCAAATGAGCGGCGAGAGCCGGAACCGATGAAGGGTAGCCTCGAGCTATGGGCATGAATTAGAAAACATCTCTTGAGAAGCATAGAGCACGTCATACACACCTGGAGTTGCAGCCAAATGCACTGAGCCTGTTGTTGCAGGTCCAGATACTGGTCCTAAATCAAACTCCTCGTTTGCCTCTAGGTCCTCCTCATCAACCTCTTCGCTGGCCAGTGGAACTTCTCCATCCATCATCATACTTTCATATGCTGCTGTTGTGCCCCACATCATTCT
The DNA here is from genome assembly GCA_013368315.1 of Tetrapyrgos nigripes. Classification (NCBI taxonomy): domain Eukaryota; kingdom Fungi; phylum Basidiomycota; class Agaricomycetes; order Agaricales; family Campanellaceae; genus Tetrapyrgos; species Tetrapyrgos nigripes. Next base: position 198,155 of record JAACJM010000042.1, read on the forward strand.
ACGCTTCTGCAAACGCCTTTGCATGGCAACCATCTTGTCAGTCCGTGTGATAGAGCTGATCATCTGGTCAAGCGCATTGTGCCAACTGGATTGCTGCCAAGTCTCCTTTACGGCCTCGATATGCTTGGACTCGGTAATGGACGTACAAAGACCATTTGGTGATCCGAGTAGACGAATACCTCTCGGATAGTGCATGAGAGCGTGTTGTCGTGGAAGTGATATACTTTCCCGGACGCCGGTCTCGATAAAGATTTGACGGTAGTGATGGAAGTCTTGCAAGAGCTCTTCGAGCTTTTTGATGTCATCGGAGGTATGGGCATTGCGGTGAGCAAGATAGCAGAAGTCTAGGAAGATTGACACAGCTTTTACCATAGAAGCGGGTACATACCCCGCAATAGCAGAGATGTATACCTGTACAATAGTAAGCGGATTGCTAAAAAAAGAGTACTAGTAGAAAAACTTTACCTTCATCAACGCCTTGGTATCATCTCCAGTCCATTGGGCAAAGTCACGTCCATCTGGCCAGCGACGAAGGCCTGGAAAAGCTGGTACTGCATTTAATCTGTTATCATGGAATGTAAGAGTTTATGTCACAAAGCTGTTGGTCTTTACATACCTTCAGTCAATATCCTTTAGTATTTCCTCCGCCTCACTCTTCTCATTCACAGATTTCACATAGTCACTGACCCACTCAACGAGATGGTCCATGAAAGTTCCTTTGATGGCTTGATGCAAAAGATCGGGTGACATGAGCTCATGGATGTCAGCCCGCAGAAAATCATGAGTGAATGGCTTTACGACAAAAAGAGTCAAAGAGGGTCCACATATAAAGCAATAAGACACACAACGACATCACTACGACACCCATAATCATCCCATGCAACATGCGCAGGAAGTTCATTAACAATGATATCCGTCATCGCCCTTGTACGTCGTATAGGTCCTGGTCTGTCCAAATTGCTGGGTGGATTGTGACACCTTTATATTATATCATCAAGCTCGTGCTATTGCAATACAGACATAATCACTCACTTCGGACAATGCCCAGAAACAACTCCTGATAGCCAGACCTGTTCAGGATAGTCTGCAATATATGGCCCAATACCATACACAACTCGTCGGTAGTGACCGTCGGGACAGTGGATAACCTCAGGTGTCGTCATCCCAGTGCGTAAAGGCTCAAAGAGCTCCGCAAGACAACCATGGTACATCTGCCTGACAAATGCTTGATATTCGGGTTTCTTCCGCTGGCTTTTTGTAGCTAAAATGAAAGGAATAAGCAACTGGCGTGGGTAATTACACTCAAGAAAAACTGACTCTTTGGTATGACTAGAAATGCGACTGGTAACATTCCGAAGGGATGTGTTCGGCAGGTTACATTACTGAGATTGCATGGGCTCGCATATACGGGGTGATATTCTTGATGGCCTGTGGCGACTGATACTGTTGTCTTATCAGAGCCAGCGGCAAAAGGGACGAACATAGAACCATGTGTACTCGGGTCCTGCGCTATTTCATCCTAAGTATTTGATGGTTAGTACGGAAAAAATGAGAAATATATGAAGACGCACTGCTTGTTTCCAGGCCCAGTCTCCAGACATCACATTGGACCAGATATGTTGACCTGAGTTATTGAACTGACGATACGGGGACTTGTTGAAAGTTGAGGATGTGAAAAAGTCGGTCTCTTGCATCTGCTGCAGAAAAAGTTGTCGGATGTCACGCTTGACAAATTTGTATGTCTGGGTCATCCATAGTGGTGATGTTGGTGGGTGAGGGCCATGGTAAGATATTTGGTGGGTTTCCCAGGGAACATTGATGTCGTCAATGCAGTCTATAAGCTGGTAAAGCTCATTTGCGTCGTCATACTGAAAGCCATGGCTGTCCGCTCCACATTTGATGGCTTGGGCAGCGTGAAGGTCTAGTGCTTCCCGGATCTCATCTGCTGACGACTGCCGTTTGACGAAATGACAATACGCGAAGTCAAATTCGAGCCGGTCAGCAAATGGCTCCCAAGCTTGGGGAGTATGAGCGTTGGGTAGAGGTGGTGGTGGTTGTGGTAACGTTCCTGGCGGAAGAGCGTTGCCATGCTGGTCAGTAGGAATAGCTTGAAGAAAAAAAATTAGTCGGGATCCGGTATCAGAAAAAAAGCAAACACGTACCAGTGAGATGTGGGTGAGTGTCATACTGGAAGTGCTTGCCATCATTACTTTCAGGATCCTGAGTTACGTCTCTATGTGCTGAGTTCATGTGTTTTCACCGCCCTGTGTATGACCGGAGGACTCTGTCACACTTGGTGCATGGAAAACATTTGTCCATCTCGAGGAGTGAGCTGAAGGGGGGAGTCGGAAAGAAAAAACCAGAGATAAATATTTGTCATTCTCCAAATACCAACATACATCCAAAGAGTCACACAGAAAACTTCCCAACCAACGCCCTATCCTTCATTATGGTCAGGAAAACCAGCACTCCTTCGTCCAAAGCAACTCAAGAACCAGACCAAGAACCAGACCAAAGCGAAACCAACGCACTCAGCAAAGGCTTTCCCGAACTGGACGTTGATGAGCTGTCAACTCCAACCACATCTGCTACACGTGCCCGAGGTCGTGGCAGCCGAGGGAGAGGTGGTCGACGAGGAGGTAAAGGTGGTTGTGGTGGTTGTGGGGGTGGTCAAGAACGTAAGTACTACAAACATTAAAGTCGGTCAGTTCTGACGAGTCAGCCAAAAAAAGAAAAATACGCACCTCAAGACAGTCAACTCTCTCCAACTGAGGATACTATGACAGTGGAGCACCCGCCTCCAGCGAAGAAAGCGAAGAAAGGTGAGTCCTATATTGTCTCGTCAACGTTGTGGCTCTAACCAGCAGCTCAGTTAAGAAAAACGAACCTCAAACTATCCAACTCCCTCCACGAGAAAATCGAGGTCGTGCACGAGAGGACCCAGATAATGGCTTTATCCCTTGTGCACCTAAGCGTACGTCAGCCCAGGTTCGTGCTGACAAAGCTGCTCGTGCTGCTGAGATACAGCAAGAGCGGGAACGTGTTCAAAATAGCCTTCGTCGCATTGCTGAGCTTGAGCTAAACCAGGAGGAGGAAGATTTAGAGGAGGAGGAAAACTGAGTTGAGAGACGGCTTCCTAGCCAGGACCCTAGCGATGAAGAGCGACCTTTCTTGCCTTTGGAAGATGGAGAGGTGGAGCAGTACGAGTCTGAGGTTGATGAGCCAGCGGAAAATGCGCCAAGGAAGAGGCAAAAGATGACAAGAGTGAGTCAATCAATGCTACCCTTCACACGAATGTACTCACCTCAGCCAAAGCCCAAGCAACCTGCCAAAGGGGAGACACTTGCAGAAGTCGAACGGGTCAAGAAAACCATCCGGAAAGAATGCGAAGACGTCTTGAAAGGCAGGAAGAAAGGAAGGTAAGTCAACGAGTTTTATCTGATGACCTGTCAACTGACCAAGCTTCTATTTCTCACAGTAAAAAGCATAGTTCCTCTGACTCTGGCGGTATCCTTGCTGATTGGCAGAAGAGAGGTGTTCACGAGCACGTCGATTTGGCACTCGATACTGACGAAGTTGGTATATCTATCGCTCATGGAGGCATAACTGACGATGACACCATTGGTGACACACCTGCACTGGCTGAAAGATTGCCTGCTATCCATATTGCAAACAATGTCAGTGTAGATTCTTATATCTATTTCCCCCCACTGACGGTATTCTACAGCTGGTGAATGTGTCGAAGATGACAGCTACCCCAAAATCGAAACCTTTCAAGACCATGTTGTCCAATTCTGCAGTGAAGTCCGACTCCAAAATTTCATCACCGGCCGAAATCAAGACCCCTTCTCGTGCACCCAAACCCATGCAATCCACCTCAATTGTCCAAAAGAACACGTCTACCTCTTCTGTTGGAACCGACTCTCCTATTCCCACCAGTGCGGTCGTTGCAATTCCAAATATCAATGACGGCGTATGGAAGAAAAGAGGATGCGACACGTTTAACGCGCTGCTATTTGCGAGTACTGACCCTTTTGGAGAATTTGCCAAATCCTCTGAGAGCTTCCTACTTGCCTGCCAATCTGCTGTGCCCAAGTTGTGGAATAGTGAATACAAGGTTGTAAGAGGTGATGCTATCTTCAAGCTAGTGCGTTATCTGAGCCGTCAAGTTTTTTTTTGTGTTATACCTGACCGGTCTGTATTTAACAGGGCTATAACAAGATCATCGACAAGCGAAGCGACATTGGCCAAAAGGCCATGGCGGTTGTCAATGACTTCTTTGCTCAGAAGGAGTATGCCAACCAACCCATTTTGATACGCGAATATGCTCGTTGGGCACTACATTATAATGGTCCCCTCCTATATGCACAGCCCGGTGCCCCGAACACTGACGAGGTGATTGCCATATGCTTTCAATAAGGCTCTGATCACTCATTTTTGTTTCAGTCAGCTAAGGGCTCGTGGCTCTCACCACACATCATCAATGTTATCAAGACTTCCTTACCATGTTGCGAGAAGTCTGTGATACCCGTTGGTATTCCCGTTGGCCTCCTTGGTCTGGCTGCAGCTGGGGTACGTCTCTCTTATCATCTTTGACCCCTGCAGTAACTGACCACGTACTACAACATATAGTTGGAACGTGCTTTCTGCCTGTACAGGACAGGTTACAAAGCAACGGACACTGGCTTTAGAGAAGACCTCGTTGGTCAAGCAGTCAAGGCATTCGTCAAAATGCGATTGATAACGTCTCAGAAAACTGCTGGGACCGTATACTGGATGCGAGCGGTTTGAAGAAAGCACCAATTACAGTGGACCTGATGGGAGATGATGACGACGACATGGATATTGCTGCTCATTGTCACTTGATGTATGATGCAAGTAGCCCACCCGGTTCGCCTTCAAAAGCTTAGAATAGAACATTTTCCTTTCCTCATTTACTGGAGATTAATCTATACACTTTTTAATAGGGAAATTTTCATCTTTTTGTATCTATTGGTGGACTGGTATGACTGGTAGCGTACATAATTACGAAAATTGATCACTGTCTGGTGCTCCGAAAAACTTGTCTGGGGTACCGGTAGCTGGTCTACTGGTTTTGACTGGTTTTGACTGGAACCAGTCGGAACCAGTTGCCACCAGCAATCTGTCAAAATGCTGATGCTGGGAATACCTCACGACAGGCCTAAACAAGTATTTGGTGGAGTCCTGGTTATTATTGGTTTTGAAGTGGATCCAAATGCTATGACTATCACAATGCTTCCATTCTCTAGGTCCGATCTCATTGCCACTCTCAAATCATTTGCAGTACCAAGACAACGCCAGCCTCTGCACGATTTCTGGCAGATAGGCAGTTGGTGTAACTGGTCCTTCAATGTCTTTTCACTCCTGCAGCCCGGATTATCCTGGTTATATCAAAAGACGGCAGGGAAGGAGGATGGGAACGCACCTGTTTGGATTAGTTTGTTGATGTGTCGTGAGCTATTGTGGATGGTTGGGCATATGGAGAAGATGGAAGGAGTAAGGATGTTGGAATCAGAGAGTTGGGGCTTAGAGGATGTGGAAGTGATATTGTTCTGTGACACGTGCCCAACTGGAATGGGATTTTGGGTCAAATCTGGTAACGTTCATCTTGGTTTTCAATGCAAAATCGAGGATTCTTCACCGGGCATTTTATTTTTCGAGGCACTCTCTGTCGTATCAGCACTCTCTTTTGCAGTACTATCCTCGAATCCCTGTCCGCACCGTATCATTATTTTCATGGATAACTCCAACACTGTTGATATGTTCAACTCCGGCCCTACCTATAATCCTATCCTCATGACGGCAGTTGACCTCCTCGTAAAACACAAGACTGATCTATGGGTTGCACATGTTCCAGGTTCTCAAAATGACATCACTGACGCCCTGTCGCGATTGAATAACGACTACATTTTCAACTCCATACCCAATATCATTATCACTCTTTTTGAACCCCCTCAACTCATGCTGGGGGCAGTGCTATCATGAACTATGAACCATCCAAGTCTAGACACGGGGTAAAGGAGAGGGAGGTCTGGATAAAGGATTGTCTGGTGAGGGAGAGAGCGATTGCATTAGGGTATGCAATTTGGTTCAACACAAGGTGATCATGCGTTCGTCGTTATCCATTGACGATAACCACGTAGCTTTCCTTTTACCGATGCACAAATCGGACAAACAGTTTGATGGAGACAAAATTCTGGTTTGCGCCACTGGAGAAACTGACTGTCCTATCGAAATCACCAAACGCTACATCCTTTCCCAGGATTGCCTTTTTCCTGCCCACCCCAATGAAAGTGATGTGGGCCAACGCTGCGCATGGCGAGTACAAGGCTGCAGGGTCTGTCCTTCCCATAGTAATAATCCCTCTTCGAACAAAAGAATATCATACATGGTTTTTGTTTCCTTGAACCTATGTATTCATCCTGAATATGTGAGTAACTCACTTTAGAATAGGGCTACGCACCGTCCCAGTATCCATACAGTTATATGGGTACTGTATAGAAATATGACCCCGTATCGTATGGGACATTTTGGGAAGAAAAATATGGGTTTGTACGGTACGGGTGTAGCCCGTACATGACCGTATCCTTTACGCCCGTCTTACGGGTTTGTACGGTGTACGGGTCTGCCAGACTTCAGCTATGACATTCTGCTGAATTCCTCACCTTTGATGTGTTCTCTGTAGTCTAAAAATTTGTAATAGTGATTATATCCTTCTGATTTTGTACCTGGATATTATGTTTGAGTGAAATCTGCACAATAAGGACACTATGGGGCATTTGACCATATCCCAACTACAGTATTTCACCACAAAAACCACTTAGATGAGCAATGTATGAGTTATGTTGGATTTATAAATTCTTGAATGACATTAAAAAATGACTGTCTCTCGACATTTTGTACCTAGAAGACCCAGTATCCCGTAAAATACTGCCATACCCCCGTACCCATACCCGTACCAGTAATGTACAAAGCTCAGAATCAACCCGTATGATTACAGGGACGGGTGCACTGTACCAGTATGGACCCAGTAAAAAATACGGGCGTACCAGTAATACTGTACAGTGTGTAGCCCTACTTTAGAAGTACACACCTCTTTGAGCACCTTTGCAATTTCTCCACTGCGTTGGGCTTGGGATCGCTGTTCAGGTTGATGGTGGAAAACCACATTGCACATTTGCCAGACTTGAAGTAAATTGAGAAGCAGTTTAGGTTATGATCTTATGCCTCCACACATGTATATGTCCATTTCTGGGGGAATTGAAAGATGGGAGAGTAAGCAAGTGATGTAGCTCTTTTCGGGGACCTAGGTGAGTAAAAAAGACCATTTAGTAGGGACAATGGCAAGAGAGAAAATAGGAATAGGAGTGGGCACCAAAAAACCTGTCACTGTAAAATGGGGAATCACCCAGATTTTTCAATACGTGGTATGAAACAGGAAGTGTTACAGACTTCTGGCAGTTATGAGAGAACACTATGCGCCAGAAAATTTTAGGTATCCTGAACATAGGGATAGAAAATAAAAGTTGAGCCATCAATATGACAGCACTCATTTAGCACTCGCCCTTTCCTTTGGGCCTCGTCATTGCCACATGCAGTGGTGGCCCACATCTCCTTCATTGTGTACATTAACCCAGTCAGTACCTTTGACATTTGTCGACATGCCTGACAAGCAAAGCATCAACAAAGTCCATCAAAGCATAGTGGAGGATGTAGTCAGCTATCACGAAGGTTGGCAAAGAGATGGAGGAGACAAGGCCCAGTGTTATGTTGAGCCCCAGATGGAATGTTGGTGAGTGAAGTATGAGCCCAGACATGAGCAGACAGCTTAGCCAAGTCCGAAATCACTCTGTTATGAAGTGGTTGTGGGCCAGTGCTGAAGCGTGGCGAATATGAGGCCATCGCAGTCCAAGCTTTTAGCGTACACATTATTTTATTGGACTTCTTTTGTACTTGAATCTTGATGCAAAGGACTATAACCGTGCAAAGAGAAGGGAAAGAAATCGGAAACTATGATGCATTATAGATGCTAGTGTTCGGAAACAAAACGAAAAGGAAAGGCCGATCAACTGTTAGCATAAAGGCCACACAGAAATAAATGGACGGGTGAAGTCGGGAGCATTTGCACATAGCCACACACAGAAAGAGGGTGTAAAGAACTCATCCTCATTTCATTTGGCCTCGTAACACTCGTCACCAGAAAAATGGCTGAAAACTTTCAGGGCAGATAACTTGACAGCAGAATAATACTCACTTATACTCACTTATAAGGGAAACAAATTTATATCCATTACCTTATAACTCCTGATAGGCTGCGTAAAATTACTCTGTAGCTTAATTACTTCATATAATTATTTTGAGTGGGTAACAAGGCAGTATAATGACCAGGAAATAATTTTCAAAGCCTTGTAACACAAAATAAGAATAGCAGAATAATCGTAAAGTAACAGTAATGAACCAATTAATAATAAGGGCCTATAAGGTTGAGCTTACTCAAGACAACTAGAATGAGTGCATAAAATTCCCTCATTGAAACTATTTAAATTTATAGTGAGACCTGCCTGAGAGTATAATCTGGACAAATGGTTTTGAGTCAGTTATAAGGTGTTATAAGGCCTGCAGCTACTATAGTAGCACAAAAGGCCCAAAATAATCTTGATGCTAGCCCAGAATCAACTTGTATACAGCCCATGGCAGAACAAAATATTATCTGAGGAATAAGGCTTTTCAGAAATCATTTTTGTTTCCTTTGTAAGTTCATATCAGCCCAGAAAACAAAACATTAGATTTCCATAGATGACAATCATCATGTATCTGACTCAGTTGCAATTGAAAGAGTTACTAGTACATTCATTCACAAATGAAAGGGATGTGGGCCAACGCTGTGCATGGCAAATACAAGGCTACTGATCAGAAGAAGAAAGGTGCCACTGCTTCGCATGGCAAATTACGAGGCCTGTTTAAGTAAAACGGTTTCGTATGCAGTAAAAAATTCTTTTATTTAGATAGAGCCCAATATTTAAATGACCTTGGATTAGAGGTATCCATAGTGATTCAGAGTCTCAGAGAGTGGCTCTTGATGACTTTCGACGGCTGTTGAGGGAAGGTAAACGCCAAGTAAATGTGTCTGAACCTGGTGCATCAACAGCGATGGAGGGAAGGCAGGAATGACGTGTCAGTTGAGCGTCAGCTAAAATGGCAGTGTTCGGGCACTTCGGAGCGCTGAGGTGGCATGTAAAAGTTAGAACCCGTGAGAAAGTTTGATACTCAATTGAGGGGTCGACATAAGTTAACTCGGCCTAAAGGGCCTCGTAATAATCAGTAACTTTAAGACCTCTAACCTACCTGGATGAATAAATATGAGAGAGGAGAGAATGACAGTGGTGAAGCCTCTACCTTACTCGCAAGCTTCGCACAATAAGTAATAAGAAAACCAGGGGCAACTGCCCCCATTGAAATGTGAAGATTGTGAATGAGTGGTAGGGCTTGTAAATACAAACAGGTGTCAGTAGTAGCGGTAGTAGTAATTTATAGAGGGTGGGCTGGGTGGGCAGAAGAAAAGTGCAGGCAAAATCTGGGAGAAAGTCAAACTGAAAAAATCACGAAATGAACAAGAAAGATATATAAGCGACAGATCATACTGGTCTACGATGGGCATCCGCTGCAAACCCCAGCACCTGTCGCATCCAATTGTAGGAAAGATGTTGAAACCAATTAATTGTAAACAAAAAGAAATAAATGAAACGAGTATGAGATCAATCGGATGAGGCTCTGCTTGCTATTTGCAGAGGCCTCCGAAGGTGCAAGCACCTACATCAAATGATATGCTCGTGGAGGAGAGAAAGAAAAGCTAACGCGCCTAACCAGCAACTTTGGCAAGCCACAGATTTGGATACAATAGGGGCAAGGAAAAATTGGAAACAATAGCACCGGGAAACCAGGAGCTATTTGTATAGCCACAGGCAGAAAGTGAGTGTAAAAAACTCAGCCTCATTCTTCAGCCTAGTGATGTAGGTAAGCTAGCCACTCATCCTCCATCTCCATAATATCATAATGTCATGCACACTCTCCACTCCAGCATTGATCACATCACTCTCAAAGTGTGTCTGTTCCAAGCTGCCTGTACACACATTTGTGTGAAATCCACAGCACTGAGAGCGTCTAACCAAGCATTGGAGGATATCACATACTTAAGAGGTTTAACACCTTCTCCAACACCACTTTTTGATCTGCAATAAGATCTGGAGGGAAAGAGATGGGCAAGAAGTGAGCTTGGAGGCAGAGCAAGGTTTTTAAGTGAGGAGATTCAAATTTGGCAGAAGATGCATTGAGTTTAACGGGTAGAGGCGATGGAGGACGTCTTCATGTCAGCGGATGGGAATAATTTCGAATACGGCAGACGAGGAGATGACTTTGAGCCACGGAGTTTGGTGCGTTCTTTGAGAGAGAGCATGTAGATTTCACGCAATGTGTCAAATTGTCGTCAGATGTCTGTTGGCATTGCTTTCGTGAAGGAACGAAGATGGATGATAGTTGGTTTTGCTGAGGTGTATTCAGAGATTGCAAAGTAGGCAGGTTTGGACATAACAATCATGAGTGAAGGGAAATCAGGGATAGAGAATGATTGGAGGTGGATGTCCATGTCGAGGGGTCATGCAATAGAAAAGAAGATTAGCAGAATAAATGACCTTTAAAAACACAAAGCATACCTTTGAGAGAAGTTGACGATAGCATGTGAGGGTGCACCTATCCACTTGCCAAGATCCCATGCAGACTCTCAGGTTGAATACTGGGAGGTAATCCTAAAAAATATCAATTTATGACACTATCTCACTGATATCTTAATGAGTATAGGTCAACCAGTTGAAGTTCCCTACCATCTTTCAACTCACACTTGATATTCTTCCTATCCAGGGATCCTCTGTTCCATGTGAGTGTGGTTTCTCTTCCAGTGCTGAGATCACAACATGTCGAAGGAATCACATCAACCCAGAGCTTATGGAAGCTCTTCAAATGCCCAAGTTCACTGTGAAGCATGGCCAGAGCCTTGATTTCCCAGCTGGGACTAGTAGGGAAGTAGACCTCGAAACTCTCCTTCAATCAATGGATTGCTTGTTTGACGAGCTGGAAGGTAAATCAGTTGTTCTTGAGAGTGTTTCCTTTACTGATCTGGATATCACTGCCCAGCATTAGTAGGATTGTAACTGTCAATCTCTTGTATTCAATTTATGTTGCAAACTCCATAAGGTGTGATACCATTTATGGTATCTATTTTAGTGCACATGTTCAATGAAGGTAGCCCTAGTCAGGTATTTTGGCTTGTGAGTATTTTTGATGATTTCTTTGTCATTTTTATATCATTTTATGCGAGTGTGAGAAACTTCTACTATTCTCACAGAGGAACATGAATCCTCTACTGGAATGATCATATTTCTTTGCTAAATTCGCAGACCTCATTAACAAATATTACCATATATATCCATGTTGTCCCATTTTCTCAGCATTTCTCCTCATGATTTCATCATTCACTCTTCTGCTTCTACCATTCAGCTTATATAAGTCATTTCCAAGCTTCAGAGCTGGGAGAAAATGTGTACTTGTGTGTCTGTACATGTATTTTTGTTTTTCTTTGACTGAGTCAGTTAGCCTGGGTGATACACTCCCCCCCCCCCCCCCCCTCCTCCTATAATCCAGACAGTATTTATGCTTCTAATGAAATAGAATTTGGCCCAACAGAACTCATTCAGGGCTTCTAAATGACTCATAAAGTTGGATTTATGGCTTGAGACAGTAAAACTTTGTTTTGACTCCTGTACTCAGGGGCCTCAATATTTTCTCATTTCTCTTCTGACAGATCTATGATTGTCCTCTGTAACGAAAGATGTATTATATGATAGATACAGAGAGTAGTGGAGAAAAGACTTACATTTGTCATTAGTCAACTGAGTCCTTCCTCCAAGTTCCCCTCACATATGAAGTGTCTCTTTCAAATTGTAGTTCATGATAAGAATGGAGAGCACTGCATAATCTGTCATATATTCATCAATGCATGCCCATGGATACTGTCGGCTTTTGATAGCTGGTCCAATATGATTACAGTAGCGCTCCATTGGAAATGACCAGTGTGTCCATGTGGGCCCAATCCACTCGATATGGTCAGGAATGTGTAAGAAGCCATGGATAGTCATGGGGCAGGCACTCATACAGTTGGGATTGTGTTGATAGTATAGTCTGCAAACTTCATGTTAACGCAATGCCAAATTGAGTAGAACAGAATGATCACTGTACTTCTCAAATTCTTCTACCCAAGAAGCTATATCAGCCCTCAATTCTGGCAATCATGACTGTTCATATTCAAAGTCCATGCAAAAAATGACAATCTTCGCAAACTTGACAAAATGCTCGTAATAGACTTGCTTTCTGAAGCAGTTGTGAAGAAGAACTGGTCCCAGATGCATCAACCAGAAAGACCATGAGTCAGCAGTACTTGCTTTCTTGCCAGCATCAGAGGCAATGTCTACCGGTCTCTGACCAAATGCAGATGGGATGAAGTTACCGCTGGCTGCAGTAGCAGCTCCTATGGCCTCCCAGACCTCCTTTGTCAGCTCATAAGACCCTTTCCCTTCATCCAAATCCTTGAAAGAACCCATCCACAAGTTAACGAGTATCTGTAGGATATTCTCGAACCACAGGTGCATGACTTCGTAGGGTACACAGTGTGAGTGATGATAGGCTGTGAAAGACGGAAGAGCCTTTGATACCATATTGGGTAGCAAGTCACTTGGACTGGGTAACATTTGGCGCCATATCGACCTCTTCTGCCTGTGATTTGATTTCAGCATCTGTATGGAGAGGAAGATTGAGAGGGTTGTATTTCTTGATTTTGGATGCATCAGCTCATACAGCAGGATGCTGGGAGCGGTCTAGAGGTACATAGAGTGTGCGACCTCCAGGAGCTGCAATACCAGTGATGTTGCAGATGCGACAAGGGCGAAAACCATTGTGACTGACAAAGCAAACCAAAAATGACATCGCTGGAATATCACTGAACAGCAGAATAAGATATGCATGTAATGCGAAAAGAGCGTTCGCAGATGCATCAAATGCATGCACACCTTGTTCCAGCTTCATCAACTCCTCCACAAGTGGCCATGAGAACGAGTCTGGGTCCTTGGGTTTATTAGGCCCAGGAATGACACTAACACAAAGAATATTCTTGATGTGATTACGGAGCTCAGGTGGGAGGTTGTAGTTGTAGATGAGCAAGGGCCAACAAGTCTTGGTTCACCAACGCCAAGGCGCAAAACCATCTGTTGATAGCCTGAGTGCAATGTTATGCTCATATTGGAAGAATTTGTGTGGAAAGGTAGTATTGCCAATGGTGACAGCTTTCTCACAGAGCGTCTGATACAGTTTGCAGTCATAGATGTCATTGATGGTGTTAGAATTAGGATGGTAGTTGGCTTGGTACTTCATCTCTGTCATCATTGACGGGCTGCAGAAAAAGGAGATGAGTCAAGGAATGAGGGGTATGTAACAAAACCGCTTCCAAGGGCATGTGGTGCCTGGGTGAAATTGTGGCTCATTGCAGTACTTGCAATGGGTGTCATCAGCATGTGGGCCAATGAAGCAGCAACAAGAGTTGGTGCAACAATCATAGTTTGTGACCTTCCATGACTGGATATTCTCTGACTGAAAGGCGAAAGGAAGGGCCTCAAACATACTCAAAGTCATATATGTTTGGACTTTGAGTGAATAATGACGAAGTAGCGCCACTTTGTCTTCTGTGAGTTCTTGTGCTGAATAAAAAGTCAGACATGCACGAAGAGAAACTTTTGACATTAACTTACCAAACTCAGCCAGCTCAGCTTCAACATCACCCCATATGATGTCCTCCAATGTGAGAGCTTCTAATCCCTCGTCAATTTCAGCACTCCAATCTACACCATGCTCCTCATCAAGTAACCCATCCTCATTCCGAGTCTCCACATCCTCATCCTCATCTTCAGGGACATCTTCCACCCAAACATGCTTGGACTGGTGGAGAGGGACCAGTTCTGGAGATGGCTCACAAGTGATTGGTGTGTCCATATCAATATTGAAGGTGTCGACATCTATCCTGGCAACATCCTCAAAGATATGTGCTGCATCTGCCTCTGTAAGGACATGTATGTCGAGCTCCAGACCAGAAGCATTGAGATTGTCTATCTCCTTGTCATCATCAGTTTCAGTTTCGGCATCGCTAGTAGCAGAGTTGAATATTGGAAGGGGAATTTTGGGTTTCTTGAGTGCTTTGAGGTGTCGGCGCTCTGTGTGTTTGGCAATGCGTAAGCTGCAGTGCTTGCACTGCACCATTGTTTCTCTGCAGACACATTTTTTTGCTGGCTGATGGTTTGGGGTTTGCCATCCCATGTTAGCACTCAGAGAAACAAATGAAGGTTTGAAAGATCGATGTTGATTTGGACTATGTCATAGGGGTTATAAAGAGCTGTGTAGGGAGGGATAAACAAAAAGGAAGCAGATAGATAGAGGAACAGAAATTTTCTTTTTGCCCGGTCACATCTTAAGCTTGCTCTCAACCTAGTTGACAACCCATGTCCATCTTGGTGACTGGAAATCCTCCTCCAACATGTCCTCAGTCACTGCTCCAACCCCTACCTCACAGACCTTGGTCAACAGGAGTGCAGCTGCCACAAAGATCAGGCGTGGCATGAAAAGGAGAGAACAAGAAGAGAATGGTAAGTCAGATGTCATTGAGTTAGTGATATGGCGTATACTTACAGTACACCCTTCTTGATGCATGGCTTGGCTACACATCAAACCTGCTGGTATGTGTTAACCTGTTTAATTGATGTAATCAGACTCTGATGTGGTTTTCACAGCTGAAGATGCATCTGATGGGCATGACAGTACTGGAAAGCCTAAGGTGAAAAAAAAGAAGAGTAAGTCAGTTAGATATTGTTGACCACACAATAAGAAACATATCACCCACTCATAGAATCCAGCCTGAAGACGAACTCGAGAAGGGCCAATGCAATGTCAAACACAACACCCACACTAATGAGAGACTCCACTCGTAGCAATGTCCCTGCCACTGCTAATGTTGTTCCAGCTGCCCCAGCTACTCCTCTCAACGCCATGACAGTTCCAGCTGCTGCTACCAATGCCACTGCTCCTACCACTCTTGGTATTGTCCCAGTTGCTGCTACCATTGCTCCCATGGTTGTACCAGCTGCTGCTACTGATATCATTGCTCCTACTATCATTCCAGCAAATACCCCTGCTGCTGTCCCTGCTCCAGCAAATGTCCAAGTTCCTGCTGCGGCCACAAGCACTACTCAGGGTCAGCCTGTTGATACGAATAGCCTGGAGTACTGGAGACAAATGGCATTAGCATTGCAAGGTGAGTCAGTCTTCGTTAATACTTGAATGCTGCTGATACTCAGGCTGCTCCAGCCAGTAGCACCATGATCCAAACCAGTGCCATCTGAGTGATCAAGAAGCCTGACAGCAAAGCTGGTGACAAGAAGAAAGGCTACAATATGAGAGTGACAATGCGTACAACACATTTTTGGTACATTTGTCCCTATTTATTCTTAAAGCTATCGGCTGACAACATCACCAGATAGGCTACTGTACGCAAAAACTGCTTGAAGGCAGGCATTAATTTGAAGCTCTCCTACAGCAAGCAAGAGCTCGAAGCTAAGGATAGGCTCTGCAAACTGGTGAGGTTGCTTCTCATATTCCCATATGTCCCTTTGATTTTATACACTCACTTGCAGGTTGAGAAAGAGCTTCCTTATTTTACTAATAAGTGTTTCCCAGGTTATTGGCCAACCCTTGCAGTGTTAAAGCAGTCTCTCAAGAGTTCAGTCAAGACCCATAAGAAGCTGAAGATCAAGAAAGTTGCTGTGGATGAAGAGGACGAGGATTCAGGCAACAATAGCGAAAGTGTCAGTGGCAGCGACAATGATGAAATTTAATGGTTTGAACTACATGTACTAATAGCTAAATATGATTCTTTCTGCTTGCTAACAGAGTTACCTGTTTACCTCTCCTTCTGGGTGAATTCTCGTGGCTAATGGAGCTTTCTGCAAGATACCAAGAGTGGGATAATATCACTCGCAGAGAATCCTTCTGTCTCACCCCACTGTGGATCACCCTGATCTGCTAAGAATCATCCCATCTTTGATGTACCCAAGAACAGAGTCATTTTGACCGACCAGGTGAAAGTTTCGCAAAATTTGATGATGGGTCAAGACCAGGTTTTTTGGCAGACAGAATCACCCAGTCTCGAGAGAGGTGCTAATCTCCCTGAAAGAGGGGTAGAATCTGTTGAACACTGACTTAAAAAGACCTACTGAAAACCCAGTCCAGGTGGGGGAAAATCACCCATCTGGCTGGATTTCAGAATGTTGCTCGTCTTTAGTCAACTGCTTCTTCACTTTGTAGGCCTGGATGATACCATTCAGCACATATCCCTCATATGTAGAGTTTAATAGACTTATTGCTGCTCTACATCCTCAACCATCTTTGTCTGTGCTTCTCCAAAGGTGCCTGTTCATTGTGCTTGATTGCTGTGTCATTGCAACTTGAAATACTCATTGACAACTATGTCATCTCCAGATTCGCTCTCTAAACTCCCCAGAACCATCACCATTGCTGCCAAAATGACCTCTGCTTTACTGAACAGTGCCTGATGCTTATCATTGTCTGCTGTTTCGCCTGCTGTTTGATTTTTCAGGTCAATGTTGTCAAATGTGCTCATCAAGTCTGTGACTTCATTTTCAGTCATCCTTGGGACAGCCTGATCTAAATCATCTTCCTCATTGTCCTCCCCACCAGTGGAATCTCCCCTTTATCCTTCCTCATCACCATCTGATTCCTGGTCTAACTCCTCCAATACCAATTCATCGCCAGTTTGCTCAGTCTCCCATTTGCTTCCCCTCATCTGGGTTGTCATTGACAATGGGACCTGTCAAAGACTCAGAAACATGGCTTAGCCTCTGCACAGACAAGTGGTATCATCTCAGGGGTCAATGTGGCTCCCAAGTTGTTCTTGTTCACTTTAATGTGCTGGGTGAGTAGGACGATGTTTGCTAGCGCAAAAAAGGCCACAATCTACACCATTCGTTTGCTGTCCCTGGTTCTGAAGACACGTTCAACATCATGAAGCTATGGATGCAGGGGTATGTACTTTCGGCCATGGTATCATTGACCAATCACTCGTCTCCACAATTGTATCAGGTGCAAACATAAAGTTCTCATCATATTCAAAGAGAAGAGGGGGGGAAATTGCCAGAAAATTGCCAGAAGCATAACTCACTGATAAATGTCTTGGGCTCCTAATGTCATGAAGAAGAGGTTGCAACTGCAGATGAAGTGGTTAACAATGAGAGAAAAAAAATTCTTAGTAAAGATAAAAGGACATAGCGGAGACATTGGAAATGAGGCAGTGGACGACCTGGCAAAGAAAGGAGGACAAAAAGAGGAACCCAACACTCTAAATATAAACATACCTCAAGACTTCGACCTCAGCAGAGTACAACTAAGCAACCTAACACAAGCATTAGCCTATTGAGGGGCAAACCTGTATAAAAAACAAAACAGGGACAAAGAGAGAAGAAAAACAAAAAACCATTGTCTGACAACCCAAGACAAGAGTCATGAATGCAGGAGAATATAGCCATGATAAAATCAACTCTCCCTCAATATCCATCTCTATCCATCCTGTCCTTTCAGCCCTCCTTCTCCCCTATTCCCATCCCCATACCATATTTACCATCATCCTCATCCTCATATCCACATTCTGTACACACACACGCACACACACACACACACAGTCATTGAGTGTGTACATGTCAACAACACATATCCATAACCATGTCTGGAACCCTGATTTGAGGTCTTTTTATAGTTCTTTCAATAGCTTTAATACAGAATATGTCTGCACACCAATCAAATATACTAAAGGCATTCATATATAGCAATTTCTGTTCAAATATCTAAGTTACTGATACATCATCTATTTGGACTTATATCCAAGTTACAAATTCAGCACCTCCAAGTCCTCATTTGTGAAGGTTTACTTGTGTCACTTTTTGTGGGGTCTTACATTCATTTAGATATGCACTCATAACTCACCAGAAGGATTCAATCTCATTACTATGTATAAGAATCTGACTGAGTCCATACTTGAATTTGTTTGTCTGCAGTAACAATTAGTTATTGTCAAATCCTCTTATAATTCAATATCAGACAAATCAGCAGGAAACTCTGAAGATGTGAAATCAAATTGTTGCTCAGCATATATACATTTTACATTGTTTAGCAGGGACAGACATAATTTTTAAAAATCAGTACTAAATCTCAGGGCTAGGTTTTCATTCTGCCAGCTCATGATTAAGCTGCTGAAGGCTGGCTTCACAAATAGCAATTTCTTTTGGGATTTGAATGGCTTCAAAATATTCTTTGGCTTCTTCAAATTTTGCTTTGGCAGGAAGGAGATGGCCTTCCTCATGATCAATTCTTCCAAGACTGTGCAAGCACTGTGCAGTTCCCAGCCTGTCAGTGATCTGCTCAAATTGCTCTTTGGCTTGCTCAAGCATGACCTTTGCATCCTCATATTGGCTTAGTATCCTGCATATATCCCCCAGGCTTTGCAAGCATTGAGCTGCTCCCAGCCTGGATGCGACACCCTCAAATTGTTCTTTGGCTTGCTCAAGTGTGACCTTTGCATCCTCATATTGGCTTAGCATCTTGCATATATCCCCCAAGCTTTGCAAGCATTGAGCTGCTCCCAGCCTATCACCAACACTCTCAAATTGTTCTTTTGCTTGCTCAAGCATGACCTTAGCATCTTCATATTGATCTAGCATCTTGCATATATCCCCCAGGCTTTGTAAGCATTGAGCTGCTCCCAGCCTGGATCCAACACCCTCAAACTGCTCTTTGGCTTGCTCAAGCATGACCTTTGCATCTTCATATTGATCTAGCATCTTGCATATATCTGCCAGGCTTTGCAAGCATTGAGCTGCTCCCAGCCTGGATCCAACACCCTCAAACTGCTCTTTGGCTTCCTCAAGCATGACCTTTGCATCTTCATATTGATCTAGCATTCTGCATATATTCCCCAGGCTTTGCAAGCATCGAGCTGCTCCCAGCCTGTCACCAACCCCCTCAAACTGCTCTTTGGCTTCCTCAAGCATGATCTTTGCATCCTCATATTGGCTTTGCATCCTGTATATATTTCCCAGGCTTTGCAAGCATTGAACTGCTCCCAGCCTGTCACCAACCCCTTCCAACTGCCCTTTGGCTTCCTCAAGCATGACCTTTGCATCCTCATATTGGCTTAGCATCCTGCATATGTTCCCCAGGCTTTGTAAGCATTGAGCTGCTCCCAGCCTGTCACCAACCCCCTCAAACTGCTCTTTGGCTTCCTCAAGCATGACCTTTGCATCCTCATATTGGCTTTGCATCCTGTATATATTCCCCAGGCTTTGCAAGCATTGCACTGCTCCCAGCATATCACCAACCCCCTCAAATTGCTCTTTGGCTTGCTCAAGCATGACCTTTGCATCCTCATATTGGCTTAGCATGCTGGATATATCCCCCAGGCTTTGCAAGCATTGAGCTGCTCCTAGCCTGGATCCGATTTTTTCATATAGATTCTTAGCCTGTTGTACCTTCTGCTTTGATTGTGTATGTCTTCCCTGATGATAAAGGCACCCTCCTAATCTTTTATAGCATTCTGCTTGTATCTGTTCAAAGGTGTTGTTCCTAGATATACTGTCACTGCTTGTAACCACTTCCACATTGCTTGTCTCCTGATTTATCTGATGCTTATATAGTTCCTCCACATCATGGATTATATTTATAGCCTTCCGATATTCTCCCATGAAGCTCAACATAGATTCTTGCATGAACATCACTTCAGTTTGATCACTCAAATTCAGCTGTGACTTCCATCTCAAATATTTCCCAACCAATGGCACAAGCCCTGAAAAGTATTGTGAATAATTATACAATTGCTGTAACACATTCATATGTGATCTTTCAAATGACCTCTTGATCTGTATTTCCAAAATTTTGTAAATATTTCCAATATGCAGTCCAAGCTGACCATCTTCTTCACTGGGAGTTAGAGGTAAATTGTTTATGAAGGACTCATAAAATACCCAGACCTGATTTTCAAGATGGTCTCTTTCCTGAAAACTCTTCATAATGTATTCCCCAATTGGTGTCAGTATTTTGAGTGTCTTGTCTCCTGTCTCATAAATAAGGCATGCCTTCTTCAAGATAAGAGCCTGTGTTGTTGAATCATCAAGATCCATGGTTGCATCAGGAAGCATTTTGGGCAAGTTTTCCAACCAATGTGGGATACCACTTGGTAGTAAAGCAACAAGTCTCAAGACTTCTTCTCCTGTTGGGGAAAGCTTTTCTCTGACAATGTTGAGTGTCAACTTAATTGAGACTTCAATACTTGTAAGCCTGTTCTCCTGTTGTCCCAGTCCAAATTTCTTCAGCACTGCTGTCTTCTGGTGACTCCACCTTTCCATTATGTTCTTCAAAGGCCATTCTCTGGCAAGCTGTGCCATGAGCATAATAGCCAAGGGCATACCATCCATCTGAATTAACAAATTTTCCAAAATGGGATCATCCTCCTCAATTGTAAGGTTTGCATCAGAACAGAAAGAACAGAAAGCTTCCTTGGCTGCACCAAGCTCAAGAGCAGGCAATCCAGATCCTCCTCCAAGTTTATGCCACTTAATTTGTCCAGGCCCCTCAGTTCCTCTCATAGTAACAATAACTGAGACTGACCTGCATCTACAGATCATTTCAATTAAGTTGTTGACTTCAGTCTGGCCTTTGCTACCCCAAGGTGTCTCAAAATTATCCAGAACCAGCAAGACTCGTTGGCCACCTCTGAGCTTGTCCAGCAAAAATTTGAAGGAATCTTTTCCTTGTGTCACTTGCAGTCCAATGGCCTGCACCAATCCCTGAATAAGGATCATTGCATCTGGAAGCATTTCACAAGGGATGAAATAGCATCTCTCTGCAAATTTCTCTTTGACCAAGGGATTTTCCATGATGTACAAGGCAACAGATGTTTTGCCTATTCCTCCAGCTCCAAGAATGGCAATATGGACCTGTTTGGTTCCACACAAGATATTGACTGCTTCTTCCACAAGGTGGGATCTCCCAGTGAATACATCTGGAACTTGAGGTGTTTGAAGAAGCAGATCACTGAAATTATGAAATTAGATAAAATAGTCAAACATAGTAGCATTGTACATACTCTGCTGTGATTTCCTGAAGAGAAAAAGTTGTCAGACAGTGAATTTTGGTAGGAAATTGTCATTTACTTTTGGTTTGTTCTCGGGAAAAATCTGCAAATGACCTGTGTAAGAACTCCGATTACGTGGGAAACAGAGTACTCACTGGTAATGTAATTATAATGTGCGTCTCGCGCAATATTAGTGATAGTGGAGCCCGCAAAACTCATGTGCTGAGCCCCAGAAAAGAAATTCCCCTGGTTTCTGGGACTATCCATTGGTTCCATGTCTGAAGCTTGTTATTCACTCCTTAATAAAATCTCGAGTCATAATTCCAACTCACCTCGAAAAGACTTGGCAGAGGTGTAGCGTCTGTGTCGTGAAGGGTTGAAAAGTGTCTCAACCACGTGATCAGAACTTGAAAAGCTTGAAACCATCGTTCCAATGATGGCTTTCTACGATTGATGAGCCAATCAGCGTTTAAGGACCAGCAACGTGTACAGCACACCTGGATCAATGACGTGACGATGGTGGCGGCGCGGCGGGTTTATTATATACAAACTATGAACAGTGTGGGTTACTTGGTTCTTCACTCGTACGACTAGTCTCTCATAGGACAGATCACACCGACAATCGTCATGTAGGCACCAAGTTCTTATTGACAATTGGGTCGTAGGCATTGCCACTGATAGATTTTTATCTCCACCTTCGTCCCTCGTCCCCCGTCCGTCGTCGTCGTCATCATCGACTCACTCGCCTGCCTCGAACTGTTATTCTAGATGACTATATACTCTTCCCCAATGAACAAGAGTTGAATAAAATTCCCTGAACCCCATATGTATGTAACATACTGGTGACATCAGGTCTGGCATACGTAGTTGTTGCGTAGTTCTTCTACTTTGGTCTCATGGTGGGGATCAGGTGTGCGGAGACGGTACCCCTAACTTGAGACTGGTTGTGACGGCATCGCAAGAAAGGACCACTGTGAATATGAGAAAATACAGGCTCAGATTCATCGTGAAGGTTTTTCATTCAAGAAGAACCTTGCCTTCCTTTGAGTTGCATCGCAGAGAGTCCAATGGCAACGAAGTTCTTCTCGTCAACCTTCCCTGCCGCTTTACTGTTGAAATACGCTGTGGCACGAAAAGGCGGGGGAAAAGAATGTTTGACCTCGTATTGGTATCAGAGGCAAACAAGTAAAGATACAGCGGATGTAACTACCGTATTTATAGTCCGTAAGTAGCTAAAATACCTCACAGATACATCAGATGACCCCCCCTATACGTTGAGGGGCTGGATCCAGCTTGTCTTGATGAAATTCCATTTCCAACATTTACAATTTCCATTCTCCTCATTGATAACCTTGAGTTCATTTGAATTGCCCTTGAAACTCTCCCCCTAAACATCGCCTCCAAGCCGTCTCCTTACGCATCAGCAAAAAGTACGCCCCTTTATAACCTGATTATAATGGTTATAATTGGAGGGCTTGATTATATGCTGATTACAGTGAGATTATGAGGGGAGGGGTCAGATTATATGTAGTTTATAATGTGATTATAAGACCCTTGGCCTACAGACATGTGTATTGTACCTATAATCTAGCTATAATCAAGGTGTAATCTGGTTATAATCCACTGTAATCTGGCTGTAATCGGCACCTAATCAACTTATAAAGTGCTCATGAGGAAGGTATAGGGCGCATACATTGAAAATATAATCAACGTATCTAGATACAAGTGCAAGTAGTACTACTAGTATCTATGCATGCTTGGAACAAGAAATCAGCAAGGGTAAGGGACAGTAGCCAAAGATATTCATTCAATGAGCTGGAAGAAAGGTCTGATAGAGCAAAATCAGCACCGAGTCAAGATTCGCAGAGGTGATCCTCATACTCAATGAAAAATGACACAGACAAGATCCAACTGGATGTCAAAATTTCTGAGTAGATATGAGTAGTACTGAGTTGTACAGATAAAATCTGATGGGGCAAGGACTTTTTGGAAATCCTTGGACTTGGTCATATTGATGCCAAGCTTATCTGAGTAGTTCCAACAATTTTGTGTCAAGCTCACCATCCTCTCGTATGTAGGGAGAGTGGTTTCATCATTGTATTCTATCTGTCTTCCCTGTCATCACACTGAGATGCCGAGCGTGGGGTTGAAGGCGAATGACTCAACCAACAACTACCTTCCACTCAAGACAAGGTTTATAGTTCAGGGGTAGGGAGACGCTAAAGCTCTCACAATAGATCTAGACGAACCAAATCTTCAAGGAAGAAGTAAAAGAAGAATAATCAAAGTCAAGATGAGCTGGAATACCACTTTGACTGGACAGAGACTAGTTCAGATGGGGGATAAAGGGTAAAAGGATGTAAAAGGATGTAAAAGGGGAGTGACATGGAGTATCAGAATGTGGTAGGAAGTGGGTAAAATGTGAGGGGGATGATTATGGGTGATGAGGAGGGGATACATGGGTGTCTGGTTGTGGTGATACACCAACAAGTACAAAACAAAACTGGGGTAGACAGAAAAGGATGGTAATACACTGCTTGAATAGGTGCAGCTACCTCTGAAGTGTAAACTGAGCACTAAACAAAGATGAAAAATGCAACTGGCTCAGAATCAAAAAAGACTTAGTACACCTCTGCAAGGTACTGTACAATATGACAAGTGACTATACAAACACACCTCTGCAAGGTACCGTGCAATACGACAAGTGGAACATTTGGTATGAAAAGACTGAGCACTGAGAAGACAAAGTTAAGCAGCTCAAGGGGTATGACGCCTCCCACTGAAGATGAACTGTAGATGACTAATTTCCACAGGAACAATACTTGTATTGCCATTGCACTGTATCTGTATGGTGGTTACAAGCAGTTGTTGTATGATAAGGTAATCGAAGTGTGCTTTTATAGTCAGCCACCCGATTAGCTAAGTACTGTATAGTAGTTTACTATGGTCTGTCAAGCCTCTGAGTCCATATGCTGTTCATAGGTAATTGTTGAGTATTAGTAGGAGTCTGGGATTGTAATTACATGTTGAACACATCATCAATCGCAATCCAGACAAGATATCTCTTGTCAGAGTAGTAAAACAAAATCAGAAATCTGGTAAATGAACGGTTTTGTATAGCAACTAGACCCAAATGAAGGATAGTAATGTCCTGTCACCAACTGTGTTTATGGTAGAACTCTTGAGATTAAACTAAATGAAAGCTTTCATCTCAAAAGATACCCATTTGTGAGTCATTCTAGTGGACAAGCTAGACAATTCATAGGTTCAATTGTGTATATAGTGAGTTCGCACTACTTCAATTAGAAGTGCACAAAATGATGGGGTGCCTGTATCAACGCCATGTCCTCTTTTTTTTCTACCAAGTCAAAATTTGTTGTCCTTGTCTGGCCCTAAACCAGCTTTTCAAACTCCACTTTGTGCAATGTGGATAACATGTCCTTTCATCCCTTCCACATCTCCCTGCCCTCTCCTCTCTCTTCTTCTCCCTCCCACTCTCCACAATGCCTCCCCCTCTCTTCCCCAAGTTATCATCATTCTTGACTGTTTCTCTATGGTGGGCTAATGTGCAAGGCTCTATCTCTGTTACCCACCAACACTACTGGATATTGCCAAATGCCATAACAGCAGAATGCGTCAAACACATCAACAACCTGACGACCATTCTTCTAGAAGATGGTTACATGGAATATGAGGCAGGGCTCTTTGCTAGGTGAATTTGTATACAGGCAGGATGGATGGGATGCTCAAGGTAGTGAAGTGACAACCTGGCCTGAAATATGGGTTGCTGCAGGTGTGTACATACTTTCTTTCACTCAGAATTGAGTAACACTGACATGCCTTTTGTCTCACTTTTCAGCTTGATCTCAACAGACCTCCAAAGTTAAAGTGGTTCATCTCA
This sequence comes from Tetrapyrgos nigripes, assembly GCA_013368315.1. Taxonomy (NCBI): domain Eukaryota; kingdom Fungi; phylum Basidiomycota; class Agaricomycetes; order Agaricales; family Campanellaceae; genus Tetrapyrgos; species Tetrapyrgos nigripes. The sequence goes on from JAACJM010000042.1 coordinate 223,363, forward strand.
ACTTTCACTCCAGTCCCTACTAAATACTAATGTTGACTTTAGGCATATCAAAAACTGGCCAATGAGCACAAGAACAATGTGTGGTATATACTCTTCTTGTTTATTGTCATTGCCATTCTTACTCTTTGCTTTTCAGAGTTTCACTTTTCACCCTATCCCTCTTCTACTTTGTGTTTTGTACCACTGCAGACTTGGTGAACTCTATTCAGCTTTGGCTTTCCAGCCAGGAGTACTACGTAGTACTCCAATGTAGTCTGATATTGTCAGATATGGTATATGTAGAACCTGATACTGCCTGAGATGAAATGCCTACTGAAATCTGCTAAATTCTGATTAGGTCTGACATAATCGAGTGATGTAACCAGTGCAAACTGGTTGGGTCAAGCCAGATCCAGTCAGAATCTGTCATGATGCATGTAAAATTCTATGAGTATTTCACATTCACATTTTCACTTTTCACATTGTAAGTAAAGTGATGCTAAAATGTGCTTGAGCCCAAATTGAGCCTATGTGGTTTGAACAAATTTAATTGATTGGAATTTTGTATTGATCTATACTTCCAATGAACAGTTATATCTTTCTCTCCACTTCACTAGAATACATGATCCACCACCTACTTTCCACTATGCTCCATACTTATATCGTTTCTTACATCGTTAACTCCAGACTGATATCAGACATTACATCACAGTATCTGCTTTACACCACAATGCTATATTTATGGACTCACACAGCCACAGTAACTAACAGTATAAATACTTAGTAGTTCACTGTCTATATCTCCAGAGCCCACAATGGTATTCATCACCTCACTTGTTTAACAAGTGCCCTCATATTCATTTATTCTCCTACCACCAGTGCCATGTGAACAGCTGATGGATGTTGTGAGCACATTGAGTGGCATCGACAACCTACCAGTCAAGGTTCTCAATGCGTACAGAAGCTCAGTGTGTCATTATTGTTCTAAATAGGCAATTGACACCCCAGCTGATGGCCAGCTCACATGTGGGTGTCTGATGTTGTGCTCTGCAGAAATTTAATCAATCCTTTCTCAAAAACAATCCCACCATCTTTCTCACCAATGACTGGGTCAATTACAATGACCTGAAGACTTGGTTGACAGACAAAGGGTTCTTGGCTTCTTGTCAGAAATCCTCATCTCAGCCACCTTCAGCTACACCTTTGGCACATGCCGTACCCATGCAATCCTTCATATTTCCATATCTGTCATTCTTACATCATTCACCACCTAAGTCCAGAAACCCTCAGAGGGTTCTTCAATTATACCTATGTGCGCCCCTATGCTATTCTATTTCCATTTTATTCATTATGTCGATCATTCATTCCATTCATCGCTCCATACCTATATTCGTTGTTTAACATTTGATTTGTTTATTCTATTTACCATTTGGGACTTGTGATCGTTTAGTATATTAGTTATAGGAGCATCATAGTTAGTCGTGGAGTCTTGATACAGGAGTTGGTTTCACTACTTGTATATAGGTAGTGTTTTCCTGTACTCAAGCCTTAGAATTGATCTTGTTGTTGTTTCCTCTCATTCTTCTCTGCTTGCTCTGCATTGCGAATCGAGGAATACGTGCACTACACTTGTGTGCAGCAAATCTAGTTGGACAACTCTCTCAGGAGTCACGGTTGTCTCATATCCTTTAAAGGGATTCTCGTTCTACATTCACCATCCATTGTTGTTCTCCTTGATCTAGTTCCTTGTTGTCATCTCAGTTGCCATACAGGCATGTAGATTGATCTGCCAGCAGCTCAGATTGTTGGTCTCATAGGCTTAGGGTTAGTGGGTGAGTAGTGTCACTCCCTCTTGCCAAAGCCACCCCTATGTTCCAGACTCCTCCTGGGGCATTTTCCCCTCATTGACGAGCCCATTCAGCGTCAAGAGGCTAGCCTGGCTCAAGGGTTTGTGACAGAAGATCAATTCTCCCATTGTTGTTTGGGGGAATTCATTCAATTATCTTTATCAATCCTATCCTATCCTTTATTCTTCCTTTCTGTCAGTACCAAAAACCTCGAGGAGGGGTCAACTCGTTCAAGAACCTCTTTAAGCGCCTCAGGTACTGCCATCAGACGTCAACATTTTCCTCAGGAACTCACTACTTTTCTGGATCATCATTGGGGTCATTGGTGCTGCTCATCAGTAAAGAGCATTGCCCATAGTCACATATTGGCTGTTGACACCTTTCCAGACAGGGGTATATTGGCTACAGTATGTTACAATGGGTCACTGCCAGTTTTAGGGGTGCAGTGTCAGTGCTTGATTGGTTGACCAGAACTGCTGGGCAGGTTATCTGGTTGATCATCTCGTATTTGGTTCGCAGGGACGTTACGTTTAACCATATTCAGACATTGTTCGACTTCAAGACTTATATCATCCAATTCTATCATATCCACATTCTTCGGCCAATTGTATCCTATGCTTTACACTCACGGGAAGGCTTTGCGTTTGTTCAAAATCTTTTGGAAGGAGTAGGAGCTATACTCACTCTAGAAGAACATGCCTTGCAAGGGATTTTGACTGAATTTCGATGAATGCATATCCTTGATGAGGATGCCATTAATTGTTATGCAATTCCCACACGAGACTTATTATTCGCCATGGAAGCTATCATCACCACAGAATACATGGAGGCATTAGCGCTAATCACCAGTAACCAGTTGGACACTGAGTTAATTTGTGACCTGGATAATCAAAGACCCTTACAATGTCAGATCAGAGACATGATTTGGCAAAATCCAAGGGCAGTCAAAAGACTCAGGAACAACGAACCTCTGGGTGAATACGTGAACCCTGCGAGGTATATGAACAAATACACTAGGCAGTATCAAGCTCGATTCCCACTTACTGGAAGAGATCTCATATGACCACGTATGCTCGTAACTCATGATCTTATGGGAAACATTGAAAGGCAATTTTGGGAGGGAGGATACACCCGACCCACTATGTGAGAAGACATTATTCAGATGGATCATTATGTCAACACGCTACATATTGGAGGATTCACAGACGAAGCTACTTGGGTAGTTTGACAGATCAACACACTTCTGGAGTACACCATTCAGCCAGACGCTATGAACATGTTTATGAGGGAAACCACAGAAGAGTCTCTGCCACAAGAATCTGGTATGCCTATCATCTGTCCTGTGTCCCTCTTCATCTGCATCTCACACCGCCTTCTCATACCCATAGCAATAACTACACGAAGAAGTTACTGTCTTACCATGTATCATACATCATACATCCATAACATTGATTACTTGAAATCATAGCGAAAACAACAAAACATTGAGACAGCATGTACACGACAACTTTGATGCAGGATTAGTGATCGCCAGAAGAAAGCCAAAGCGCTCTTCTCAAAATTGGACACCAAATGCGATAGCGAGATGCATATAATGTGTGGCATTGAGCACAGTTGCTTGGGAACAAGTACCAAGATGAAATAGTTCTCGGTGAACATGATGACCTTTTGACGATTGGGATCCATTAACGCGCAAGATGAACAATGCAGACTTACAACCACAGCATTGCACAGCTGGGATTGCGAGATTTTGGGCATGAAGTAGAGCATGCACAAATCGCTCTGATAACAGGTATGTAAGTAGAATATACCAATTGAAGAGACACAATGCTCACTGGTTGCAAATATATCATCAGATTCCACATAAATGACAACTTTATAGCTGGTTTTGCACTGACTATTGATCTGGTTGCAGCACTTCTGGGCAGTTGAGGTAGTTGCCCCATACTTCCAGCTCTGGGTATTGGGGTCATACAGCCAATAGTTCAAGCCACTGGTGACTCGTTGAGTGGGAATGCCAGAGCTGGTGCTCTGAAAAGGATTTAAACAAATGGCAGGCAGGAATGAGAGGTTTGATGCACCAATAAAAGAGTGACTTCAACTTCCACAAAACCCGACCTGCATGCTGTGAGGCAGAAAGCATCGAAATCTTAGCTCTGTGCTGAGTGAGAGGATCCAGTCATACCGTCTTTGAGCTCGATAATTTGTTCGCCACAGTGTTGTGCAAGATGTATAGACATGCTGTCAGCAAGATTGAGTTTTCTTCAGACAACTTATTTGGTTTCTGCTAGGGAATTTTCTGTGCTGAAGTGTTCATGGGACAAAACGAACTAGAAGTATAGTAATCTACTGTTGAGTGGTCTATCAAATGTTTTGCCTGGGGCTAGGTAGCTGACAATAGCGTTGAAGGATTGTTTCTGTTGTCAAGCATTACCCTCCATGGCATCGGTCGTCACATTGGGGAGGAAAGAGCAGGGACACCAACAGAGACAAATAGTGCTGTGCTTCCACCATTCCTCTCTTCCCATCTCTTCTATGTATGAGTCTAGGATATCTCATTGCGAAACTCACATCCTGGAGTAATTTCTCTGCTCGCCAGCAAACCAAACACAATGACTTTTCTGTTCACATCCTTCAACTTCACTGCATGAGACCCAACTCCCCTTCCAATGCACTAGTCCATCGCAAGCTACTTCCACATCCACATCTACATTTTCATCCACACAATGACAAAAATGTCGAATGGAAAAATGACAAAACACCAACCAACCATCCCTCCCTGTACCCACTTGTCCATGTCCTGGTCCAGGTCCAACAACCCTCCCCATTTCTCCCCACCCCCCAAACCCCACTCCCTCTTCTCCGACATTGTATCTGGTCTCGACTTTTTAGTATGAGAATGGTTATGATGGGTATGAAGGATAAGTGGACGATCGAGATGATGGGGAGGATGGGGACTAGGATGGGGATACAGATGGGGATGAGGATGATTATGGGGAGGATTATGTGGACGGGGATGACTGGGGGTACACGTACAGGTATGGTGTACACGTACAGGGAGGAGGTTATGTATAGAGGCAAGGGGAAGGAGAAGAAAGAATAAGGACGTGAGTTTTAAGTTTAGTTTGCAATGGTTGGGGTTTGGTTTCTAATTACTGACGTTCTTATAGAGTTTTCCATCTTTGACCAACCTCACTATCAAGGATGTGCACTGTAGGGGCAATGACAAGTCCTATTTCTTCATGGGTGTTTGGCCCCGCCAGACTTTTGCAGATTTTTTGGGACACTCTGGGTGCTTGTTGCAATCCCTTCATCTAGTGCACCAGATTTCTCTGTGGTATAGGTAAATCTGCAGACACCCTGCAGGGCTGCGGACACCCTTCGGATAATGTTGTAAATTACTGTATAAGACTGTATGTACCATGCCATATATATATTTAAGCTTCCAGATGCTTTCCAAGTTGTGTATCTGCTGTACACAAAGTGTAAAAATCTTCACAAAAGGAGTATAAGCACAGCCACAGATTTTTTCCTGATACATTCCTACAGATTTTCTCTATTCAGGATATCAGGAGAAGAGTTCTACATTCTCATGAGTGTATCTCAGTGTGAAATTGTACAGCAAGGACACTCAAAAGGTCTCACAGTGCCTTTAAATGCTTGCTGCCAGCATTTGCACTACTCATCTTTGAATATCAAATAATTGTTAGTATTTGGCTCATGTCTTAGCATGTTTCTACAAGATAATACATTGTAATAGCTTCAAGATAATTTGTACTCATTTGTGGGAAGGGTGTCTGCAGGGTGTCTGCACGTGGCTGTGCATGTGCAGACACCCTGCAGACACCCTGCAGACACCCATGCAGACACCCTAAGAAAGCAAAATGGAAGTGTCAGATACAAGACTTCTGCCTAGAATTGGACATTAATGGATTTGATTCAAAGATTAACTAGCAATAGCCAATTTCTGTAAAGAGACTATTTTCTCTGCCTGTGTGTTTTCTTATACTGCTTTCCATTCTCTGTCTCTTCACTTCACTTTTCTGCATGACATCTGCGCTTAAACCCAGCTGAATGCTGTGGCTGGCGAGTTTCTGCTGGATTGGTAGTGATTTCCTCCTTTAGAAGCCTAGCTTCATGAACAGCCATGTTTGACCTGTTTAAGCCTTTCTCTTTGGTAAATGGCTTTGGTCTGGGTCTGGGAGGCATATTCTTCTCCTTCTCTACTTGCTTTGCTGTTCTTTTTGCTTCCAACTTTTCCTGTATAGCCTTACAAAAGTCACTCTCCAAAAAAACTAGTCAGAAAAAAAACTTGTAATTCATGTGTCCAAGCTTATGTACATGCACGAACAGCCATTATTCCTATTATTCATACTAGACAGTAGAACTTAACAAAAACAATGGTTTTGACAATGAATTAGTTAGTGGTGATGATAAATGGGATGTCTGCAGGGTGTCTGCAGGGTGTCTGCACTGGGTGTCTGCAGATTTCTCATACCCGTTTCTCTGGCCGATGAAGACTTCATAGCATTCCTCATGCTCAACACATCTTTGGTCGAGCTTCAAATTAAGGAAATATGTCGCGCAGAGTACAACTTTGCACAATGCCCAACTGCAAACAGTATTATCTTCGAGTTCAAGGATATCATTAATATTACCCCAAAATTGCTCACCGCTCTTCACGTGTACGACATGGTCAGCCGTCGACAGTACCGTTTTCTGATTTCAAGGGTATCATCACCCCAACATTGCTCACAGCTCTTTATCCATACGAGCACGGTGGACTTGCTTTATCCCGTCTTTGGGCAGGACGCTCCGGGAAGATCTGGAGCAGAGAATTTGGCATTTGGAGAGGGCTGGGCTCACGGTTTCCTTTGGAGTCGCAAACAATGATGATGATACGTAGTGACAAACGTATCCCAGCACAGACAATTTATGGCTATGTGAAATGTTTTTGACTTTGTCACCACTGTAATGTACATTATTGTCCAAGACCAGGTGTAGAGAAAATAGATGGACGTTGCAAAATAACGCAGCGGTAGGGTATATCAGCGTCAATGATTGGGTACAAATGTAGATTTGGGACAAGCTCCAAGACCAGACTACAAATGCGAGGGATGTCAAACGTCAAAATTAGGGCGTCTGAAGCAAGACACCTGAACACACCTTCTCGTATATCTTCTCAATCCACTCCATATTGGCCACAGAATCCTCCTTCGTGATCCACGTCTGCGGTGTCCTTCCTTTCAACCGATCCACAAATGCCTCCAACATATATCTATACGTCAACCACCATTGCTCTCCTTTACCCTCCATCTTTCCATCAGCAAATGTATACACTTTCTCCTTATGCATAACCGACTTCGTCCCATTCTTCTCGTTGACAGTAATCGTATGATACAACGTCAGCAACACAAAATTGAGCAAACTGACGGAACCACTCTCGCATTCTACTGTGGTGCGTATTTGAGGCATTGAAGGGATAAAGCTGAACTTACAGGGTATACCAAGGTCAGAGGTGATATTACTGATGATATCGTTTGGTAATGCAAGAGTGGTAGTCATCCGGCGGTCAACTTTGGGGTCATGCGAGGGTACGGCGGTAGCTGAGAGGATTTCTGTCGGGTTCCCGCCTCCGAGGTAGCGCAGGCAGTTCAGGATACAATATTCATCAAAAGAATTTTGTTTTCGAGCGGAGAGAAAAAAATGAAGACGAAAAACAACACTCACAACCCATATCCATGAACGACCTTCGCAAAAGCTTCTGCGCGTTTGAGATCTCTCGCAGCAACAGCGTACACGACGACTTCTGACGCAGATGCGTCTTGCAGTGGACGCGTTGGAAACGCGACTGCGTCAAGCCACTGACGCGCCTGCGTCCTATTCTGACTCCGGAAATATGATATATCTGCAGACCTGGATAGATGGTCCATTTGGACTCCTATCTGCACCCGTATCTGTGCCTCAGATATACGGGATTTCTGGACATGTATCCGGAGCTTTAAAAGGTTATCTTTCTTTTGTTCGAATAGCTATACAAACTAGGCGTCTTTTTGTACATCTTTACATAGATTACATGTGCCATCTTTTTGTTTACCTATCAAGTGTAATTAGGGGTTTCCAGATGTACGTTCTTTCTGTACGAATATTTAGAGTCAAAAATATAGCATTTATTTGTATATATATCTGAACTCCAAATACATCCTACTTCTGTACACCTATCTGCTCATCTATCCGTCGAGCCGATAGAAACGTACTTCCGGCGTGCGAGTTAGTGAAAAACTGTAGGACACAGCGGGGTGTGGAGCATATTTACCGGCCATTTTTGTGCACTCTTAAATGACGGATAGTTCACATGATTTTGGGTGAGATAAAATCCGTCATATTTGCTGGCAAAAACCGGGTCGCAAAAGCTCAAATTATGCGCTCAAGTTTTTCCGTGCCAAACCTTTTATTCATTTGCGACTAAAAAAGGGAAGCAAATAGTATTCAAATTTTGATTTGTGAGAAAATGTGCAAAAGGTATGATCAGTATTGTGTGCCAAATTCCGGCAAGTAAAAGGAAAAGCACTGCAGACGGGAAAAATCTAAATTTAAATGACGGATTTTTGCTCGGCACTGAGCATACTCCATATGGAATATCAGCCTCAATTCAGTGCCATATGGAGTAGGCCTGGCGGCTGAGAAAAATCGGTAATTTAAGTTCGTGTTTTTTCAAGTGCCCCAATGAATTCCTTTTACTCACCAGAATCCGGCAGGCAAATACTAGTCATATCATTTTTGAGCATTTTCTCACAAATCAAAATTCGAATACTATTTACTTCCCTTTTTTGGTCGCAAATGGATAAAAGGTTTGGCACGGAAAAACTTGAGCGCATAATTTGAGCTTTTGCGACCCGGTTCTTGGCAGCAAATATGATGGATTTTATCTCACCTAAAATCGTGTGAACTATCCGTCATTTAAGAGTGCACAAAAATGGCTGGTAAATATGCTCCACGCCCCGCCGTGGGAAGGAATCGACTGTCAACATGACACATGATCAACGTGTCTGTGGTTTCGGCTATTTCGGACATTTCGGAACGGCTTTGGATTCTTCTCCCGACCTCGAACGTCGACCTCGTCTCAGAAACGCGCCAGCAGAGCTCACCTCAGCCGAGTGGTTGGGATACTAATCGTAACAGTAGCCACATGAACCTCATGTCTGGTTTTGACTATTCAGGGCTTTCCCTTCTCATTGTTGGAAAAATCATTTCGGCCCTTATAAGCGAACGTTCAACTCATATTATCGGCCTTATAAGCCGTTGTAATAGCTTGTAATAGCTTGCAACAGCCACAATATCCTCCTTCAGGGAATCTTCGGCAGGAGGCCGCACGGTGTCGCAATGGCCTTGCAACAGCATTACGAGCGCTTATACGAAGGAAGAAATTTAATAAGGGACCGCCAAAGGTTTTGATTTCGAAGCGTGAGGATGCGCTACTCCTTGTACATCGCCGATTTGTATCTCAAAAATACAGAGTGGACAGTTACTCCCTTTCAGAGTAAAGAAAAGACAGAGAAATAGCCACTTACACGAAAATCAGCATAAATGCAGCCTTATTAGGGCATGGCCTTGTAAGGCCAAAATGAAATTTCTGACAATGGCCTCATGTACCTTGTTGCTGCTTTCTTGAGGACTGGAACAGTGCTTGTGAACTTTAACATAAGCTTCAAATGAGGTGTGATCTCCCATCCACTTCAAAGCCTGATCATCCCTTGTGTGTTGCCTCAGTTCTTACAGTTATAAGCAAGGTACATACCATATGCACATCATGATCATTCTTATGACAGTTTGGATTCTGTCTTTGGGGAGAAATCATCTCATATATGGCTCTTAGCTAGGTAGGTTGACGATGCTGCAACATGATCATTGGTATTCTCAGCTCAGATCCTAGAGTCTGTGTGCATCTATCAATATCATGATATGATCATTACAGCTACGTTGTCTCAACTGAAGGTATGTATCCAGACTAGCACAGCTGAATATCCATCAACATAGAGATTTTCCTCATCTCTGCTGCAGTAGGGTGCATACAGTAGAGCAACATTCATCATTCTGACTCCTGAGAACAGCAACTTCAGTGCCAAATTTGCAACAGGTGAGATGAGATCCTTAGCAAACCAACAGCAAATGACAGATATTTAAGGACAGAAGAAACAATCCCATTATAACGACCACTAGCCCGTGCCCCCAAACTCTTCGCCAAGGATGCACTCCTCCTTTCTTATATCGTCAGATATCACTGGCATTCAAGGGTCTTTAGTGCAAATCACAGTTGAAGGACTCTGCTTTGGTAGGTCCAGAGCCCAAAGATCAACTTTGATGTATATACCTACTCATTACCTTGCTATCCAGGCATTGAGCTTTTGATTACCATTTCTACCATCTTGCTGCTATGGTATGCTTGTCCCAAACTTTTCTCACACAATTTCAAACATGGATCTAGTCAGCAAGGACTTCGACAGTCACCAATGCGATTGTTTCTGGTGGCTGCATGTGCAATCATGCTTACAAGCTCAGCATTGACAATGGTGACAGATCAGATATTTGATATAGTTCAGATCCAAGGATTGGCATATCAGGGATACAATCCTGTTCCAATCATAATTATGGCTAACGTGATGGTGGTAGTACTGGCAAGAATAAATGTGAGTTCCTCTGTACTCTTCTAATTCCTCATCTGAATACTGAAGTACATATATGCGAATAGTATTTCCTGGGAGATATAATTGCGGTTTGGATCATTTTTCAAAGGGAAACTATTCCCAAAGGGATTCTTCTTTTCTGTATTGCTCAATCATTAGGTAAGAATCCACACCACACTTTGGAGTTTTGTTCAGCTGATGTTTCTGGGATTAGGATGCAGTATATATGATGCATCCCTTGCCATCAACGAGACCCTTGGTCCAAATTTTGTAAGTATATATTCCATTGATTTATCTCAACCTGGCCTTAGATTATACAGGGAGCATATCAGGTTAGTAATGTGATACTGCCAGTATCACAACAGTTCTTCTGATTGCAAATAACGCCTGGTAAGCAGACAGCAGACTGTTGGCTTCCTAGTTCCTGGCTTTAACTTGATTTCTCAACAGGAATTACAGACAATCTGTAAAAGCTCACCTTGGCAGATTGAACAAAAAAACCCAAGTCGAGCAGATACTGATACTCTTAGTACAGTCTGGTATAATCTATTGCATTCCCTGGGTAGGTAATCATTTGTGTATTCTTTGAACTTGCATGCTAATTACATTTGAAACCCAGATTCTAGTCATGCCCAGTTCATTCAATCCAGGCTATTATAGCTCTGTAAACTCCTACTTGGCTTTTATTTTACCCCACATGGAAGCAATCTATCCCACTGTAGTCATCCTCCTTTCCCACCTCTACAAGAACCACCAAGACTCCATTCTCGAGAGTATTTCTCAACCTCTGGAATTTGCAGCTCCTGCCCCATCATCCCAATCTGATCCACCAGCATCCACACAGGCACATGGCACTCAAGATGGAGAGAACAATATCCAGGAAGTTAGTAGAGGAGATTCTGTGATGGTTTAATCTGGAGATTTCAATTGAGGGATATAAAGTACAGCAGGAGTAGTGGGAAGGATGGGTTTATTTTAATTACAGAATGATTCTGCTATCTCTCTCATTTACGTGCTTATTTAAGCTCTAATCCAAAATTCCTACCATTATTTGATACCATCCGCACTTTCATTCGTCAAACAACGTATTTTCCCATTTTCCTAACTCCTGAGTAGGCTACATTGATTGTACTTCTCGATACCTTTGTTGCTATTCTAAAAAGCTTGAACATGTTTATAGTGATTTCCTGCAAGAAGCAGCATTTATACACATTGCTGAGCACATCAAAGCTCTCCAATATTTTTAATCTCTCAAGACTGAAGTTGACCATCTTCTCTATTTAGGATTACTTACGCAGTCAAGTTACACTACGCTACATTAGAAACAGTCTTGACGAAGATGCTTTACAATGTCATCAATAATTGTGGAAAAAAAGCGCATTTTTGTGCTCATTGCCTCTGGCAGTGAGCGGGGCATTCGGGGTGGGTCTGGCGGGTTTTTCCCATGACTCTTAATTTGATGGGAGGGTGCAGGCAGGCTGTAGCGACCAGAATCTGCAAATGGAATAGGGGTAGAGGCTGTGGCTGGCTCAGAAAACTCAAAATAAATTCCTGGAGCCAGCAATGAAAAATAGTGTGGGTAGGTAATAGAGTATAATTTGGGTCACTGAGTCCAAATATTCAATTATATTTGAAATATCTGTAGTGGTTATGGAGATGTAGCCAAAATACTGTCCAAATATAGCAAAAGAGCAGGACAGATACTGGTCATTCCCTCTAATCAGGTCCAATATTCATGTGAGTTGGCATTGTACTGCATCTATGCTCTCTGAACTTGGGAATATAGTTTATGTCACTAGACCATCACATCCTGGAGAGCCATGTCCAAAATAATGTCCTAAAATAGCAAAACTTGGGATGGCCATGGACACTGCATGCTATGGCATTAAATATGAGTATGGATAAGTCTAATGGGATAAGTGGGGTTGCTGAATTCAAATATCCTCTTGGATGGACCATATAGTGAAGGGTTCTGGCTCTATTTGGTATGTACCCCTAAACATCGGGGCCTGTGGCACCTGCATATGCCTGCCTTATAAAATTCCTCGTGTGGGTATATAAGTGTTATTCAATATCCTGCACAATTATGAAGCCACAATTGCCATATCCTCAAATTACAAGACTCAATTCCTCATTTATTCGGACATGTACATATCCTTTTGCTATCTGATTCAGATCCTAAGGGATTATATGCCATTCTATAGCCTAATATGCTGATTATAGGGAGTTTGGTGATGCCCAGTAAAAGATATGCTAAGCTATAGCCTTAAGTGCTAGATGCACTGAGGTATGGAACTTGGTTTGACTTTGGGCTAACTGATACACATGGAACATCTCCTAGACATTATGGATTGTCCATTGTCTCTGAACTCATACTAAATGATGAAATACAAGGTATGAGTGTCTGTAATAACCGCTGGAATGAGATATTCCTATGTATATGGTCCAAAAAGCACCATTTTTCGCTCTTTTGGGGATAAAGTAGGAATGGAGTCTTGGATCTTTAGTATATGGCAATTCTAACTTCATGTTAGGGTTCACAAACTCAAATAACATTCATCTACTCACCACATCATCTTAAGAAACCTACCTTTTTTGTGATGATGGAAGTCGACTCTTAGGGAATCTAGGGAAGATCAAGACCTTTAGCAGGGTTCTTGACAACCAGAAACCCTTAGAGGGATTCTTGAATCCTTTTCGGACAACTATGGCTTGGATATTGCGCAAAAGACAGACAAAAAAAATGTTTGCCACATGTGTGTCGCATACCCCTTTTCTCTGGTGGATTGACTAGGAATACAAGGCCGCAATATTAAGGCTACGTATGCTATTGTATTTGGAAAAGGTGATCAGGAAGCTGGATTTGGAGATCCTTAGAAGGATTTTCACCACCTTATACCCTTTGGGCCTTCAATCATATCTCTCTATCAACTATTAATGAATTTCGACACGGATAACCTTCAGAAGGTTTTATGTCTCATACCTGGTCTAAAAGAAGATCAAGGTGGATGTACCAACTTGGATTCAAGTTCTCTCATCATATTCCTATATTCTCGAACTCTTTCATCATTATTTGTCATCGACTCGTTTTGCAAATTTCGACATTCAACTTATTTTCGCATGAATATTCAAGAAGGACAGCGCGCAGTGCGCGCATTTCATGCATCAACACTACAAAAGATGACTGTTTGTTCGTGCTTGATAAACTGCGAGTATATTCTGATTGGTCGTTGAGTCTTCCACTTGCGTCATCGCTGAGTTCGGAGCTTGCCGCTGGAACACTTCAGCGCTGTTGTTGCAAAATTCTGGCCGACACGCACTATACAGTGTGCGCGTCAACGGATTGGTCATCTTTTCCATGTTTCTCTCAAACTTCAACAGTCTTCACTGTCTCGCCTTCTTTACCAGCACTTGAATTTGTTTCAGTGCTGTGGAGATAGAATTTGCTTCTATCTCCTGGCCGTTGCAGATAAAATTTGCGTCTATCTCCCGACTGTTGCAAATAGAATTCCTCAAGATTCTCGAATATTCCTTCGCTTGCAGGATGAAGTCTCAAGAAGCCTGCGGCCGACGCTTACCGACTACGTCCTCTCCATTTTCTGCTACCGTCGTCAATGTGAGTTAAAATATACTGTTCTTTGCATACACTGAACATTGTGATAGGTCATCTGCTCAAACAAAATATTTGCCGAAATACACATACAGTCAGGCCTCAAAGGAGCCCACAGGCACGCATCAAATGATATGGATGGTACACTGCCAGCTCTGGTACCGGTAGTGGACGCATTTGAGAGGCCTCTTATAATGGTGTGTTTGATGTTGTGTTCTTTGTGGTAGTTTTCTGATAGTTTGTCTCAGAAGCGAGGATCTCTGCACATGCACTTGCCATTATGGCTTCTTTATCCTCTCAGAGCCAAACTTTGAGTTGTCAATCATCCTTACTCCCATGTCATTCTTTTTTTGTGACTTTTAGATTAATATATATAGAATAATATGGTCCTTTTCATCTACTAACTATGTGTGACTGTAAATCAAGAGAAGAAGGCGACGCCAGTCAGGTTCATACTCCAGGTTTCTTGAATTTTCTGGTGCGTGACACATTGCTGTGGTCAATCTTGGTATGCGTTCATGCAGCTTCTTCCATGACTGTGAATACATGTATATATGTGCATACTCTTTCCGGGCATATCAGGCTAACATTATGTTTTCAGGTCTGCTGATTTCAGCAACGACGTCTTAAATACCCCACGAATGCACCAACAACGCGTTCGCCATTCTATCCGCGAGATGCAAGTCAACGAGGATGTCAATGCCAGCCCTAGACGACGACATACAGCAGTCAATGATGAGAACATCTCCGCAGGAGATAACAGGGCTTCAGAGGGACATCCTTTTGGGCTACAGGTGCATCTTAATATTACCTTCTGCTTCTGCAAATTGACTGACTTTCGCTTGGTAGTTTCCATTTCTTGATGCAAAGGCTGAGCAGCGCCCTTCTACTCCTACTCCGAGTTCTGTGAGTCGTAGAACATATGTGCTACTATCTTGCAATGCAGCTCATTTTCAATTTTAGCGTCATCAACCTGGGCTTTCAACGTCCTCTCAGCAACCACCACTTCAACCTGTCAGTAACCGTTCTCTCGCGCAATGCTGCTGCTGCGAAAGAGAGGCAGCCGAAAAAGCAGCGCAGTCCCAGGCAAGAACAGATGCTTCTGGATCACCATCAACCTGTCGTAGAGAGGCCCAGCAGAGAAGATGAGTCCATGAGGCTGAAGAAACCCGGTACAGCATTGGGTTACAGACTCCCCCTGCCACACAGAACACTACGAATAGTATGTAGCCTCACTTCTCTAGCTGTAGATTTATTGACAACACTATTTCAGGTCAGGAACAAGTTGACAGGAGAACTTTAGCTCAGAGCACCTGCCGGGAACATGAGAGGAGGCAAAGAGCTGGCTGTATGTCTGTCTGTTATGTTCTAATTCTTTTTCCAAGCTGAATGTTTGACTCCAAAGCCCCTTCGACACCTACCCCTCTCAACAATCGGAATCACAGGTCTGCGGCTCAAGGTCAAGGTTCGTACAGTTGCATAGGGTATTTGTTTGTCAACTAACCTGTTACCAGGTCCTTCTCAGGCGCAAGGACCTGTTAACCATGGACTATTGACTCTCCCTGCAACGGCACCTCAGCAACACCAAGGTATGTTTTTGTTCCAACTGTAAACTTATTGAGGAGCTAATCACTTTTGTTCACAGGATCTCCTCAACACCGTTCTCGCTCTCACTCACCACCTGCTCTCAGTGACGATGATGACCTGGCCCAACACAATGGTATGTTGCTCTGAATACATTCTGATAAAGGTTTCTAAACATGATTTATAGATGATGGTTTCCATCCCAACTATGCTCCCTTCATTGGCACAACTGGGCTGTTCTGTGCTGCATGCTGCCCTTATATTGAGCTGGTTCAACAGCATGACCTGGGTCATATGGATTATGTGTGCATTCATTGTGGTGCTCTCCATTGGCTCCAAGAAAAGACGTCCAGGTCTCCTTTGGCTGCACCGGAATTTGGACAAGTTCATCTCCCTTTCCTACAGCCGCCGCCAGACTATCTGCACAGGCTCTACACTGCAGGTGACCACCAAGCCAAAGAGTTCCAGGAGAACATTGCACAATATAATTCGGCGCTGGCTTTCACATCTGTTGGTGTTTCTGTTGATGATAGTATCAATCATCGTGGGCGTGGACCTCCTGTTTTTAGAATACATGGAGAATTAAAACATCTGTCTGGAACATTACTACCATGAGAAGGGACTGCTCCGTCATATGCTCAGCTTTACATTATTGACCCTCAGGCTGCTCTCCAGTACTGAATGCATAGGAACGGTAATCTTTGACGTGACACCATGGAAAACTTGCAGGTTCTTCTCCAGAATGCCAACCCCTACTCTCAAATTTATCAGCATGCCTATGAAGTTCTCCAACAACACCAGGATGCACCATACTATACAATCTGTCTACGAGTCATGCCAGGCCAGGATAGATGGCGCTACAATCTCTCCACTGCTGATGAGGTTGCAGCAATTGTTCCTGACAATAGTAGCCAGGCTACTGATAGTCGGGATATAATTCTTCGTCTTCGGCCAGAAGTGATTGGAGAGGGAGAATCCCAGCGAGAAATAGGATTGCGGCGGATAAATGATGGACATGCTGCTTATGCCCCGCTTCATTATGTCCTTCTGTTTCCTCGAGGCGAGTCAGGGTGGCATTGGGGTCTTCGATTGCATCAACCTGAGGAGGAGGAGCCATGTCAACTTACCCAGACCTGCTATGCTTCTTTTTGGCTTCATCCACATTGCAACGAATTCTCCACTATTTTGCATCGAGGTCGCCTTCTACAACGCTATGCAGTGGACTTATGGGCCAGCGCAGATCAGAACCGCCTGGACTATCTACGCAATCATCAAGACCAACTCCGAGACTCGCTGTATCAGGGACTAGAGGATGCCCTTGCCTGAGATGCAGATCTCAACAGCATTGGCCAGCGTAAAATTCTTCCGTCTTCATACATCGGTGGACCATGACACATGCACCAGCGATACCAGGACGCTATGGCGATTGCGAGGTACTTCAAGAAGGTCAATATTTTCCTGACCATGACTGCAGACCCAACATGCCCCGAGATCGTGACAGAATTGCTTCCAGGTCAGACTGCAGTGGACCGTCCCGATCTGGTCACTTGAGTCTTCAGGTTGAAAAGAGATGCATTATTAGAGGATGTCCAGCAGATATTTGGACCTCTAGCAGGCTATGTCTATACAATTGAATTTCAGAAACGCGGACTCCCCCATATGCACCTGCTAATTTTTCTCCATCGCAACTATAAGTTGCGCAGTCCCTCAGCCATTGATACTGCAATCTGGGTGAGATGGCCGGATCCCGAAACAGAGCCAGTGTTGTTTGAGGTGGTGAAGAAGTGTATGATCCATGGTCCTTGTGGCGCCCTTAACCCACAGGCTCAGTGCATGGAGAATGGTAAATGCACGAAGAACTTTCCGAAGGCATTTCAATCTGGCACATCCATGGATCAGGACGGGTATCCACTGTACCATAGACCTGATGATGGTTGAGAATACGAAGTCGGTCACCACAAAATTGATAATCGTTGGATCGTCCCATATAACCCCTACCTTTCAGCAAAGTACCACTGTCACATCAATGTCGAGTGTGCTACATCTTTCAAAACTGTCAAATATACTGTAAAATACATCAATAAAGGGCCTGATCGAGGTACCTTGGCTGTCGAGGTAGACGAAATCAAGCAATTCATCGAGGGTCGTTATTTTTCAGCCTCAGAGGGACTTTGGTGGATATTTCATTTTGATGTGCACGACCAACAGCCTAACGTCGTTCACCTTGCCGTTCACCTGCCAGGCCAGCATTTGATGTGTTTCAATCCTGATGAACACCCAGACATTCTTTGTGGACGCATTCGGGAGGAGAAGAGCATGCTCACAGCCTTCTTCAAAGCCAATGCGGATCAAGTAATTGGTGAAGTCGCGCAAAAGTACACCTACCAGGAATTCCCTCAGCACTTTGTGTGGAAGAATAACAAGCACTGGAAACCAAGAGAGAGAGGTTTTGCATTGGGTCGCATGTATTATGTTCCTCCCAACGCTGGTGAACAGTTCTATCTTCGAACATTACTGACTGTTGTCAAGGGGCCAAAATCATGGGAAGATGTTCGGAGCTGCAGAGATGTTGTATATCCTACTTTTCGGGAAGCGTATCTTGCAAGGGGTTTATTGGAAGACGATGGAGAATGGAGGAAGGCTCTGGAGGAAGCATCCCATATGCAGACTGGACGGAGTTTACGACAAATGTTTGCGACTATTCTCCTTTTCTGCAATCCTCAACATCCGGGTCAACTCTGGAATGACTTTCGCGAGCATATCTGTGATGATTTACAGTACCGCTTACAAGTCATGGGCCACACCAATCCAACTCCTGAAGATGCTTACGATTACAGACTCTACCTCCTTGATCAAATCTTGCAGGAATCGGGTTATTGCAGGTCATGGATTCCTTGGAGGCCAGAGATGGCCGTCTATTCTTTCTCAACGGTCCTGGAGGAACAGGCAAGACTTTTGTCTATAAGACGATATGCCATGCTACTCGAGCACGTGGTTGGATCAGCCTATGTGTTGCTTCAACAGGAATAGCTGCTCTTCTTCTTCCAGGTGGCCGAACTGCTCACTCCATGTTCAAGATCCCCATAGATGGTCTGACGGACGATTCTCTTTGCAACATTACTAAGCAGAGTCCTCAAGCAGATTTGTTATGGCAGACTCGACTCATTATATGGGATGAAAGTCCCATGCAGAACCGAATGGCTTTCGAGGTGTTGGATAGGACCTGCCGCGACATCCGAGATGATGAAAGACCCTTTGGAGGAATCACAGTAGTGTTTGGAGGGGACTTTCAGCAGATTCTTCCAGTTGTTGTATTGTGTCAGTGTGTCTCAAGCAGTCATATCTGTGGCCGTTGGTGATTCCGTTGAAGCTCACTCAGAACATGCGTCTAGAGCTGGGTGGTGCCGAAGGAGAGTCTGAATTTGCATCATGGCTGTTGGATATTGGACATGGACGCCATCTTTCCCCCCAAGACAATCATATATCTCTATGTCAAGATATGTGAGTGCTTTCAGAAGGATCTCTCATTGACGCTATCTACCCTGACCTCTCTATACTGCCCACTGCTCCACCCCCAGAGTTCTTCACGGATCGAGCAATTCTCGCACCTCGGAATTCAGATGTCAATGCTACTAATGCTGAGCTACTCAGCCGTCTCCCTGGGGATGAACGCATTTACATGAGTGCTGATTCCATCGTTAGGGAACAAGGCGCTGATGGGCCTGATGATGATCCCATTCCACCTGAAGTATTACGCTCTCTTGATGCTTCCGGTCTCCCTCCTGGTGAACTGCATGTCAAACCAGGATGTCCCCTGATTCTCCTCCACAATCTTGCTCCTGCATGCGGTCTTTGCAACGGCACTCACATGGTCTTACTTCGTTCAAGCGATCGTGTACTGGAGGTGAAAATCCTTGGAGGAGATCATCACAACGAAATTGCCCTTATACCCCAAATCACTCTCATTCCCTCTGCAAAGAATGCTGACTTTCCATTCTCTCTGAAAAGGCGGCAGTTCCCAGTCCAGCTGGCTTTCTGTATGACCATCAACAAATCACAAGGCCAGTCACTCAGATACGTAGGCTTGGATCTTCGGGTCCCTGTTTTTACGCATGGACAACTCTATGTTGCTTTCTCTCGGGCCACTTCAGGGCACCACATCAAAGTTCTCCTTCCTGATGATGAACCTCTTCCTAGAACTCAAAACATTGTATTTCCAGAAGTATTAATAGATTAATCAAATTAATGTACATAGCTTTTTAGTTGACAACAGTGAAAGAAGCTCTTTAGTGTCTCAAATTCCATCCATGCGTGCAGCGTCTGGCATCGAGAATTCCCTTTCCACTTCTGCTCCACGTTGAGCTCAGCTTCTATGCTGAAAAGTTGGCCGGTTTTGTTTAACCACTGCTTTTCGTAGTCTCCTGCGGATGAGTCCCTGAAGAGATCCCCTTTCTCTTTCCTATCCTGATGGACACTTTTCCTGATGTTCAGCGACATGATTATTTTTAGTGATGGTTCTCGAATTTTCATTATGATGTAACTCACAACACAATCACATGCATTTGCATAAGAGTTGCCTTTCACTTTGACACGCTATGCTCCAAACTGGTATATGCCCTTGCTTGGGCACTCCCTACATTTTTCCACAAGTTTCCTGAATTTTCCATGAGAATTCTGGAAGTGACTTCATTGATGTATGATTCAGCTATAAAAGCCCTATGCTCTGACTGCAATCTGCAAGACCTAGAGCTTCTCTACTCTCTACTCTCTTCTCATTTCTCTTCTCGCATCTCTCTCAATAACTCTATCATTATGTCTGGCTGTGCTACACTTTCCGGGATTGCTGTCTTGGAGAATGCACGCTCTGACAGTGGTCAATCCATCCTCTTCGATGCCCATTTCTTCTTCTATGATGACCCAACTTCTCAGTCTGCATCTGTTGCTCTACTTCGCTACTTCAATGCAGACAAAATGATCTTTGATCCTGAGGACCCTCACATATACTTCATCTGGGTAAATGTGAGAATTTCCTGTTGATCTCTGTTTCGTTCTTACTAACTGGGTTTCTTTCCTCAGATTGCGATCCCACTAGACTCAGTGAAGGGATGGAACTCAAGGATTATGTTCTTGCTGGTGATATTGTTGAGGTTCGCTCTTCTTTTGTCTATGTGTAGTCTGAGTTCAGCTCATTCATTCATTTACATGTGGACAGATGATTCCGGTAGACAGTGTAGACCCAAAGCACTGGCCGTATCTCTCAGTCTGTGGAGTCATTGCCTCTTATGACCGTACTGCAGAGGACAAGAAGATCGAGGTCTCTCCCAACGTGTACACACAGGTCTTGCTTCCTAAGCCAGTAAAGGATGGGAATGGCAAAGGGAAAGCTAAGTCTGTGCCTGTTTCCAACCCTTCCCCAATTTTCCCAGTAAGCTACGTTGTTCTGCACACTGCTCGATGGGCCGGCGATCGGACACCCAAGGTTAGCATTGGGACATATGTTTGCTGTGAAGGTTGGCTTCACATGGTTCACAGAAAGCCATCGGATGGGATGGTTGATCACTTTGATGCGGAGCTCGATAAAGTCACCTTTCTCGGTTGTCCTTATGCCCCACCAACCAGCCGAAAATCTTTGCCTCCGCCATCCACTCCTGGTGAGTTTTCACTGTATACTTGGTCCCATAATAAAAATTGATAAATCAATGACAGGGCCTTCTACTCCAGCCAACAAATGCCTGAAGTTCAACTATGGCGATTACACACCGAGTCCCGCACCCAAGAGAAAACTCAGCCCCCAGGACCTCGACCAGGGGTCATCCGCCTCTTCTTCCCAAAGACATTTTCTCATTTCATTGTTCCTCTACTTACTATATGATTCCAGAAAGTGGCTTTCAGATCAGTCTCTTAGTTTTATGTTATAATTAAGTGTTCTAGACTTCACAATACACATTTGTACCCCTTCTTACGATGATGGACTCTTCCGTGTGAAGTAGACAGCAGCTTATGACGTGCATCGCATGGGTCACTGCTAGTTTCATATACAAAAACAAGAAAATAGCAATACAACAGAAAATATATGATTGACTAAAGTCCACGAGGAAGATCACGAAGAATACAAGTGTTCAATACTACCAAAAATGATTCACCCTCTGCGCGACCAAGACAAAACTGCACTTAGCAACAAAGTCGACAATGACGAAGACAGTCACATGAGGGCGTCAACAATGCCTAGATAAGAAAGTCCCAATTGCCAGTGAACTTGTGCTTAGTGAAATCATTGGGAGCCACTGGAAAAATCCAATTAGTATTTGAAAATCCTTTGAAAGGAAAGTGAAGGTACTCACACCAAGTACGCCCATGATGAAATGGCGCGAACGTTGTGCCTGTAAACTCATAGGGATGGATAGATGGGTCCCATAGCTCTTTCAAGGAACACTTCGTTCCCACCTTCCATCAACACACTAGACACAAAATTGGGGACTGCTGCCAAGACCTGCTCACAGTCTTCTCAAAGATGCAGGGGAGCCTGTGCTTTGCACACTGTTCGCAAGGAAATCTTGGGATATCATAGATAATCCCGGGAGCGGTGTTGATGCAGAAATTACTGATATTCTTTGCAGCATTGGTAGAACTGATAAAAGGCATCAGGGTGGTCGACCGATAATCATTGCATGGCTGAATGACATACCCAGAATTCTGGATATGTCTTTTGCAAGCCAAGACGCTAAGGAGAAGAATCATAAATAAAATGCCTGGAAAAAATATACTAGGTAAAAGAGGATCTCACCTTAGTGCCCTGTCTGCGTTTGAAGGGGACTCGATGTGCCAGTTGTTCTCGAAGGGGTTCTCATTGATGATGTCGGTGTCTTGAAAGAAAAAAGTAGGGACACGGGAGTGAGAGTTGGTTTTGGAACGGACTGGATCATGACAAAGAAGGACTCAAGATTGTGCAAAAGACATATCTCGATTGGACGGAGGAACAAATCCCTCAGGCCACACTGGTCCAGGATCTTCTTGAGGGTTTTTCACCCCGGACTGTCTGGATTTGTGAGTTTTCATCACAGGGACCGTCTCTTCTTCCTTGCCCTCTGTTTCAGCCCCACAAACCAATCTCGCCTTTCCCTTTCCTTTATCCTTCTTTCTATTTCCTGACTCTTCTTCATCAAGAAATTCTGCTGTCCACTTCTTAGCGCCACGAATGCAAACCTAAACGAACATTTCAGAAGGCAATCCCATTTGTATGTGGCTTGTTGGGTAACGGGAGTCGGAGCAGACGCTGAGAGAATTGCTGAGTCAGGGGGAGCAAGATTGGTGGGAATGGTGGAAAATTCAAGATCTTCGATAAAGGATTTGAAGCAGGACACAAGCATGGTTCGATTGGTCATGATGAAGGATGAAGATGGTTGGATAATTGGTTCAGTGAGGAGAGATGGTGGTGATCATTGGGCAAGAGTGGGTTGTCATTCGAGGGCTCAAAAAATTCAACAAAACTCTGAAAGGATTTCGATCGAACAGAAAATTTTCCTTTTCCATTATCACAATCACAGAAGTGATGATTTGGGGAATGCAGACACCTTTAGAGTTATTCTCTGATGGAATTTTGTACAGATCCTGCTGTTCATATCTGGACTGTACATTTTTATATTCCTATTTGGGGTATAATGCCTACCACTGCTGACTCAAAAAACGCTCACTTGTGGAAAAGTTCACCTTAGAGGGGGGTAATATGAGAAATCCTTGTCTCAGCCACCTTCGGCACATGCTGTACCCATGCAATCCTTCATATTTCCATATCCATCATTCTTACATCATTCACTGCCTAAGCCCAGAAACCCTCAGAGGGTTTTTCGATTATACCTATGTGCACCCCCACCCTATTCTATTTCTGTTTCATTCATTATGTTGATCATTCATTCCGTTTGTCACTCCATATCTATATTCATTGTTTAACATTTGATTTGTTTATTCTATCTACCATTTGGGACTTGCGATCGTTTAGTATATTAGTTATAGGAGCATCATAGTTAGTTGCAGAGTCTTGATACAGGAGTTGGTTTCACTACTCGTATATAGGTAGTGTTTTCCTGTACTCAAGCCTTAGAATTGATCTTGTTGTTGTTTCCTCTCATTCTTCTCTGCTTGCTCTGCATTGCGAATCGAGGAATATGTGCACTACGCCAGAGAAATGGCCAAAAAATTTCAGGGCTGATAATGTGACAGCAGAATAATACTTACTTGTAATCACTTATAAGGGAAGCAAATTTATATCCATTGCCTTATAACTCCTGATAAGCTGCATAAAATTATTCTGTAGCTTAATTACTTCATACAATTATTTTGAGTACATAACAAGACAGTATAATGGCCAGGAAATAATTTTCAAAACCTTGTAAGGCAAAATAAGAATAGCAGAATAATCATGAAGTAACTTTAATGGACCAATTAAAAATAAGGGCCTATAAGGTTGAGCTTACTCAAGACAAGTAGAATGAGTGCATAAAATTCCTTCATTGGAACTATTGAATTTTATAGTGGGACTTGCCTGAGAGTATAATCTGGATGAGTCAGTTACGAGGCATTATAAGGCCTGCATTTACTATAGTGGCACAAAATGCCCAAAATAATCTTGATGCTAGCCCAGAATCAACTTGTATACAGCCCATAGCAGGACAAAAAATTATCTCAGGAATGAGGCTTTTCAATAATCATTTTGTTTCCTTTTGAGTTCATATCAGCCCAGAAGACAAAATGTCTGAGCTCAGTTGTAATCAAAAGATTTACTAGTACATTCATTTGCAAATGTAGATAAACTAAGTGCCACTTGAGTACAGCCAGTGGGAGTCATATACTAGTTGAGAAGGTTAGATTAATGGGTACAGCTGGATGTACTATTAGTACAAAATGTAGAGCGAGAACCACAGGCTGCCTGATGGCAATGGAGGGTGATCATAACCTCACTGAATCTATTGCCTCTCCTGTCATTTGGAGACTGAACTGATGACCAGGTATAGGAATTATTAATCATAATCATGGCGTTACCCTCCATGTGGAGCTCCATAGGCTCAATATCCATACCATCCCTACGGGCCATCTGAGGACCTTCAACTTCAAGTCCACCTTCAATGCCTTGTAATGACCTGGTGACGAGGACAGTGAATTCCTGTTTTTGTTGGGACACAGGAGTCGACATAGGCATAGTCTCAATACTGCACTGGGTAGTATACTATCCAAGTCAAACCCATCCATCCCACTCGTTGACAATGACGTGGCCAAAGGAAACATGCTCTCTGAGTCCCAAGAAAATGTGTACCCCTCTGATTGTTGAAAATTGGACTTTGGCGTAATTTCTGGATGCTTGATGATGCTGTAGGGTTTTTGGAAGTGCTCAGTGTAGGGAACGGAGATGGGAGTGTTGTATTTGGCATAAGAGTCTGATGAGGAGAAGTCAAGAGTGAGGGGAACACCAGTGGAAGGGTCCATGGGTACAGGTATAGGGTATTGATGAGAGTGCTCGGAGTACTCGGACTCGGTATTCGGGGAGGTGCCCATGAGATTGGGAGTGGGGATGGGCATGGTGAGCATACACCACCATGTTGTGGTAGAAGTGCCCGTTATGGCTGTTTGAGTGGATGTGAGGATTAAATTCCAGTTGGGAAAGGAAGTATGAGCCCTGAGGAGGCAGTGGAGCAGGTGGATGTCACTGAAGTGGGAGAGATGATGTTGGGAGATGGGAGAAGGGTTGTGGTATGGACATGGGGAGGAGCGATGACGGGTTGAGAGGTTGAGGTGGTAGATTGGACTGTTGTTCAAGTTGATGAAGGAGAGACTGTGGTCTCTGTGGGTGTCGTTGAAGATGAGGATGAGGGCTCTGGGTTGAACATGAGCGAAGGTAGTCTGAAGAGGACTAAAAGAACGTGAATACGACAAACAAGAAGACTGAAGAAGATTTACCTGCAGCTGCAACCCATCAAGCCCTTGAGGTGCGGCTGAACTGATGACCAGGGATAGTAGGAGTTGTTAAGTGCAGCACTGTGGGTCTTCTGTGATAAATCCCGACGGCATCTGGGATGTGGAAGAACATGGAAATGTGGGAGATGGGTCCAGATAAAGAAGAATTTGAAGAAGGCCATAGGTGGTGATACAGCTTGAGTGGCAGTGGTGTAGAAAATGAAGTTGAACATGAACATGATGTCTGACATTGGTGGTGAAGATGAAGTGGGTGCAGGTATAGGCGAGGGTATGAATATAGCCTGTAGTAGTGAGTGTGGCATAGTTGTTGCAAAACTAACTTGAAGATGGCTAGGATTTGCCTCAACTATTGAAGCTAGCAGTGTTGATGATGAGGCATAGCACACAGTGTACACCAACGACAATCTGGCAGGGGGTTAGCGTCCAGAGAAAAGAACAAAAGCTAGAAAATCACTGGTGAACTGCATGACACCATTCTCATCTGTTGGGAAAGCATCTCTCAGCCATGTCTAATCAAACTCAGTTCTTGGGAGCCCACTCAACCATAACCCAGCACATTTTCCACCGACTTGAATCGTTGGCTGAATGGTGTTGGTAATGATGAGCTTTGGCTGGGATGCATATGTTTTGGTGCATCTGCCAATGTCCATGGAAGCATCTGGCACATATAGGGACTTAATACTAGGGACTGAGACGCCAAGAGTTAGTACTCGTTAGTCATTTATCTCAATTAAAGACGCACCTGGAAGCCAGAACCTGTATCTGCATCATGATGACCTGTGAATGTGGGTATGTGCATTTCCCTGATAAGCGTATGTTGCACCAAGGGAAACGGGGTCACAGTTTGTTTACTGAACGCTATTCACCCACCAAAACTGCAGAGCACGTGACCTACATGTCACCTTTCTGCGGGGCCCGCGCAGCGCTAAGTCCTCTCTCCTCCTCGTACCGCTTCTGTGTCACCTCAAATACCGACAAATACGCTCACATATGTATACAAGTAGTACAAAATTAGTATTTTAATACATATCTGGAGAAAAACATGACTTTGACGCGTTCATAAAGCTTTTTACCCAGTAAGTAGTATATCCTGTTGTGCCTAAGTGGGAGAGGTCCTTTAAAAGTGGCTTGCATTTCTGAAGGGAAGCAACAAATGGCGCCCAGCAGGTTCTGTGCTTCTGGAGGCTGCAAATAGACAAGCAAAGGAAGGACTGGTTGTCTAATTAATTCTTCATGTGCTGTTACTATTGCGGGATCTGAATGTCTTTGCAGACCTTTCTTCATGCTTAAATGAATGCAGGTTGACTACAGAAGAACTTTCACAAGAGTTCTAGTCACCAAAACCTCGCCACATTGCTATTCTGGGCTACTACTGGGGCAAAAAGCTTTGTTAACGCGTCAAAGTCGCGTTTTTCTCAAGATATGTACTTAAATGCTAATTTTGTACTACTTGTATCCATATGCAAACATATTTCTCGGTATTTGAGGTGATACAGAAGCGGTACAAGGAGGAGAGGGGACTTAGCGCTGCGCGAGCCCTGCAGAAAGGTCACATGCTCTGCGTTTTTGGTGGGTGAATAGTGTTTAGTAGTTTGTGATGTTCAGATACTGACAGTTTCTTTCCCACGTTTCACAAAGTTCCGTGTCTGTACCGCATCATTCTACACTGTCTCTACACTGTCTATGCGTATACCTTCTTAATTGATGCCTGACGGTACCTATAGTAAGACTCAGAAAGTTGGGCCCCAAACTGGTCAACGAAGATACTAAAACGTCTGAGACTCAACATCACAGTCTAGCACCCAAAATCACCAAACTCAGAGCTCCGAATGGATGATAATGAGAAAGAACGACTGGGAGATTGGAAAGATGACTAGGATACAGGTATATGTAACAGTAGAAGAAAGCATATAAGTTGAAATAAACTAAGAATCTGAGTAAAATTTCTCCTCACTCTCAGGCTCATAACCAGACTCTGAGTCGGAATTTTCAGAGATTACATCTGAGTTGTGATGTGAATGGTCTGAGTCTGAGTCACCGTCATCTGATGAGTCTGAGTTGTTATGATCTGACTCAGAGCCTACTTCCTCTGGATTTTCCGAGTCTGACTACAGTAGGTGATTATACGGAAATGTCAACAATAACTGGGGTAGAGGGTGATTATACGGAAACGTCAACAATAATTGGGGTAAGGGGCCACTGCTTCGCATGGCAAGTTACAAGGCCCCCTTTCCAAACGCCGACAAGCAGAGGAATGAACACCCATACGAAAAATTGGCATTATTGTGTAGTTATCACTCGGTAGAGTGATAAATGTACTGGTTATATGCCTCGATGCTCTTTTTTGTTCCTGCAAATGGCGTCAGGTTTAGTTCCATACAGTTAGTATTGTGTAGGTTGAAAAGCGCAGGAATGGCGAGCAGAACATTGGTGGAGGGACTTGGGCGCGGTGAGGAATGGGGGAGGTCTGAGGAAGGCAAGGACGCTGCCTTGCTTACAGTTGGTGGATCCGAGAAAGCCATTTACAACGTCATCAGAATCCGAATGAGCGCTTTTTGATGAGCGCCAGTCAATAGGGGTGGGAGTT
Source organism: Tetrapyrgos nigripes (assembly GCA_013368315.1). Taxonomy (NCBI): domain Eukaryota; kingdom Fungi; phylum Basidiomycota; class Agaricomycetes; order Agaricales; family Campanellaceae; genus Tetrapyrgos; species Tetrapyrgos nigripes. The sequence continues at coordinate 251,620 of JAACJM010000042.1, forward strand.
TGAACCCGCGAAGCTGGGAGGTATGGAAGGTCGCTTGAGAATGACATAAATTAACTCCGCCTTCAAGAGGCCTCGGAATGATTGTCCCTCTGATAGTATGTATCGTCAGTCTGATTTTATACGAGACTGTGAAATGCATAAAAGGTCGCTAGAAGGACCGAGCTTCTCAGAAGAACCCTGTCCAACCACATACCGATGTCCTCTTCTACCCACTCTAACCACTCGGCCCAGAACTCCCATCGTCATGGTCATTCCTCGAGAAATCCTTCGAGGGATGAAGACATACATGAAATCAGAAGGCTTCTTCTTTGTGGAGATGTCAGTATTTCGCTTCATTCCACGAGCTCAGTAGATTCACATTGCAGAATGTGCCTCAGGATGCAAACGAGACGGAACTCAAGGAATCCATCGAAAAGCTCTGCCTTGACCTTCTGGAGATGATGAATGAGGTAGAAGCGGCTAGGGGCAGGGATAAAGACGGACAAATATCTATGGACTCCATTGTGGCAATTACTCGCCTTGCACGGTGCGTGATAGTACTACCGCATATCCATCTATCGAGGCTATTCACTTACTGGTCATTTTCAATTAGGAGATTGTCCGAGTTTGCAGATAATTTCCAACCTAGGTTAGAAGATGCTTCTTCCAATGTCTCGAACATGCCTCCTCAGGATGCAAACGAGACGGATCTCAAGGAATCCATCAAAAAACTCTACCTTGCGTTTCTGACGATGATGGATGAGGTAGAAGCGGCTAAGGGCAGGGATAAAGACGGACAAATATCTATGGACTCCATTGTGGAAATTACTTGCCTTGCACGGTGCGTGATAGTATCCATCCATCGAGGCTGTTCGCTTACTGGTCATTTTCAATTAGGAGATTCTCCGAGTTTGCAGACGGTTTCCAACCTAGGTTAGAAGATGGCGCTGCGCATATTTCGAGCCAAGAGGTACGACGTCCTGCCGATTGAATCTTCTTACATTGTCTCAGCACATTTATACTAGAGGGACATGTCGGCTCCTGACTCTAATCGTCGCGACGTACCTGGACCCAGTGCATTGCCACCTTCTGGGGCGAATGAAGGCATTCAGAATTTTCATTACACCATTAACGTTATCCAGGGAAATCAGTTTAACTACGGGGGGAACTCACCCGCCACCGAGGAACGCGCAGCGATCTGAACATAGTCGGAATCATCACACAGGCAACATGCCGGACGAAGCTCTAGGGCTTCTAGTGGATCCTTCGTCAGCACGTGGCTCCTAAAATGGCAGGATGGTCACGAGCCTATCCTTTTACCATTGGCTCCTCAATAAGTATTTCAATCCTCACACTTCCCATCCCCCCACTCGTTGATCCTAGGTTTATCCTATCTGCCTGTCTCTACCGTTATTTGGTTATCGTGTCCGTATAAATATCCAGTAGAGTACACTTATGTTCTCTAGTTCATCGAACCGACGTGTGCCGATGGTTTTCAAATTCGAGAACAAGAGACGTGTGACGCTATAAGTAGTTCATACGTAGAACTGGTAGCATAGATCGACCGTTATTATTATTACTAATAGAGATATTATTTCTTTACGACTTTCGGTGAGTGGTCACACTCTCTGTGACACGAGGTGTGACTTGTCAACACGCTCACGCGTCACTCTTTTCTCAACATGACCTCGCACGTCGTCAACCACTTTCGTCCGCACAAAACTGAAGCCATAGTCCGCATCCGCCAAAATGCCTTTTTTGTACTCTCTATCGTCCTTTTGACATATTTGTTGCCCGTGCCGAGTATAGCCTATGCCTTGGCGAGTGTGTTGAGTGGGAATGGTGGAAGTCGTGGGTCGGTGGAAGAAAAGATTATATGTGTGTTTGGTAAGTGTCCCTCTGTTCTTCCTCTATCTGACTAACCCCGTTGTATAGAAATCCTCTGCATAACCATCCCCTCATACAACATCCTCGAATCCCTCTACGCTATCAAGTACCCCCGTGCCCCGCCTCCACTTCCCCCTAGCCATCCTCAGTCCCCGTTTAATGTAAATGCAAAAGCGAAAGCGTTGGTGTCGCCTTCACCAGTTGGGATGAAGAAGAAGGGGTCTAGTATTTTGGGGAGTAGTACTGTGAGTGCGGGTCGTCTTTCTCTCTTTCTTACTAACCTTCCTTACAGTCAAACCCAACTTCACCAAAAATATTCACATACTCCCCCGGATCCTCAATTGCTCTATCCCAATCCCAATCCCAATCCCAATCCCGAGGAAACCCACTCTCACCTCTATCAAAAGGACAATACCCTCCCTCCCCACTCTCCACCCCTTCAAGAATCCTTCACTACTCGATGCCTCCTGGGTCAACGATGTCGAATATCTCAACGACGACCAATCCCACTAGTGTGAATAGAGACGTTAAAACGGAGATGGTGACGGGTGGTTTGGATGGGTCGATGTCTGCTCTTCCGCCGACGCCCAGTCCGATTGTTAGTGCGTATAAGAGCAGGAGGGGAGGAGGGGATGTTGTTGGACGTGAGTGATTTTTGTTTTTGTTCTTTCGTGTGCTTTGTCGGTTTCTGTTTCTTCTTCTCGTGTTCTTTCATTTCGCTCTTTCACCTGTGTGCCTTTTTCGTCTACTGTCTATTGTCTATTCTCCGTCTCTTCAGCTGTCCATCCCGCCTATTCTCTCTCATCCTCCCTTCCTTCCTTCCCTGGTCTTTGTCTTTTCCTTTTCCCTCACCCACCTCACCTCACCGCACCTTCACATTCACCTGAGACGAGACGAGACGATACCAGACGTCGGGTCGGGTTTGTTCCCCACTCCACTCTCTACACCGTCCGTCTCCGCCGTCCCTGTCATCGTCGTCCTTGTCTTACACTACTCACCCGTTGTCCCCTTGACGTTCTACCTTCTTTACCTTCTTTACCTTTTACCTTTTATCTTCTTTTCTTATGGTGTATTGTGTATTGTCTATGGTCTCGCCTTCGCCTTCTTTTTCTGCGTTACCTCTTGATCTCGGTTTCTCGTTTCTCGCTTCTAGTCTCTCATGGCGTGGACGGTATCGGTATCCTGCGTTTTCGTTTTCATTTCGTTTCCTTCATCTCTCCACTGTTCCACTGTTACTAACTAATGTTGTTTTTTTTCCCCCCTTTCCTTCAACTCCTTCCTTCCTTCCTTCCTGGTCGCCCCTCCGCCCGCCCTATCATACACATACACATATACGTACACGCGGGCGCACGAAACGGAACCAACCCTAACCCCAACGTTATTTAATGCCTCCCTCAATGTGTCAACGCCTACAACACGACACGTCGACACGTCTACGTCTACACGCCCATCCACCACCCACCCAACTCAACGCAACTCAACTCAACTCGACGCAACTCAACTCAACTCAACGCAACTCAACTCAACTCAACGCAACTCAACTCAACTCAACGCAACTCAACTCAACGCAACTCAACCACACGCAACTGCGACCACAACTGCAACTGGGCCTACTATTCCACTATTCCCATTCCTATTCCCTCATGGATGGACGGATGGACATTTACGTCGACACGGACACCACGCACGTTACCTACATAGGCCCCCTCGATGGGTTGTTCATGTCTAGATTTGGAGTTGGGGCTGGGGGAGGTGCGGGGGAGGAGGAGGATGGGGAGGAGGGTCAGGAGGAGAGGTGACGAGATGGGATGAGATGGGATGAGTGTTGTCAATATGTACAGAATGTGGATATGAGGATGAGGATGAGGATGATGGTAAATACGGTATGGGGATGAGGACGGGACGGCGGAAAAGGAGAGTTGACAGGGCGGGATAGAGACGGATGGAGAGTAGGGAGGCGAGCACTTTTTGTCATTGTAAGCAATTGCAAGGCTCAATCACGTCCGAGTACGAGTACGAGTACATACTTAGAGTACGTTCTACGTTATTAGTTAGTGTGTACTCAGTCATTTGTTTATACAGACAGACAGACAGACAAGAGTCGGATAGAGTCTTTTGTTTTTTTGTTGATGTTTCGTTTGTGCTTCCGTTTTTGGTTCCGTTTACAGGTAGGTCGATTGATTCTATGCTTCCGTTTCGTCCGCTTTTGTTTCCGTTTTGTGCTTCCCCGATCGATCGAGTGGAGTTGAGTGATCGGCTGGTTCAAAATGCAAATGAAAAGGCTTGCTTCTCCTGGTCCTTGCTTCTGGTCCTTTCCCTGCTCCTTATTCCTCCATTAGCATGTAACGTTTAGATTTACGTGTCTCCATCGTGGTGTAGTGGCTAACATTGCTGTCTTTCATGAAGTCGCATCCGCTTTACTTGAGCACAGCAGCCCGGGGTTCGATTCCCCGCGATGGAATGCGCATGAACTGTCACATCTTTATTTTGTGTTTGAGCTTTTGTGATTTTTTTGTCTGAATTTTGCTTTTGGAATATTCTCAGAGTGAGGAATCAAACTCTCTGGAAATTTGTTACGGACAATGGCTTCATTGATGAATACAGTAACAGCACTGTCAAAGACACAGATCCTCCTGGTCCTAAGCGATAAAATCAACCCACAGGCCTCTTTCCACTCAAACCATTGAACTCAACTCTCGAGGTCCTCTTTGACACCATGGACGACAGTACCAATCACGCCGTGTTTAACGGGATCACTTTCAACTCTCCATTACTCCCTTCAGTATTTAGTGAGCTCTCCCTAGGCTCCAACGCCAGTGTTGCAAGTGCATAGTACGGTCCCACTGCCTTTGTCCTAAACCACATGGATGATCATGTAGTCGACAACATCGTCATCGAAAACGGCGATGCAGGCAAGCATCCTTTCCATACTTAAGTATTCATGGACATGAACCATTCTTGTAAGTATACCTCAGATGATCCCACCGTTAAACCCTCCCATCTCGGACATCCAGAACTGAGAAGAACCCCGTTACTAGAAGGGACACCGTCCACATTTCTAGTACTCATGGGCTCAGCGACTGACATTGAGAGTTGTAGCTGACAATCCCGGAGTTTGGCTTCTTCATTATGAGTTCAGCTCTATGCTCCTTCATCAGATCGAATGGCACCTTGGAAGCCGTCCTCGCCGTCCAATTCGTCGAAGCTCCTCTCGAAATCCAACAAGCTTCTAGGGTACCCCAAGTCATGTACGACCATTGTTAAACTCTCGGTAAACCAATAAGCGGGAATACTGCTGGTCATGCTAGTGCCAAGAGGTGTGCAGCCAGTCTACCTGAGACTGGACCTTGGGGGGGGAGGGGGTCTGGAGAGGGCTTATGACCCAAAAGTACATCATGCCCTAGAGAGTGTATAGACCAATTTTCTGGAGTCATCTCAGCTTCAAAGTATCAGAAATACACTTGGAGGGTAAAAACAGGTAGAAGACATGCCTGATATGCCTTATTTAGGTGGAATCCCACTGAAATGGTATATAGTTCTCATGATAGTGATGTCAGTGGTCTGACATCATGAACTTTTCTTTGAAAAATATATGCTACCTCAAGAAAACAGATCCCACATTAGCATTTATCACTCCTTTTGTTGTGTCTTTAGGTCAGTAGAGGGTCTATAAGGTGGTCTGGAGGGAAAAATGAGTTGATTTGATGATTTGTAAGCGAAATTTTATCATATCTGTTTCCTTTTTAGGAAGGAGGAGGGAGGGGGGGGAGGTCTGGCTGATCTTAAAACCTGAAAGGAACGTCTGGTCTGGCCATAACCGTCTGCACACCTCTTGGCTAGTGCAGCGGATTTAAGTGGATGGAAAATTAAATTGAGTCCATATCAACAGCAATTGGGATGGCATGCAAAAGGTATTTGGGCTATGACTGACTGGGTGTGTTTTGACGGCGATGTTCGGAATGGCAACTGTTATTTGGTATGCTATGGGTGGGAGTATATCTGAGGAGATGGAGCATGAGTTCAAGGAAGAACTGGATAGGAAAGCGAGGCTCAACTTGGGCAAGATATTTGGCATGTTTCAGTCTAGAAATAGATTGGAAATAGGTCTTGAGACTTGAAGTGACTGAGGTTGGAAGACATCCCAAAATAGGGATTGTAGCGAAACTATGCCGAGCGAAAAGCTTGCTTTCAGTTTTGTAGATAAGACGGTTCTGTACAAAGAACTCAACATGCTTCCGTTTTTGTCTTAACGTTGTGGCATTGCAGTCCAGACTTTTTCTCGTCTTCCAACCAAAGTCACAGTGTACACCCAGTTTGCTTGCTCAAAATATTGTTTTGGCTATCCGACCTCGTCGCTTCATGCATCCTTTAGCTGCGTAAATCGATGTCGGTAAGGATATGGAAGACATGAGCCTAGTCTGGCCATAGCTTAACGGTGAGTTCCATATGTGCTCCGCAGTCCTCGCCGCTCAGTTCCATGACCTTCGCCACGTTTAGGCTTTGTATGATGGTATCCGTATCGGAAGGCAGGACTGATATCAACGTTCCAGTCTCGACTCAAGATCACCATAATCTGTTCTACAACCCTTCTTCAACTCGACTGGCTGGACCCTTCAAGTTTTATCCACCACAGAATTGTATTGACCCATATATAAAATCCGGTGTGTAGTGCAAATGACGTCACGAACAAAGTAGTTCATTGCTGGCAGGCGCATGCTGGGAATCTTTCAGGGACCGGTTATTGCTGGAGGTTCTATCTGCGAGAAAGTATACATAGTATGTGATACCACTTTGACTAAAGATCTCTGCAACTCAGTGGTTTTTAGCAAGGGTGGATACATAAAATTGATCATATCTGCCCACGTCATGATTTCAACACAGGTATGTAGAAGAACTTTTAGTCGGGTTATACCCATCTCGCGCACTGCCCCAATACTCAAAGATCCGGGAATACGAGCCATCAATGTAACGTAGAGGACGATCATACATTGTGCAGTATATAAGCGAACTGGGAAGGAAGCCTTGCTGTATATATTCAAGCGTGCCCGCCTTTCCTCCGTTTATTGGCCAGTTCTTCCAGAGGCCTCTACGGGTCTCTGAGTACGTTGGACTTTGTTATGAAGCAGCAAATTGGAAGAGTCGGGCGACTGTGCGTATCAAACACTTCAGCCGTGTCCATCGCTCTGAAACACTTCTGCTTCAAGGATCAATGCGCGCGGAAGACATACTTCTGAGGACTCTCCAATCACGATATTTCCTCTCTCTGCTCCAGTCGCTCCAAATGCTCTGGTGACCCTCTCATGGTCCTGCCTTGACTCCAATTCCCCTAGTTTCTGCGATCAGGCATTTTTGATCGCTGAGACGCTTGTTCCGACTCCAACAGACTCCATTTTGGCCTCTGAGCATATACTTGATGTACACCAAGTCTTGGCGACCGTAAACCCTGCCCATAACTCTACTTTCATCTTTACAGTAGCCCCTGAGGGCGAAGGGTGAGCTTTCTGGACCACTGTGCATTGACCGCCCCATTCATACAACTCTTTTACAGGATATTTGAGCTGGTAGCTTCGTTGGCGGCAACTGGAACAGAGTAAGCTAAAATTTTGTTATTACTTGAAGGAAAAGTATTGATCCACCATGAGAAGCTCGGTAGCGACTATTTTTCCAGGTCCGACTATAACTGTGCTCTCAGCTGCAATTATCCCGAGTTCACCAACCTCCGCAAATCTACCAGTCACTGAAGATGCTGGATCATCATCACCATCTCTCCAAACCACCTCAGTTCCAGATCAGACTTTCCCAGATCCGAGTCCAGCAACCTCACCAAATTCGTCAGTCACCGGAGGTGCTAGATCATCATCTTCGCCTAAACTCAAGATTATCCTTCCTTCGGTCGCTGGTAGTCTTGTACTACTCGCCATCATATTCACGATCATGTTCTGCTGTTATCGTAGAACCAAACGGCCTCGATCAACGACCATGTCACACGTCGTGAGGGACGCTGAGTCTTCCACATCAGATCCCAACATAATCCATCCCTACGATCTAAAGACTGATGATCAAGTTCTTCGTTCGCGCATTCCCGAACTCTTCCCGGGAGAACCCACTCAGGCTCGTCCAAACGATTTGGACAGCATTGCTGTTGGGAGGAGGGGTATCTTTGAGCGGCTTCTTTGGCGAAATGGAATCAATCGCTCCGAGCTTCCACGACCTTATGAGCTCAAGGAAGATTTGCTACCTCTTGCAAACCAAGGTGCTGTTTCATCTCTCAGACTCTCCATTCCTCGACCACGTCCGAGTTCACGGCCCCGTCCGATAGCACGCTCTATTGCTCAGACGGAGTCTACGGAACGACAAATACGACTTCGAGAGGAAGCAGACGTGTTGCGCAGTCAAGTATCTGGGTATGAAAGGGATTTTGCGCGAGATGAGGAGATACGCAGGCTAAGGGAACGTATCCAGATGTTGGAGATGCAGGTCAATTCGGACTGGGCCAGAGGCTTAACAGATGATCCCCCACCCAGCTATAGGGCTTGAGGTGCATAGATATAGATTATCATACTGTTGCTGTACTCGTCACTCCTTTGCCATTACTATACTCGCACACTCCGTACTCTTTGACAAGTTTTCTGACGCTCTGCTCGATGTCTATGTCCACTGCTACAACTGCGTTGCCTCCATTGAAAATTTTATGTTACATTTGATTTTACATAAAAGATTGCTTGATGGTAGCTTGATAGGAATCTGACTAGTAGCTTGAACGACTGGTGGCCAGCCATCCATGTGAGTCTACGTTGGTACAATATGTCCAGTATTTCTATGCTGTGCCAGTAGCAATTCACCTCCAATACGAAGACTTAGCGCCGTGCTACGGGTGCTATGTAGCACAGAAACACTCTTATTCAGCTACGGAGCAACTAAAATTTTTCCCGATGTAAGTTACCTCCCTTGGCAATATCATTCCAAATATCTGATGAACTGAAAATGATCCTTGATATGATATATCAGGCAACATTAAGAGCGGCGCGCGGGCGGGCGGCCAAGTTGAGATTTCGCGGTGGCTAACTCTTCTTTTATCAGTCATTTTCACTACTCATAGGTTCTTCTGAAGCACTGCTGGGACAAGTCCCGATGACTTGTAGCCAAAGAGAATGAGTCACTGGGTCAAAAATATCCGATCAATGATATTTACGATAAAGTTTGATAGATACAGCTATACTTTCCCGAATTATAGCAATCACTCTTGGCAGAAGTTCGTCATGATGTTGATGCAACGAGCACCAGTGGACAACAAACTGATCTTGAGATGCACAGCCAACTGACAGATACTTAAGGAGCGGGGAAAATGAGATTTCGTTGTTGATTTATTCGAACAAACACTTCCCTATGCCCCCACAGTCTTCTCCTCTGTATTCCCAGCAAATGCCAAAAATGCAAACCTCCTTTCTTATATCTTCAGATATCGCTGCCATTCGAGGGTCTTTAGTGCAAGCTGCAGTTGAAGGACCTTGTTTTAGTAGGTCTTCTTCCAGAACCCAAGGTTCAACTTTGAAATATCTCCCTACTCATTGTTACTTTGATGTCTAGGCATTGAGCTTTTGCTTACTCTTTCTACTATCTTGCTGCTATGGTAATCCTGTCCCAAACTTTTCTGAAACAATCTCTTGAATATGGATCCAGTCAGGAAGGACTTCAATGGTCACCAATGTGGTTTTTCTTTGTGGTTGCATGTGTAATCATCCTTATAAGCTCAGCATGAATCATGGTGATAGATCAGATATATGATATAGCTGAGATCCAAGGGTTGGCATATCAGACATACAATCCAGGTCCAATCATTGGAATAGTGCTGATAGTGCTGACAAGCATTAATGGTAGTTTCTGTTCAGTGTTCAGATGAGGAATTAAATTGAAGAAAAAGAAACTACCATTAATGCTTGTCAGCACTATCAGCACTATTCCAATGATTGGACCTAGATTGTATGTCTGATATGCCAACCCTTGGATCTCAGCTATATCATATCTGATCTATCACCATGATCCATGCTGAACTTATAAGCATGATTACACATGCAGCCATGAGAAAAAACTGCATTGGTGACTGTTGAAGTCCTTCCTGGCTGGATCCATATTCAAGAGATTGTTTCAGAAAAGTTTGAGACAGGATATGATGTATAAAAACTGGCATAACAGAGATTTGACACATATGAACTATGAGAGCTTGTGAGAGAAATGACAGGCTTTTCTCAACAGACAGGTGAACTGGAAAGGATGCTGGTGTCAGAAAGTATGTTTGATGGGAAGAGGAGGGCAACAGGGGAGGATATCTGGAGAGAAAACACAGGGTGGTGAGGGAGAATGGATAACAGCATCATTGCTTGGAGCCAGCTCAGATATACAGGGGACTGGACCATTCTAGGCAGCATTAAAAATATGCAGAAAGTGGCATATGCACCTGTGTATCCTAATGAAAGCCCAAATGTTCCTGCCATACTCAAGGGGGAGGCCAATTTGTTTTTAAGGACATAGGGTCGAAATTTTTTTAAAGCCATGGATGAGCCGACCGACCGACCGATTTGCTTATGTAATTTACCTAATATAGAAGTGGTTCCATACCTTTTCGTCTCTACCACCACTTATGAGCCTGTCTGATCATTATATTGATTCCTGACACCCAAAAATCTCCATTTCTTCATGTCTACTCGCTATTGTAATATTTGGATACTTGGCCCTGGTAGGAATTTGCAATAGAAGACCAACACAATGTGGCATAAGTGAAACATAACCAAGTTGTTTTCAAGGTAAACCAGTGCTGGAAGTTGGCTGGATGCCTCAATTTCAGAATGGGGCATTGCAGAAGGGTAAATGACCAAAATGATTGCAAAAATATTCACTTCAAGGTGCCTTGAGGACTCACTAACTTCAAAAAAGTAGGTACCCAAATTTTTTTTAAGGACCTGACTGATGGACCAACTGACCAATCCTATGTCGCTTAGCAAAATCAAATGTATTGAAAAACGCTGGTCCCTAAAAACCTCCACTTTAGCAACAGACTGCTATCACATCACTTCAGTGATCACTGATACTATCTGTCTAGGAGAGACTAACTTTGACCACTCCTTAAATATATGTCAATTGGCTATGCATCTCATGATCAATTTGTTGTACACTACCACTGGTGCTCATTGCATCAACATCATGATGAACTTTTGCCAAAATATATATGATGCACTTGTTGTGATTAGAGCTGTTGATGCAGCCTTTGTATGTATATCTTTTGTTGATTTATTACAGCCTGGCCTTGAATTATGCAGGTAAAAACTAGGGAACAGTACAGGGATCCTGCAGGTAAAAATTTCTGACCCATCCCTGTACCTGCCAAAACCCGTCCCCACCTTCACGGGTCAAGGGTAGTGGCAGGGCAGACGGGTCAGAAGCACAACCTATGGGTAATGGGTACTGATGGAGGGATTTTACAACAAATATAAGTAGATAAGTACCTACAGTAAATTATGTATGTGGAGACCTTAAAGTGTCCTTGAATTTGGTTGCAACCTTGACAGTGATCTTCTTGGATTTTGCAGCCTTCGAGGTGATTGTATTGGCCTATAACCATCAGATTACAAGGCTGAATGAAATGAGGCTGAGTTGCGTGTGGCAGTGCATATTCATCCCGTCTCCTCCCATGCTGTTGTTTCTGGTTTCCTCCCTGTATTTCTTAACATGACCAAACAACATCATTGTTCAAATATCTTTGCGACCAATAACAAAAGTTTCCAATCTTAATCTTTCATTTTCATTGTCTTTTTTCCTCTCGATCTCTTCGTCTTGTTCTTTTTTGATTGCTTTCCTTTATCTTTTGCTCTCTTTCATTTTTTGTTATTTTTCTCCCTCTCGATCTCTTGTCTTGTTCTTCATCCCTTGCTTTCTTTTCTTTTCTCCTCTGTTTTCCTCATGATTTCTTCTACATCTTGTTTTCTCTGCTAGCTCCTTTTCTTGTCTTCTCTCCTTTCCTCATGATCCCTTTGCCTTGCTCTTCTCTGCTCGCTTTTTTTCTCAATCTTTTAACTTTCAATTCAAGAATTTACACATTGTTGAACCAGCATAGGTACTATATGCTTACAGTCTTGTTTGTTTTATTTCTTGTCTCAATCTTCTTCGAATCAATCATTCATGAGGCTTGCTTCCCTTATTTCTCTCTTCCCTTCAAACATATATTCCTTTTTCCTCTTCATATTCTGGTCTTTCAAATTCTTCAACTCTCCGGTCCAATGCCAAACAAACATCCATTTAGGTTTTTGCAGCAACACTGATCTCGCAGTTCACTGCCAGCATGCGTCTCCACATACTTACTTTCTTTGTTCTAGTACTTCTTGTATCAACCAACTTTGGCTTTAAAGGCTCTATCTCTAGACAGAGTCTCTTCCAGAACCAGCATACCTATGCCTGCTCCCAATGAGCCAGGGTATCCTGAACATAGGGGTAGAAAATAAAAGCTGAGCCATTGATAGTCCATCAAGTGGGCTGCGTATTGGGCCTTGGCTTATGGTGTATAGCTAAAATTTTCTGCCAGAAGTCTGTAACACTTCCTGTTTCATACCACGTATTGAAAAATCTGGGTGATTCCCCATTTTACAGTGACAGGTTTTTTGGTGTCCGCTCCTATTCCTATTTTCTCTCCTGCGCTCGCAACTTCTCTCTTGCCATTGTCCCTACTAAATAATTTTGTTTACTCACCTAGGTCCCTGAAAAGAGCTACATCACTCGCTTACTCTCCCATCTTTCAATTCCCCCAGAAACAGACATATACATGTGTGGAGGCATAAGATCATAACCTAAACTGCTCCTCAATTTACTTCAAGTCTGGCAAATGTGCAACATGGTTTTCCGCCATCAACCCAAAGTAACAGCGATCCCAACTCCAACACAGTGGAGAAATTGCAAAGATGCTCAAAGAGGTGTGTACTTCTAAAGTGAGTTACTCGCGTATTCAGGATGAATACATAGGTTCAAGGAAACAAAAACTATGTATGATATTCCTTTGTTCAAAGAGGGATTATTACTATGGGAAGGACAGACCCTGTGGCCTCATACTCGCCACGCGCAGCGTTGGCCCACATCACTTTCATCAGAGATTTTTTTGTCTGTTGTAGTAATATGTATCTCCAGTAAGTATGTCCTCTTTACTCTAGATCTATCTACGAGCTTGGATTAACTATACAATTTAGATTACTGCGAAGCTGTGCCGTCGGCATCCATCAGGTGGCGGGTCAGTTTACCCGTCTGGCGAGTCGCGGGTTTGGGACGGGATGAGATAAGCCAACCCGTCCCCGTCCCCGCCATACCCCGTCCCCGTGGCCCGTCACTTACCCACCAACCCGTGCTATTCCCTAGTAACAACTCAGTCTATCCAAGTGATACTGGCAGTATCACTTGTCTTCACCAATCTCACAGCAACGCTCAAGCAAGATTGAAAACAAGGCTTGGTAAGCATGCACAGCTAGTAGACTGCTGATGTTCTAGTTTCTAGCTTTGACTTGGTTTCTCAACAGGAACTACAGACAATCTGTTAAAACTCATCTTGGCAAATTAAATACAAAAAAATCAAGTTGAGCAGATACTGGTACTCTTAGGACAGTCTGGTATAATCTATTGCATTCCCTAGGTAGGTAATTATTTATGCACTCTTAGAACTTAAATGCTAATAGCATTTTGAAACCTAAATTTTAGTCATGCCAAATATACTCAATCCAGGGTATGCTGATTCTGTGGTATCCTATCCTAAAACAATGCTACTCCACCTAGAAACAATTTACCCCACCACAATCATTTCTTTTTCCCACCTTTACAAGAACCACGACGACCCCATTCTTGAGACTGGAGAGTCTTTCTCAACCTCTGGAATTTGCGCTCCATCATCTCAATCCAATCCATCAGCATCTACATGGCTACATAGTACTCAATAAGGAGAGCATGATATCCATGAGGTTAGTAGAGGAATCTGTGGTTGTTTGCTCTGGAAAATCAATTAAGGAATGAATTATGAAAGGAGTCCGAAGGACAAGTTTATGCTATTTATGGAATTATTCTACACACTCTCTGAGCACACTCTCCCTTGCATTTTCTTCTTTCTTTATTCAAGCTCAAGGTCAAGAATTCATACCACCATGAAGCTCTCTCGCACACATTTTTCTTTTTGCTGCACCGTTCTCACTTTGGCTCTGTGTAAACTAGGCCTTGATTACTTCAACTGCAATCTTGCCGTTTCAGCCAGACCAAGCGTTCGCAAGCGCAGTCTGGGCGGACTGCGCAAATTTTGTCCACTTAGGTTTCCTCTTCCATTCCGCCTCGAGCTCTAGTCTCGATTTTACGGCATTTCTCTACAACCAGTCGATGTTCCTCAACTTCTATAACGCAACTCACTATACACCAGGCCACAATGACTTTGATCGCAGCCTTGCTATTTTGGTTGCAACGGATGTAATCTCATGCTCGTCCAATTGTGGAGATTTTGTTTATGACGCTTACTGCTTAGGCTATTTTGCGTCTATCCTTGGGTATCCAGCACCGGTCTACAACGAATTGATGTTTCTCAACCTTTCTTATGCGACTCCGTGTAAACTAGGTTATGAACACAACCTTGCTGTTTCAGCTACGCCTCGGGAGAACTCATTTCAATTGGATTGCGAAAATCTCGTTCGCGACGGTTACAATTGTGGAGGTTTCACTCACTGGCTTTAAATTTGAAGTTTGTGATACTACTTATTATCAGATCCAGTGAAGAGGGGGGTGTAACTGATGTATATGGGAGGGCTTGCGGACGAAGAAGTTAATGAAATAATATGTACTTGTACAACTTAGTATTCGTCTGGGGGGGTTTTAGTATAATGATGTGTGCATTAAAAGCTTGCAATGCGATGGCCTCGTATTTGCCACGCTTCAGCGCCGGCCTACAACCACTTCATACATACACGTCAACACCTTCATGGCTTTTGTAACTTGGTTGGGCATAAAACTGTGCTCTTTTGAAGCTAGGTTCAATTACCTTGACTGGTATCAAAAAGAAGAGAGAATTGAAGTTACATGGAGACTAGGAGTAGGAATGATTAATGCATCACCAAAACGTCCTCAACGATATAACGTTAGACAGGGCATGACCACAGCCCATAACAATGATGGATGGTTGTGTACCGTTCTCACCTCGCTGTCATGATTTCAAAATGATAATAATTATGATATAACACGTCAGGATTGCGAGAGGGTTGTAACACTTCCTCACAATGACGAGGTTGTGATAGCGCGTTGTATAGGTCCAGCATTATGATAAGCCGCGAGCATGAATGACAACTGTCGGATGCCAGCTCCAAAATAGCCAAACAGTTACACAAGTCTCCTGTAAAGACCTTTGAGCCCTTGATCAATCACGATGGTCAAAAAGTTATGTATATTATCGAAGTAAGTACTACAAAAAGCTTCTATTAGTATACAATTGCTCCTGCACACATCGTCTTGAAAATTTTAGGTAGGCTCAGCATACCCATCCTCGTTACCTGCAAGAGCCTCTTTGTTGGAATTGATATTCGAATGGAGTCTAGAAACCATATTGTACATGGCGGCAGAAACGGTGTTGGAAATAGTCAAGAGTTGACAGTAGCGGTGGTGAGACTATTGATGATACGTAGAGAATTCGGACCAGATATAGTTGCGTCCATAGTCGCCCGCCGGTGGGAATCGCTGAAGTGAATGGAGACGGTGACGATGTCGTTGACTGCCAGTGACAGTGACATGAAGAAAGACGGAAGAGACGGAAATCGCCAGAAACGACAGTCAGCCAGTGGCAGTACACTCGCGCGGGAGAGCAACGTAAGCAACCAGAACTCATCTCTTTTCGACTTTTGAGTCTTTCAGCAATCCTCGAACCTGAACTACGACAACCACGATGACCGCCTGCCTCTTCTTGCTCTCCTCCCCGCTCGCCATCCTCTTTGTATGACATCGAACTCCGCTAACTCCCATCAACTATTCCATGCAGCTCTGCAAAAATCCACAAATGTAAGTACCGGACAACGACTAGGAGACTATACGTTGTGAACTGATCCCTTCCCCGCCTTTGTGAAATTGCTTCCAAGCTCCTCCAACCCATCAGCACCGGATTTCTCGTCACTCAAAAGCTCGAACAACGCCCGTGTCTGCCTCGGATGTCACGAAGAACAACTCGCTCTTGCCAACAAGCCCAATGCCAACTCCATATCCACAAGGAACCACCCCTCGCTAGGCCCACTGCTCCTTCATGATGTTTTTCTTCAGCATTTACCTCTACTTAGGCCTGTCTTTACATCCTTTACGTTTGGGATGAAATGCTCTTCGATAGCGGTCAGAATCTCGTACACGTTTCAAGACTCAATCTGGTCAATATCGCTTACTGGGCTGCCTATGAATACTACACAAAGTGCGTCTTCTCTTTACACATCTTCTACTTGTTCTTGCATCTCACGACTACAGCATATGGCATATGTCCGTGATAGAGTAAGTGAAGGGGATACGCAAGAGGCGAAGTTGTGTTTCAGTCAGTTTTTCTATCCTACGAAGGTGCGTGTACTTGGCATTTGCTTCTCTATCCTCTTTTCTGAGTTTTCACCCTCTTTAGCGCAACTCGCTCAATGGCCCGCCCGTACTCCGAACTCATGCTACCTTACAGGTGAGTTTTCTCTTCTTCCTCGCACGTACTCAGCATCGTTCTTCCCTTCTACCACCATCTCACCTCCTCTTTTATCATTCAAAGCTAAGCCATTACATTTCACAGTGATCCAAGATGAGCTCCTCAGTGTGTTGCCGTCACCACTGCCCTCTTTGACAATGCCGCACATGCCCATGTTTTGGTCCGCCTAACGGCAAACCCTCAGATTCAATGCGATACTATGCCAAGAGGGACGTAGTCGAAACTGTGAGTTGCCATTGTCATCTCGCATTTCTTTCATCTATCGCGGTCTGATATCATCGACGCATATATGCATCTTTTACCTTCAGTTTGATCTTCCGGCTTCTGACAGCTGACAGTGTTTACCTTGCTAGTTTTGTGAGTGATGGTTTTCAGTTTGTTCGCTTCTTGATGCTAATGTCCACTTACTCGTAGCATCCAACGTAAGGTGAGTGATACGGTAACTGGAGCATCAGGACTAGTGATGTGCGGGCCAGGGCTTAAGCCCGAAGCCTGCCCAAGCCCGGCCCTAAAAAGCCCAGGCCCAGCCCGGCCCGATGCTCGGGCTTATAGGGCCTGAGGGCCGGGCTTGAAATTTGGGAAGCCCGAAGCCCAGGGCCTGTCGGATATTTCCTATTTAGGAAATAGGTGTACTTGCTAGCAAGATTACAGCAAGTTGCATATCGATAGGCCAGAATAATTTTTACTCCACTCAGGCGGTGTTTGAATTCCACGTGGTGCCGCCGCATAGGCAATAGTCGTACTTTGTGGAGCGAGCTCTTGCCAGAACTTCTCTCCACCTTACCATAGTTTGACGACATATTCCTCTTGTAATAAAACAGCAAATCTTATGCGCAAGCTTTCGGGATGATTACAATGCTTCAGAAATACGGAGATTGACCGGTGTCAGTGAGTGTGACTTATATAGTGGAAATTGATGGGTATGCAGAGGGTTCGGCATGACGTTAACAGGAACTCCGCCTGAGTGGAACAGAAATTATTGTGGCCTATCGATATGCAACTTGCTGTAAGTACTTGACAATGGCTCATATTCAATGACAATATAATTCTTGTATTCAAATGGAGCTACTATAGGTGTCCTACTGCTGAATTGTACTGATGTGTATGCCTGTAATTGCTTCAAAGTACCGCACTTATATCTGACACTTGAGTTCTGCTTGGTTCTGCACAACTTCTAGCATTGAAATAATGTCCTAGAGACTAGAAGCAGTCAAACGAACACATTACTGGTCAACTTTGGCATGTGTGCATGTTTGTACAGTGACCGACAAAACTGATGTCACCCCCGTGACCAGATTCAATTCAAAAACTCAATTAGATCTGGTCATGGGGGTGACATCAGTTTTGTCAGTCACTGTAAACCACTCAGAAATGGTCAAAAAATTCTGTAAAAAGCCCTGGCCTAAGCCCAAGCCCAGCCCTGGCCCTGCTTGGGCTTGGGCCTAGGGCCGGGCCTGGGATTTTACAAGGCCCGAGCCCTATAAAGCCTGGCCCAAGCCCGGGGCTTCAGGCCCGGCCCTGGTCCACACATCACTAATCAGGACATTGTGAGTACATATAGTATGCATAACACTGCACTAGTGTAGTTCAGTAATAATATTTATTTGTTCTTTTGGGCTATCTTGTGAGTGTTGTGCACTGAAAGAGAATCTGCAGTGGGCTTCTGCATGAGCTATACCTTGGATACCGTCCATCACTGCCAAATGGTGCAGTGTTTGGGCGTGTTTGGTCGCCATGCCTACCTCAAAAATCTCGATGGCACATTCAAGATGGAGCATTTTACTGGCCCCACAGTCAAAATGGGCTGTAGATTATATGGAGAAAAATGTTTGTATATATAAAATACATGTAATAGTGCGAGCCAAATTTTTTCAAAAGTGATCTCTTTGGATACAGTATTGCACAGGGAAGGAAGATTATAGGAAAGTGAACGTTAAAATCAAAATTTCAAAATTTCACTCACACTATTACACGAGGAATTAGCCTAAATGTGCCTCAGCGCAAAAAGTTTGGCCCAAATGGGAGGTTGAGCAAGAGAAAGACATTCCACTCTGCAAAAGCGGTCGAAATGGCAGCGGCGTCATTACATAATACAAAACGCGTCTCTAACAATGTGTCGTCGTGCGTCGGGCTATGCCCCAAGTCGCTCAGTATGCTGGAACGGAGCAAAGCAAAAGAAGAAGCTATACAACTTCTATCCGGGCTCTTTCATACCAGACTGTGACCACGAATCAGACAAAGAGAATCTTACATCCCCACACCCATCAAAGAAGATGCGTCTCATCAGCACCAAAGACATGTTAACTCAATGTTGCTGGAATCCCATTGACTCCTCAGATCAGAAGCTCGCCAAGAAGCTTCACTCAAAGCAGCATCACAACATTCTACGCAACGGGAGGAAGAAGATTTCACGACATGACGAGACAATTGCACAGCTGGAAGAGGAACTAGAGGAACAGGATAGGACTATTGAGGAGCTGAGGCAGGCTCTAGGTGGGAACCTTAAGAGCACCTCTGCATTTGCCTATGACTTGCAGACACGTCTCGAAAAGGAAAGCCAGTTGAGGAAGGAAGCAGAGGAGCTGTTGTGGAAGGAACAGAAGAGAAGTGATGGGTTGGCACTGGGTAGAGACACAATGAAGAAGAGGATTTCACGGTTCCCTAAATGCATCAATAACGTGATGTCCAAAGCTGTTGACAGTATTACAAAACAATCAATGAAACAAAAAGGCACCATTACACCCAAAATGCAAGTGCTGATTGCAGAGCTTGTTGCTACTCAAGAATGGTGATTCCAAGAAAGGTCAGCAAGATTCCACTGGCATTTACTTAGAGGCACGGGAGCACGTCGGAATCTTCATTCAGTACCCACAAACCTCAAGGACTCACTATCAATCCCATGGGTTTGCTGCTGCAGTGATCATGGTTTATCTGACAATACTTCGTGAGTTCTTGGAGTTCATTCGTGATGAGAAGAAGACCATGGCATTCACAAATCTGGAGTCCAACATCTACAAGGCATTATATGACATCCCCACTCTCACTGAAGCAGCAGCACTCACTACGTACACACAGTCAATCTCTGCACCATACTATCGTACCGCCCGTAAAGCTGGTGTCAACCCTTTCACTCTTCGGGGCCTTCATGAGAAGCTCATCACTCACCTCATGAATGTCATCACCAACCCAGAGATGCTTTACAGTCCCGCAACAACATATGAAACTGGATCACTAGATGGACACCAGTGGGAAAGGCCTGATGCAGTGTATGCTGTGATGGCAATGGCCAAGGACTTAACAGATCTTCGGGGGGTTATCATCTTCCTGTTCAACAGGGCATTGGATACTTGGAAACGTTTCTCTTCAGAAGATATCTTTGCGGAAAACATACCTGAAGACATTTCCACTCGTCTCTACGCACCCAGATCAAACTGCATTAACAAAGGTACACTGGGAGAGACTCGTATCAGCAAGCAAGTTGCTCCAAACGGCACTGTGGAACACACCAATGCTACTCTTTCCTTGCAATGTAACGACACTGCCGACTATATGTGTGAGAATCTGATGGATATAGAGAGTCAGAAGTTTTTGAGGAAGCAGCAGCAGGAGACTCAGAAGGAAGGGAGAGCAAGAAAGCGAAGAAAACAGATTGCAGACATGAAGAAGGCAAAGGTCAGGGAGAACCGGGTGAAGAAGGCAGCGCGCGAGAAGAAGAGAGCTGAAAAGAAGGCAAAACTACAAGGATGTGAACCACTTACTGACATGCTTTACTTGCAGGGTGTCTTAACAGCTTTCCAAGGGGATCCACGCAGCCAGAAGGCCACTACCATCAAAGTTGAAGAGCTAAATCTGCAGCTACAATGGCATCAGGACCGTTTGACAGCATCCCAATCTAAAAAGAAAGCTGCACAGCGCATAATCACCTCTATTCCAGCAACCTCCAAGCTCAGAAAGGAGCAGAAGTTGATTACACTGATCAGTGTAGTAGAAGAATGGAATCAGGAGAGAGGTGGCCTACCTTATTACACAGCAGAGAGCTCAGATGAGGAGGAGACAGACTTGGAAGAGGAGGGATTACTAAAAAGTGACAAAGATATGGATAATTTGGTAGGATATGGTAAAGGTTAATGGACAAATTTATGATACATTGATGTATATACAGCATAGACAGGCTTTAATGACTTTTCGTAGGTATTCGGCACTGAAAATGATGAGGGAATGGACAAAACGTCGTGTGTGCCATGGATTTTGGCGGTCTCGCGGCGAGACCAAACACGACCAAATGGACATGAAATTTGCAGTGGTGGACGGTATCCATATACCTGGTGTTATTATGGCCGTCACATGCGATAGCCTCTGTCATCCGTTATCACTGCGGGCAGCAATGGGTATTTGCAACCCATTTTTGAGCAGGCTTAAATCTCAAGTTGTTCGCACAGTTTGTTCCCAGATAAAATTTGGCTTACTTGCCGTTGAAATGATGAAACTTGTATCATAAGTATTTTCTAGATTATGTTACGATCAAACATTATAATTGATTTTTGGGATAAAAACCTGCCAAATAGGATGAGATTTGTGTGGCTTTGTAAAAATGTGTTCAAACAAGTGAAGTATCTGTGCCTGATTTGTGAAAATACTAAGAATTTTCTGACGCAGATTTGGCTCACATGCCTGCAAAGTATTCGCCACGCTTTTTGCACTGTGACAGAAATTTATGTAAATGGTTTCTCTCACAATGCAAAAAGCGTGGCAAATACTTTGCAGGCATGTGAGCCAATCTGCGTCAGAAAATTTTGAGTATTTTCACGCCAAATCAGGCACAGATACTTGACTTGTTTGAATACATTTTTGCAAAGCCACCTAAATCTAATCCTATTTGGGAGGTTTTTATCCCACAAATCAATTATAATGTTTGATCGTAACGTAATCTAGAAAATACTTATGATACAAGTTTTGTCATTTCAACAGCAAGTAAGCCAAATTTTATCTGGGAAAAAACTGTGCGAACGATTCGAGATTTAAGCCTGCTCAAAAACGGGTTGCAAATACCCATCGCCGCCCGTGGTGTATAATCACCTTAGGCGGTGTTGCATATTTCCAAAGATCTCTGTGCAAACTTAAATTTCGGGTTTTTCAGTGCCATTTTTGCTCGCCCGGGTCTACTCCATATGGGACCGATTTGAGGCCGAACAGCCATATGGAGTAGCTTCGGCGCCGAGTATAAATTCGTCATTTATGTTTGCCCAAGAGATCTTTCCAAATATGCATTGCCGCCCAAGGTGAATCAGCTCTCATTGCAACGAACCATGACCACACATGACTGGGGTGG
Organism: Tetrapyrgos nigripes; assembly: GCA_013368315.1. NCBI lineage: Eukaryota > Fungi > Basidiomycota > Agaricomycetes > Agaricales > Campanellaceae > Tetrapyrgos > Tetrapyrgos nigripes. The sequence goes on from JAACJM010000042.1 coordinate 273,534, forward strand.
TCAACCCCCATACACCTGATATATTCTGCAGCCAACTCGAGCAGCAGTGGCAAAGGCTCACAACTGATGGTGGGTACTATAAGAATGATATATCATTGAGGACGTTTTGGTAATGTGATTGGTAGAGTACTTTGTACCTTGTCAGTGTAAGCTCGTCGTGTTATTACTGAGTCTTATACACTACATAACTTATAACAGTCTGGAATTAAGCTATCTGGAAATTAGTAGACAAGTTCGAGACGCGAATTGATGCACGGTTGGGCGCGTCAATGGCGTGCGAATACTCTACCCAATCAGTTTGTTTGGCAAATAACTGCAGTGCGCGTTTGTTACTTTTTCTTCTTACCACCAACTCCGCCTCCACTGCTTACCATCAACACTCCCAATTTACTCTAACTTTCGGCCAACGAAATATCTACATAACTCCTTGCCTCCCCACATCTTCTACTGAGTCTAGCGCTTTTGAAGGCTGAAGCTGCCAGTGAAGCGCCAAGGCACACATACACCATGACCCAATTGCAACTTGGACGCGCTTCGGGAGTCCAAGTGGGCCGCGGCCCATTTGCAGCTATATGTTCTTCCCCTGATTGACGCTCGTAGGACATGCGTTGATCTCCGTCTTGTTATTGGGAACTCAGTTTGAACCTATTCAAATTTTGAACCCAGTTGCACGGTAGCCAAACACTACCGAGCCATATGTCCGTGAAACCAATTTGAAACCTCGTGTTTGGACCAAGTCAAAAGACGCGTGAGTCATCCCAAAGTTCCAATCAGCACTCACAGCTTTGTACTTCGCTGTATTGATTTGATGGAATTGCAACACCACCATGATTAACATCTTGCCCTCGTTGTAACCTGTCTCAACATGAGTACGTATTCGTATATAATCTGGACGTGTCCATCACGTCGTGATCTTTTTCCCCCCCATCCACTAAGCGTATCTGCTCCCACTCTCGGGCCCGTCTCTCGTTTTCTTTCCTTGTTTTCCTGCAGGTCTCTGGTGGTTTTATTTTTTGAGTTGTGATTTTGATGCTGTTTCGTCGTTGGGATCATGAGTAGTACGTCGTAACGTTGTTTTTCTCTTCTCTTCTCTTTTTTAAAAGGTTTTTGACCGTTTTACCGTAGGTGATTCCTCTGACGACAACAGCACTGTAACACCATCAAGTTTTTCATCGTTTTCAAGTTCCGGAGCCAGGGTCACTGATTCGTCGTCGAGCTCGAGTGTAGCTCAGACGAGCGACTCCAGTAACTCCACTGCTTCCGTCTCCAGATCATCAGCTTTAGTTTCACCCTCTGATCCTAATTCCCCGCCGTCTTCGCCCTCAATGTCGACGTCCTCTGATTCGGGCACTACACCTACCTCCACCCCTACTAGTACTACCTCTATACCTACCGCTACAACTTCCACAACAACGCCAACACGAACGTCATCGACTTCCGAGCCTACCAGTTCCTCGGCCTCAGATTCGACTTCGGATCCAAGTTCCCCCTCTCAAAGTACTCGTTCTCATACTATCGCTACAACTTCCACAACAACGCCAACACCAACGCCGACATCGACTTCCGAGCCCGCCAGTTCTTCGGCCTCAGATTCGGCTTCGGATCCAAGTTCCCCCTCTCAAACTACTCGTACTCGTACTCGTTCCAGTAACCAGACCTCGTCGACGGAAACGGGTATAGAGACTCCGCCTAGTCCTACTTCTAGCTCCACGGATCCAAGCACTACTGATACCGGCTCTTCCACCACTGCATCAGTCCCTACCTCAAGCACAACCGATACCGGCTCCCAGACGCACCCTACTCATCGCGGTGCTCATAATACCACTACAGCTACCGACATCGACACCGAGGCTGATCCAACTTCGAGCATCCCTGAAACGCGTTCGCATACGGATAAGGCTCCCTCCGAGACGTAAGTTTTCTTGTTTATTCTCTGTGTTGTTATTCATATCTTTTTGAAGCACCAGCGATTCCGAATCATCGTCCTCGTCTCACTCTCACTCTCATTCTTTGTCGTCGTCGTCATCAGATACCTTGGGCGTGTACGTTGCTCTTCTACTACGACCTTGATTTGCTAGTGATCTCTAATTATCTCGCAACTTTGTATCTAGACCAACCTTGCCACCATCACCATCACCATCTTCAGGATCAGATCATGGCACGAATTCGTGAGTTGAGTTCCTAACTAATATTCATAATGATACTAGGATCAACATATCTTGATCCTCGAGGTTCTGCTTTCTGCTCGGTCTTCTATCTTCCATCTATCTTTCCATTTTTCTCCCCTTCTCCTTTTCGTGATCTGATTGTTTCGTGTTGTATCTTTCGTTCTCTGATCTCACATCCCTTCACGCTTGACAGATTCCTATCCAACAAACCCGCCGTCATCGGTACATTCACCGCTCTCGGCGTTGTCCTTCTCGTTATTTTAGGGTTATTGCTTCTGCGAGTGTCGAAATTCGGGAGAGGCACCCGTACTAGTGGTAGCAGAAGCAGGTATGTTGGAGGTACAGACGCGGATATTGGACCAGGTGCTGCTGCTAGTGCTAGCGATTATCATTATGAACGATACAATGCATCTGGTGCACAAGCGGATCCGAGTCTGGGAACTGCAGGTTCATTGGGAGCAAGGGGAGCAGGCGAAGGCGGCGGTGGCGATACTACATTTGGAGGATCGACGAGACGTCTTTGGGATGACGAAGCAGATGCGAGTATAGGCGCAGGAACTGGTGGTGAAGGGACGAGGATGAGGCAAGTTCGGGGTTGGAGTGGTATTGGGATTGCTGCTGCGAGTTCAGCTGCGGCTTCTTCAAGTGGGGCAAGAGATCCTGGTCGAGGTGATGGTTCTGGACGTGCTTTCCTTCCGTCTACTACTCGAGATCCAGATCCAGATCCATTCTCTGACTACGGATCCTCTCCTTCGTCTCCTTCAATCTATCCCTCTTCCCCTCAAACGGCGTCATACACTCCGAATCAGATCCAGACACAAGCACAGGCACAAACCCAGGCTCAGGCGCAGGCGCATATCTTTGCCCAGTCGTTCGGTGACTTGCCGAGTTCAAATTACTCGCAGGGTTATGGATCGACTGCTGATACATCGTCGGTGCATACCCCCACTCTTAACAATAGCCTTTGGTCCGGTCAAGGTCTAGCATCTTCATCCGCCTACGCCTACGCTCCAACCTTATCGAGTCACTCTGAATACGCCTTGTCGAACCGTGACTTTGATCCTGCTCGGCAATTAATACCTTATACCACTGGCAGTACTGGTAGTGGTGGTCCAACGCGTTCGGGACTTACGCGAGCCGATTCAATCTCAACCGCTAAAGCGCTCGGTCAAGAAGTATTCCGGAAGTCTAGTTATTCTACTTTTGGTCTCGATAACGACGATGACGGTGCAATTGGCGTTGCTATCAGTACTCCTCCTTTGATTCCATCTCCACTTCCATCCAAGTCGTTATCATCTTCCCCTTCACCGAGGCCAGAGATGAAAGGACGCAGTGCCACCTCAGGATCGAGTTCACAGACCTGGGCAGACGTTGCGCTTGCCAAAACGAATGCTAAGGTACTTGGACAGGAGGTGTTTAAGCCTGGGCCTAGGGCTTTTTGATTCATCATTGACGCACAAAACTACCATGTACATCTGTAGTGAGTAGCGAAATGTACATCGTAGTCTCGTCGACGGTCTGAACTTCTCTTTTGACAAGAGAGATTATTAGGACTGTTTTCCACAACTGAGCACCGTGAGATTCTGAATGTACAGGCAAAGACTAATTTATTGAGCTCTTGCTGTAGATTTTGTATTATATGGATATATATTATAGAGACACTGCTGATGTCGTTGAATAGTCTCGGTACCAGACTGACTACGCATTTTCGTCCCAAAAAGAAACTTGATGCGTAGCAGTCTGGACTAGAACCCGCATACTAAAAGGGAAAAGAAAAGAAAAATCTCTTGTTGAACTTGTTATGTAGTTCGACTTGAACGACTGACCTCTTCATTATAACCTTTCGACTACCATCATTTCCGTTGCCATCAACATCCAGCTCAACGTCCCCGGCCTCTACCTCATATCCTTTGATATGTACTCATCGACGTCTTGATGCTGACATATGCGGTGTACAGATTGTGAAGCCTCGTTAAGCTTTACGGAGTCTGGAGCTCTGGAGTCTGGACCTAATATCTGTAATCTTCAACGTAGTCAATTTCATCAATCAACCTCCTCCAATGGTGTCTCCGAGGATGCAAATGCGACCTTGCACTGGTCAACTTGGAATATCTCTTCACCTTCGTTGCTCACATTCTACGACAACATCAGCACTCAGCGCTCTCCTGACACCTATCGTTCTGATTCGATAATGATCTTCAAGTTGCCGGAGCACAGGAGATGGACGGGTTTATACAATGATTAGTACGCTCCCTTGCATAGTATTGCTCAATCTACTGTCCTTTTTGCTTTTATTTCTTCCCCTTCCCCAAGTTATGAGTTACTCCAGGTATAGCTTCAGTGACGGCGGGACCCTGGCTATGCCGTAGTAGCACCCTCGTGGCCAGGTTACGCCACCTCCTATGACTTCGATCCCGGTACTGGATTCAGATGCAGTGATTGTTGCTCGGAAGATTTCGCAGCTTCCCTGATATCTGGGAGCATCTTTTGATAGCACGATCCCCGGATGACGTGCTTCCAGACAAAACCACCATCATCCAAAAGGTTGAGCGCTAAACCAGCCTCTTCCGGTGGTTGGTTCTGTCCCAAACTTCTCCTGGTGCCTCCTAGAGTACCAAAGAGTGCCCTCGCAAAACTAAGGCTTGGAAAATGCACTCCGTCGTCGTCGGTGACGTTAAATAGGACGAGCTCGACAAATTTCGAGCAATTCTCCGAGCGGTACAGTGTGATTGTCACATCACGCATCTTGCTGACGCCTCTAACGCTCCTCTCCTAAAAATTGCGGCTCTTGACAGCGGCGTAAGCGGACACTGACGTAAGGGCTACTGATCTTCCTTCGTTAGCTATCAGTCCCGGGAACGCAAGCGTAATTTATCTGTAAATATCTTGCATTAGTGGATTATGCTTGCGATGCTTCCTGGACCCGGTGCATCATATCTTGGTCCAAAGCTGGTAATAAACTCCTCCTCCTCCAGACCAGCCAGCAAATTGAATTATTCGGTTATTTTGAAACGAGTAGATCTGTCCATTTGAGGATGAAAGGATGAGTTATTTTGCTACTAAAGAGTTCTCGCATCTCTCAAGCAAGGCATCAAAACCTTGTATGGCGGTAGCAGTCTGAGTCACAAGCTGCTCAAATAGATCAAGTTCTTGATTATCAAGGTACGTTTGAGCTCAACATAGCACACTGATTGATTTGTCGAGCCGTGCTACCCGTCCTAACTACATTCACTGTGGGTACGTCTCTTACATATATACCGGCGCCATCAGTATCGTGCAGATGTGGTTCCTTGACCACCAACCGCCATTCTTTCCTCCTCCGTTTTCCTTCTCACTTTCGCCAACCAGTGAAGATGGGACAGCTATCCTTGGACAAGACTTATTTACTTGCTCCATGGGTTGAGGTATGTATCTTCTAGCTATATCGGCATACTCATTATTAATCAATTGTTTTAAAGGCTCTTGTATACGGTTAGTGGAGGCTCAAGTCGCACTCCATTGGATTTTTAATACTTTTTTAATGGACTGCTTTTCAACAGGAGTCTTTCTGACAATATTTTGTACAACCATCACGCTCTGTCTTGTGGACAGTCATGGTTTACTTGACACTCATGCCAAGGTATGATTATTTTCTTTTATACTTAGATTTTCACCTCACATTTTGGTTCCAAGATTATGCTCTCCATATCTTGTCTCATGTTCTTCATTGCTACTTGGCATTTGGCCATAAACCTGCTCCGTTTATTTGAGGGATACGTTGATCACCACATGACACCAGCTGCATTTATGGGTAACCTGAAAGTTTGGGATCATGTTCTGAAGGATACCCTATATGCAACACAGGAAAACCTTGGAGCCGCAGCAGCAGTCCGTAATCATTTTATCCCTGCCATTCACACTCCTGACAAGTTTCCGTCAGATCTACAGGACATGGGTTCTATGGGGTCATAACTGGAAGGTCATTCTGCTCCCCAGTCTCTTGCTCATCATCAATATTGGTGAGTACATCTTTCTTATTATTATTTTAGAATCGAAAACCAGATAGTCATACAGTTGCTGGCTACATGGTCTGCGGGCTTTACACGACAGTGAATCCAACTCAGACAGTTTTTGATCCGACTTTCACCAACTGGATCAGAACATTCTACTCTATTACTGTTGTTACCAATATAATCACCACTGGTCTAATGGGCTATCGAATCTGGAAAACAGCTCGGATTTTAGCACAGGACAGTGTCGACAGAAGGAAATTCTTGACAGTCATACGAATTTTGGTGGAATCTGCTGCTCTGCAGCTGATCGTAGAAATTGTTCTGCTTGCATTATATTGCTCAGACCAAAATATCCAGTACATTCTGCTAGAATCAGTCCCTTCTGTGGTGGTGAGTCAAGTCAAGTCTGAAACGAACCTCGATATTGACTGTCTCCGTATCAACTTTGGCAGGGAATTACTTTGAATGCGATAACTCTTCGCCTTAAACTGTATACAAGGCAGCAGAACAGGAGCCTCCCAACCAAGTCTTGGGGGCTGACTAACATGACTCTGGATGACAACCGTTTACAATTCCGTTCAATGACTTGACCATCGCCAACACAGACTAATACAGTATCCATGTCCATCTTGAAGCCGAAATGTATTATAGACTGGAACAAGAATACAAGAATTTCCAGTTTAATTTTGTGTAGAAGCGATTCGAATTGACGATTGCGGTCTCAGAAAGGGTAGTTGAAGAGTACAAGGGACCACAACCTTCTGCCAGTGCGACCTATTCTCTGCCGCTGTAGATTTCACAAGCCGATATTCTAACCTGTGCAACCTCGTAGGCCTTTAGGAGGACCTCGTCGTCCGAGGAGTCATCGCAAGGAGACGGCGCCTGAAATTTGACGAGTAGGACTCAGGAGGGAGTATCATTTGAATGGTCAGGTAAGCGCGTACAGTATGGCTGCTTCACTTGTTGTGGTGTTCACAAAGTCAAGACCAGACCAGCGTTCGAGGATTCTGGACGCCCAATTACTGGAGATGAGGAGAGATGTGTATCTGATTGGCAGGTGTTTGTCCTCCGACTTCCTCCAATATCCTTCCTATATGCGTCTGGCTTCACTCTTAAGACGCTACCTTCCTTCACGTTTATGGTCTGCCTGACCTTCTCCCAGATACTTCATGTTGTTTTGTATCCCTGATTACGCTAGCAGAAGGTTGAGGCGACTAGACATATTTGTATTTTCTCAAACTCCGTTGGTACTTACAGCGTGTACTCTGCAATACTGACACGCATGCAGACTACCGTAACGGAGGGTATTAGGAAGGTTGCCGGAGGAGCGGTGAGGGCTGGGGGTATATGGACCGGGTTGGTATGCGCGCAACTAGTTTCAGACCCATTCCTACGACTTGGGACCAGGGCTGCAACGAGTAAGGATAGGAATAAGGACTTTAAGAATCATAAAGATAAGAATAAAAAGGGTATTTCATCGAGTAAAGCGCGTGCGATTACAGCGTCCTGGGTTCTGAAGTGAAAACGGTAGCGAATCGAGAGTCAAGATGACCAGGATGACCAGGCGACGTCAAGGACGAAAGGTGGAGCGAAAAGGGGAAGAAGAATGCTCGTCAGAGTCATAACCGAGATGTGTAATACGATCTGTAAGGGAAAAAACAAAGAAGCACCGGTCCATTAGCTAGAAAGTTGAGCTTTAGAGAGAGAAAGTACGCACGGGAAATGTGTACAAGTATAGGACTTCAGTTGACGCTGATGCAAAAGGTCGCGTCAGGGGCTAGGACCCAGTATCGCCAGTATTCAGTATCCAGCATCCCGTAACTCAAGCTAGCGGAGATAATAGGAGTAAGAACCATAGCCATGATGCTGGTGACCGTGCTGGTACTGGGCACCATACCCCTAGTAGACCATCCCCATCAGGTTTCCCATCCTCACCCTAACCAGCGCCGGGAGTCTGGGTCCACGCCAAAGATTCACCAGAAGCCAATACCCAACGCCTAATATCCATCCCACTGTACTCCCACCCATTCCTAACCTAGACCACCCCAAATCCTGCCCTTGCTCCCTTGGATCACGCCCAAAAATACCAATACGTCAACATTATCAACGACACCGACACAGGCCGAATGCCAATGATAGACTCCATACACAGCGAAATCAAGGATGATGAGATGGACGACAAGAGAAGACGTAAAGAAGGTCGTTCACCGAGAGCCTTGAATTGGAACATAACGACGAGTTTGGGTTTAGGCGTCGTTGTTTCAGTTTCGGTTTTGTTTTGTTTCGTGAGGACTCTGTAAGCCAAGTTTAGGCTCCAACGTTGGATGAGACGGAAGGAAGGGGAACAGGAAAGAGGAACCCGTGTAGTCCAAGTGTAATGATATTGGTACTGAGACTAGACCTGAGACCGGGCAGACGCGTCCTGTCATTGACCAACGACAACACTGACGAAGCCAACGAGAAGGATAGATAGGAATGAGCATCATACAACTAGGAATTATGAACAGAACGCACCATAGGACTCAGAAAGCACTTCCAACTCGCCAGACCCTCAAGTTTTCCATCCCTTCACTGTTTTCCAACCGTTTTGCAGATATGAAGCCGCGGACGATGACGAAGACGACGAAACGCCAGTGGGACCGGTGGATGGATAAGGAGAGACGTGGGCCAGAGCCAAACCATGGGTACATATGGGTATGTGGATGAGGTAGCCGTAGTGGTTGGATGACGATAATGATGAACGAGCAGGACGTCGTTGACTTGGTCAACGTGTACCCCGATTCCCAAGTAATGATGTAGCAGCTCTCCAACTTAATTGCCCTTAATTGTCCTGTCGTTGTCCACTTTTACTGGTGGGTGAACGTGTAGCCCGTCGTCAAACGTCGTCAAATCCTTGAAGGACTGAGACGCGACAAGACCGTTCCAGTCTGCATAATGTGCATGGTCTTCCATTCTCGAGAGCCGGATGACAAGAGCTGGTATCAATAACCCAACCGCAACCCCGATGCCCAAATCTCATCCTTCAGGTCCCTAGATCCCTCACTTCGGGTTGGCTTTAGCTTGGACATGTTTTTCTGCTGAATTCGGTGTACCGTCCACAAACGGGTATGATAGTAGATGCGCAGGCTGGTACAATACGAGCGGGGAACAAGTTGGGAGGAATACAAGAGAGGTGGGAAGTAGGGCGAGGACAAGGAGGAGGAGCGCGTCACGGTCTTGTGTCACGGAAATGTCATTACTGGACTGTTGCTGGACGGGTTTCGTCACTTCAGGTTATATGATGATAGAGGTTGTACAGACCGAGATAGACTGTCGATGAAGTGTACAAGTCGACGTTGGGGTGTTCCGGGTCCCGCGAGAAGCTGAAGGAGTAGGTTGGTGGTGGTCTGAATCAAAGATTGGTCTATAGACTCAGAGTAAGTGAGCGCATCACTTCACAATTCCTTCTCTCAAGATTCCCCTTCCAAATTGCTGGGAATCCTTCCCCCAGCCAGCCCCATATACTAGTCCAGGACTTGATCCAGCAAAAGGAGGCATTGGCGCGAAAGAAAAAAAAAATCCAGAAACCAGAGTCTCCATTCCTTCTAGCCGACTCGAACGACTGACCCCGTCATGGTAAAGGCTTACGTAAGTCCTAGTGACGCGCTTTACCAACTGAGCTAAGAAGGACCCAAAGTGGACTCAAATCTGCGGAAGGTTATACCCACCATTTATAGATTGACAAGTCCTCCCAACCATGTAACACGACCGATAGAGCGTGTCCATCGTGGTGTAGTGGCTAACATTGCTGTCTTTCATTGAATGGAGAGTTCTATAGAAACACAGCAGCCCGGGGTTTGATTCCCCGCGATGGAATTTGGAAGCACTCTGAACTTTTTATTCTCTCTGGATCTGCTACGCAAAGGACTTTTCCGATTTTATACTTCATCCTCCTGTACACATGTGCAGTATTGAGAGTGGAGGACATACTCTACTGTTTTCAGTGATGTACAGAAAACCAGGATGCTGGATGGAATTACCAGTTCATATCGGAGATCAAAGGACGAAAGATGCATAGTGACTAGCTGTAGTTACTACTGCGCGTATGCACGGCCAGTTGTTCGTATCTCGCGGTTGCAGATGGGTCTTTGCAAGGAGAAGAACCAATCATGATCATTGTGAATCAAAAGCAATGATATCAATCCTGCCTCACTATTTCTCCACCGATCAGTCCACTTTTTCCCATTGATAAAGAATAAAAAGTAGACAATCATTGCGAAGCAGCAGCACATAAATAGCTCGAGTACAGTGAGAGGGAGCTCACTATATTGTCAGAAATCCCTCGAGACATGACTACTCAGAGTGGACTCAAGTGAGTGTAGATGAAGTTGTATCCTTCCCTCGTACATTGTTTGATTTCTACGCAGCTGTAAATTGGCCATCGGTGCTATTCGGATAGCCGAGTGCTGCCAACTGGGATTAATCCGAGGGAGTCAGTGTGAAGAAGTTTCTTCACCAACCACCACGCCGATCAAAGTCGCCCCGCGGCCAAATGAGGCATCGATATTGGGTGGTATTTTCAAGTCCGAATTCGGTGGACGGGGGCGTGCCACAGCTGCAGTGCCAACCTCTAAGCCTGGAGAGGAGAGTGCTAGTTCTTCATCGTCTTCACCACCCCAAATAAATCCGCCAGTCACTGAAGGTGCTAGCTCATCATCACCATCTCTCCAAACCATGTCAGTCTCAGATCCGATCCTCCCGAGTTCAACAACCTCGCCAAAACCGTCAGTCACTGGAGGTGCTAGATCATTACCATCCCAAACCATGTCAGTCTCAGATCCGATTCTCCCGAGTCCAACAACCTCAGCGAATCCCCCAATCACTGGAGGTGCAGGATCATCACCGTCTTTCCAAATCATGTCAGTCTCACCTCCGATTCTCACGAGTCCAACAACCTCAGCAAATCCGCCGGTCACTGAAGATGCCGGATCATCATCGTCGTCACCTAAACTCAACATTATCCTTCCTTCGGTGATCTGTAGTCTTGTACTACTGGTCATCATATTCGTGATCATGTCCTGCTGTTATCATAGAACGAAACGGCCCCGATCAACGACCATGTCAGACGTCGTGAGGGATGCTGCTGAGCCTTCCCTATCAGATCCCAACATAATCCATCCCTACGATCTAAAGATTGATGATCAAGTTCTTCAGCCGCACGTTCCTGAACTCTTCCCGGGAGAATCCACTCAGACTCGCCCAAACGATTTGGACAGCATTATTGTTGGGAGGAGGGGTATCTTTGAGCGGCTTCTTTGGCGAAATGGAACCAATCACTCCGAGCTTCCACGACCTTATGAGCTCAAGGGAGATCTGTTACCTCTAGCAAGTCAAGATGCTGCTTTGACATCGAAGACCCAGCCTAATCGTGCTTCCATCTCTCCTTCTCCCTCTATTTCTCGACCACGCCCCCGATCTGTTGCTCAGACGGAGTCTACGGGACGGCAAATACGGCTTCGAGAGAAAGCAGACGCATTGCGCAGTCAAGTATCTGGATATGAACGGGATACTCTTGTTGCCCGAGACGAGGAGATACGCAGATTGAGGGAACATATTCAGATCTTGGAGATACAGGACAATTCGCACTGGGCTAGAGGGTTAACAGACGATCCCCCGCCTAGCTATAGGGCTTGAGGTGCACGTAGTCGGAGGATGTGGATTATCATATTGCGGCTGTACTCGTCGCTCCTTTTCTATTACTATACCCGCGCAATCCTTGAAAGTGACACCATTCGTTTATATAATCTACATTACCAGAACATATACCACTGGATTCACAGCGTTGTACAATATTTGAAAGAAAGTCTGTAGATCTCGTAGTTAGGATAGGCGTATGTGAAGAGAATCTAAAACCAATATACCACCAGAAATCCTTCCCAAATCTTCGGATACCAACGAGTCGGAACAACACAGCAAATGGGCATCGTCTCGTTGAGGTTTGCATAATCAGGCATCGGCCACGCATCCAGCGATGTTTGCTGTAGCGCAGAAAGCTCGGTGGTCGTCGACTGGCAACCACAAACACGTTTGTTATCGCCAGAAATGGAAGGAGATAGAAGAATTTCAGGACTCGTCGGGCGCCTGGAAAGCCAGTACAAGAAGAAGGAAGGTGCAAGACAGACGAGCAGAAAGCCGCGTTTCCTGGAATAATGACGACGATAGCACCAATGCCATACTAGACATCCGTGAGATTACGAGAGTTGAGAACGAGAAGAAATGACTTCGTACCTTGACCTCGACCTCGAAGACTGTATAGACACGCCAGCCAAGTCGTTACTACGTCCATGGTCCCATCACAAGTGACTGAGCCTTTGCATTTCCTGTATTCGGGAGGCATGATGCAGATGTGGTAATATCTTCTTTGGTATCGCAAAAGCATTAAGGGATAATAAACGAGATGCCTGTGACTGCACAAGGACTGCCAGTTTAGTCTGACGGACTGGACGAATCAGTTGTTACTCACGGACAAGGGGATTTTGAAACGTATCCTATCGCTCTCTACCAGAGATACTGAGCCCAAAAAAGCCATCTGCTTGCACCTGGAATCAACTTGAAATCATTGACTTCGCATAATAGCGTCTGAGTGCTCAAAAAAGCTCTACTGGTCTAGCAATCACGTTGAAGTCTTATTTGGATATGTTAGCGCTCTTCTTCGACAATTTCGTGTTCAATGTCCAGCGAAAGTCTTACAATAACATTTGGGGCATATTGCTTGTATATAACAACTCTTGAGGGCAGCGAAACGCGTCGAGATGATCCAGAGCCTGATGAGGTGACGGTCGGGAAGAACGAGGTGAGCGATTATGTCAGCAATACTCTCTTCAACTGAACCGCCATCGAGCAATCGTCAACTCTACTCTCTTGGGCGTTGCTCTCGTCTTACTAGTTAATCTTTCAACGTGTTCCTTTTCAGCTGCGTCGTATACGGTAACCCAAACGGAAAGCGATACCTTTCATTCGACATCTCTTTCAACATCGTCTACGTCTGTAACGACTCAGCATGAAAGCGAAGCCAGCTTCTCTACCACACACCTCGCCAGGGGGGTCTGGTGTGTCGGGGACTTCATCGTGAGTGAAGGTTTAGATTCTGTAGCACCGAAGAGTCAATTCTATGGTACCTCTTCTTCCAGCGAGACCAAGCACGTCGCTGTCTATTTCTTACACAGTACCGTACAGGCTGGCTTAGAACAGCATTCAAACATTCTCCGAATCAAGTACTTACAGCGAAACGAGTACTACTATGCAGTCAGTCCCGCTCCCACTATCGCGTCCGTTGACACTCGTTTGCCACGACTCGTCATCCTCTTGCCAGTTGTATTTGGCACCCTTCTCATACTCGCTATTCTGCTGAACATCGTCCGGAAGCTATATCTTACTATAAAACGGAAATATCGTCCAGAACCCGAGTCAATGCCAACAACTCGGAACATTAGGCTGCAACACCACAGCGTCGAGCCGTTTGATTTCAAGATGGAATACGCTCTTTTCCTTTCGCTTCCTGGACCTTTTCCTATCCAGTCCGATTACGAGACTCCCACTCGTTATCCATCCAGGATATCATTACCGGGGATATCAGCCTCGAGGACTACTTCCCTAGCTTCATTAGAATAGAATGCTAGACCCAACGCTCCACCCACACCAAACAATCCTCCAGCGGCGGATTTTTACGATGCCATTCCTTCATTCCACCTCTACGCCCACAATCCATATATTTGCCTTCAATAACTCGCTCTTCTGGTCAGACGGGAGCTATGGATACTCCCCGTCAAATCCGACTTCCTGAAGGAAGCAGAAGGGATGCGAGAACAGTTATCTTCGTCCTAGAGGGATATGCTAGTTTCTGCTGAAGAGATGCACCGTATGAGAGCTCATATTCAGGAATTGGAGATGCAGCTGAATTCTGATTGGGCCAGAGGACTGACTGATGATCCACCGCCTTGATTAAAACGTACGAGGCTGCTTATTATTTAGGATTCCAGACTTGCGTTAGTGCATGCCTTGCTTCTAATCATGTCTTCTTACCGTGCGATTCCCATTCTTTTTCCTTTACAGAAGGCTGCCAGTCAGACTTGCTTCAGACGTGTATAGTACCACCTATACATACTTACGATGAACATCAATGGCTTGCATCCCTTCTATCGAGTTAAAGAAAACCAGGATGCTGGATGGAATTACCGATTCATATAAGAGATCAAAGGGACGAAATATGCATGGTGACTTGTGAATCAGCCTGATTCGCAACTGTCGGTCCTACTGCGGGTGTGCAGGGCCAGTTGTTTCTAGTCGTACCTCGCAGTTGCTGATGGGTCTGTGCAAGGATAACAACCAAATATGCCGGTGCGGGCCACTGTATAGAGCGACAGGTACGAGTCCTCATCCCATCGCCCAAAAAGCAATTGAGTTATTGGCCATGGACTGGGCACTGGTTTATTGCTCGTCGGACGAAAGCTCGACGGGAGAAGGTGCGTGCCGAGGGTCCATTTGAGCTCAGAAGAAGACTTGTCCTATCAGTTGCTAAGACTCGGCACCAATCACCTTCTCCCGTCAAGCTCTCGTCCGACGAGCAATGAACCAGTGCCCAATCCATGGCCCACATCTACCTCTTCACAGAGTCAGTAATACAATTGATTTTTGGGAAATGGGATGAGGACTCGTGCCTGCCGCTGTATACAGTGGCCCGACATAGTAGGGCTCGTAACCATGATTGTGAATCAAAAATCAACGATATCAATACTGCCTCACCATTTCTTCACAGATCAGTCCACTTAATTAGACCCTCATAAAGCAGCAGCACATAAGGAGCTAAAGTGCAGTGAGAGGGTAGCTCACTATACTGTCAGAAATCCCTCAAGACATGAGTATGGGTAAACTCGAGTGAGTGCAGATGAAGTTGTATCCTTCCCTCGTACATTTTTTGATTTCTACGCAGCTGTAGACCGCCGCTCAATGCTATTGGGGTGATCGAGTGCTGCCAACAGAACTTAATCCGAAGGAGACAGTATGAAGAAGTTCCTTCACCAACCGCCGTGCCGATCAAAGCCCGCACGCCAGACCCTGATAAAGTGTTGACACAGGTAGTGGATGGTATTTCTCGAGTCATTTCCGAATTCGGTCCCCTGGCCACAGCTATAGAGCCAACCTCTAAATCTGGAGAAGAGAGTGCTAGTTCTACATCGAGGTAAGTCCAACATCTTTGTTCAAAGGCTCAAGCACACTTTCAAACAGAAAAATTATACTCAAATTGTACTTTAAATTCATGACAGTAACCCACCTCTCCAAACCATCTCAGGCTCAGGTTCGATTACATTCCCGAGTCCAACAACCTCACTGCATCCGCTAGTCACTGAAGATGCTAGATCATCGTCGTCGTCACCTAAACTCAAGATTATCCTTCCTTCAGTGGCTGGTAGTCTTGTACTACTGGTCATCATATTCATGATCATGTCCCGCTGTTATCGCCGTACAACGAAACGGCCTCGATCAATGATCAATGACCACATCACACGTCGTGGTGATCCTGCTGAGCATCCCACGTCAGGTCCCAACATAATCCATCCCTACGATCTAAAGACTAATGATCAATTTCTTCAATCGCGCATTTCTGAACCCTTCCCTGGAGAATCCACTCAGGCCAGCTGCTCAAACGATTTGGACAGCACTATCTTTGGGAGGAGGGGTATCTTTGAGCGGCTTCTTTGGCGAAATGGAACCAATCACTCCGAGCTTCCACGACCTTATGAGCTCAAGAGAGATCTGTTACCTCTAGCAAACCAAACTGCTGCTTTGACATCGGAGACCCAGCCGCATCGTGCTTCCATCGCTTCATCCCCTTCCATTTCTCGACCACGGCCCCGATCCTCTTCCGAATCTCTGATAGCACGCTCTGATACTCAGACGGAGTCTACGACACAGCAAATACAACTTCGAGAGGAAGCAGACGAGTTGCGTAGTCAAGCATCTAGGTATGAAAGAGATTTTGTGCGAGATGAGGAGATGCGCAGACTCAGGGATCGTATCCAGATGTTGGAGATGCAGGTCAATTCGGACAGGGCTACAGGCTTAACAGATGATCTTCCGCCTAGCTATAGGGTTTGATGTGCACATAGTCGAGGATATGAATTATCATATTGATGCTGTACTCATTACTCCTTCTCCGTCACTATAATCGCGCAATCCTTGCAAGTGACACCATTCGTTTATACAATCTACGTTACCAGAACCTATATCTGGATCCGCAGCGTTTAACAATATCTGAAAGAAAGTTTGCAGATCTCGTAGTCAGGATAGGCGTATATCAAGAGAATCAAACAACATACCACCATAAACCCTTCCCAAATCTTCGGATACCAACGAGTCGGAACAACATAGCAAATAGGTATCGCCATGTTGAGGTTTGCATAATCAGGCATTGGCCACGGATCCAGCAATGTTTCCTGTCGCGCAGAAAGCTCGGTCTCGTCGGGTGGTAACCACAGACGCGTTTGGTAGAAGAACGCCGGGACCCATCGGGGTTATGATGAGCAGTTGCCTCGAAGACTAGTACACGAGGAAGGAAGGAGCAAGACACACAAGAGAGGGATAGGGTGATGATCAGCGATAGAACACAAACAGAGAGTATAAAACGTACTCAAAGTCGTCCAAGGCGAGAGCCAAGGGGCCCACTTCAACAGTCGACAAAATCACAGTCACAATGTCCCGACGCTATCAATGAACATCGACTCGAAGACCCAAGGACATCTAGAACGAATCTAGCATCTGCCTAGCCTTCAAAAACTGCGACGAAAGCATATGCTTTGCTTGGAGGCCTTGGGGACGTGGTAGACACTACTCGTCGAGACCGAGCGCATGAGTTTTGCTCGCGCCCGTATAGGAGGAGTCGTCATTTGTCACCAGAGAAAGACTCCGATTTCGTCCCGAATGGTCATCAATTGGATGGGTGCGAGGCAATCGTTGTAGAGCATGAAGGGCAGGTTCCGAGGTTTCGCTGAGTCGGAGACTGTTGAGCGTTCCGAAGCAAACTGTATACATGAAAGTCCGAAAGAAAAAACGGAAGGGTAGCGAAGTATGATATCAGCCGAGAACATACAAAAAGAGAATATTTAACGCGCACTATCGTTGAAACGTCAAACTTAAAAACTAGGGCTCCTATCGGATCGGATTGTGTCGGATTCGGATGCCATCCGCTCGGATGGGTGGTCTGCAAATCCCAATCCGCATCCGCCGGATGGTATCCGAGCATCCGACGGATGATCGCCGGATGAGTTTTGCTTCCCTTATATAGTATATCTACGATCACATGACATACAGATAAGATAAACAACATGGTGGCGGCCAAGGAATGCAAAAGAGTAACAGAAAATAAACCAAGGATATGAGCTGGAGAGAAAAGATAATAAATTAAAGAATAGAAAAGTATGTGTCTAGGTTTCAGACCCGACACCGCGCCTTCAATATCGGAGCGCCAGCGTTCGCGAAACACTCAAACCAGTCAGCGTTATGAAGGATTAATGCTGTCTGTTGAAGCCACACATACTACTGGTTGCGGCCGTTATTTATTTTTGTGTATTTCTCTACTCAGTAATAGTACTATATAGTATTTCTGAAACTTCCAGTGTTGGGCTTTCCATCTGCAGATTACCGTCGGATTGGTCGGATGCTATCCGTCGGATGGAGGAGGAGGAGGAGCACCATCCGCATCCGAATCCGAAGCAGCAATCGCTCGGATGGCGCCGGATCATCCGATCCGCTAGGAGCCCTATTAAAAACTCATGAAGGCTCCACACCCATACACCCGTTACTATCCAACACCAAGCCTACCCTTGCAATCACCACACCGTAGGACCCCATCTTCGCCCTCCAAAGTCTTCTGAAACCTGCGATAGACCGCATGTCTTGCATTGGATGAGATGAGCTGTCACGTCCTACGCGTCCGGTGCGAGCTCTTGAGCTTCCTGGAACGTCAGAACAGCATTCTTTGTCGTCAAGAACTGCAAAAATGACTCTTGTGCCTTCGGAAATGGGTTGAGGAGGATGTGATGCAGAGAAGGGATAACGAGGTTCGTGGTTGTGGTTGACGAGTGATGAGTTGCCATGAAGACGAGACGGCTGTGGGGCTTGAAGAGTGTGGGAGAAGTATTGAATGGCATATTTGCTCTTGACCCAGGGACGTTGCATGGTCGATCTCACCCCATCTTTCCACCTTATAAGCCTTCATTATTCCTAGTATTACTGGTAAACGGCTCGTGACGACAGTGGAGTGAGGTATTGAAAGGAGAAATCCGTGAAGACGACAACGTATAAGAATTGGAGGGACGTATGGCGTGAGGCAGGCCACACACATGAGGTAGAGGAAACCATGAGCGTGTCAGGCGGCAGAGCTTCCAAGGCTACATTTTCCTGAAACCAAAAGAGAAAAAAAAAACGACAGAAAAAGTTGATTTGGCCTTGATTTGGCCACAGAGAAAAAAGACCAGAGACCAAAGAGACGAGGCGAAGAAATACTAGTAAGCAAGTCAGTAGTCTAGAAGGCGGACGAGGACGATAAGATTTACAGAGGACCTCCGCAACCTATCCCGAGTCTGAATGAGGAAAGCGTAGGAGGTATAGGTTGAAGTTATGAGGCCTTTAGGCTGAGTTAACTTAGGTCGACCTCGAAAAATTTTCCACGGGTTCAGTCTCCCACCCCTAGGCCGGTCTCTACCCTTCCCGACCACCGAAAAGTCTAGACTTGGTCTGGACCGGGTCCAAGGACCGTTGACGTTGACGACCACGACGTCATGCTGCAGCTGATGCCATTAACGCTCTCTCTCAGAAACGAAGTGGGCGTAGTTCTCCTCGTCTTCCCTTTTTCATCAATTTTCATTGTAATTGGAGTTTTGGATGGGTTTCATGGTTTGGTCGGGCTCTGGTTATCTGGTTAGAGATATGGCCTGTGATAGAGTTAGGAAAAGGACGATTAGCATGCATGATAAATTAGAATGAGATAGAAAAAATAGTAATCGGGTTTGCCAGCTTTGCTGGACATGGATCGTCCCTCCTCCCTATTCATTTATTCCTTCATATGCCAATCATCCTTTCTATTTCCATTTAGTGACGCGTCTATGGATTTGGGAGAGATCGGAAGGTATGCGAAGATCACTACGGTATACCGGAAGCTGAGTTTGGAGGGACGGATTCAGTATGTTGCCTATTCCTTAGTAGCGATGACCTTTTTTTGGTCATATTATCTTGGGCCTCGTAATTTGCCATGCGAAGCAGTGGCATCTTTCCCCAGTTTTTAATTTATGTCGCAGAGCGACCTGCCAGATCTTTTCCACAGGTTCAAACTCCCACCCTTGATTGTTGGCGCTCATTAAGCGCTCATCTAGAATTATGGTCAAGACCATCATGACATCGTTCATGGCTTCCACAGACCGTAACTAAGGCAGCACGGTGCACCTTGTCTTGCTTCCTCCCCTGTTCCTCACCTGGGTCCCTCTACCAATACACTCTCAATTATTGCATCTTTCAAGCTACACGAGACTATGAAACCAAACTAGACGCGATTTGCAAAAATAAACACAGCACTCGGTTGTCAATGTCAAGTGTGTATGAGTGTTATTAGTACCAACCAGTCTCATCTTTAGTTAGTTGTTCTCGGTCAAAGTGCTCATACTGAAAATTTCCACTGTTCTGACAGTATTTACCAAGTATTTACTATGCTGCCTAGTCGGAAACTGTATACTATTATGTGCTGCTGAAATCCTGAGGGCCTCGCAGCTTGCCACGCGAAGCAATGGCACTTTACCCCAGTAACTTAGGTCGACCTCGAAAACTTTTCCACAGGTTCAAACTCCCACCCCTGTTCATTGGCGCTCGGCAAGCGCTCATCGATCATAGAGATGAGACCATCATGGCGTCGTTCACGGCTTCCTCAGACAAACGCATAACCAAGGCAGCATAGGCAGCGTCAGGGTGCGCCTTGTCTTCCTCCTTGCTTCCTCCCCTGATCTGAGGGCCTCGTGGCTTGCCACGTGAAGCAATGGCACTTTATCCCAGTGATTGTAATATGGTGGTAAGCAAGTGGCAAGAGTGACACTGACAACATGAGGCACTCATTAGCTCCGACTCAACCTACATCCTTCATGTTCCCCACCCCACTCCTGATTACGAATGAAATGAGGATGAGTTCTTTACACTCGGTTTCTGCGTGTGGCTATGTCATGATCAAAAGCCTCCCAAAATTTCCCGTCCTTTTCCGTCACTTGTCCCTATTATCAAGCCCCTTTTCACCCGTTACTGTACCTTTCACTCACTGACCCTTTTCTCTTCTTTCATCCTCTTCACGGGTCAAAAAAGCTACATTTTATTTGTGATATTTTTATTTCTTGTATCCTTAACATTTCCTTCCGGCCGCGTACTCGCCACGGCTGGGAGCTGGCCCACACCTGCATCCGTAGCCCGGATTCGTAGAGCCCTTTTTTAAATATTCTTTGCCATTTTCAGCTGTGTTTGGTGCGAAGCTAGGCCATTTTATCTCGCTCTCCCTGAGTGCCTTTTATGTCTCTATGTACGTTTATGCTGTAGCCTGTAGTAGGAGAGAGAATGTGAAAGGCCTTTTCGTTTGAATCAAAGGTTTGTGAAAGAATCTTGAACTTGTGACCTTGACCTGCCTGAATCGCCATCTTGTAACTTGGCGCAGAAGCATCTTTGATATTGCCAAAATAGGGAGTCAGCAAGCTGATAAATCAATTCATTCTCGCCATCAAAACCATCAAACTCTAACTTCGCGCAGAAGCTTTCAACTAGATCACGTTACATGGGCACTTTTCAGTTCTTCTCACGGCGAACGGAACATCCATGATTGTAGCAGCATCAGACATGACTGAAAACACTGAGCAAGTTACCAACAATACTGAACAGAGAGGTACTACCGTCAATAAAGCTCACAACTATGACTGATAGGAGGATCTATAGGATTTATTGGTGATCCTCCAAGTGCATTTGGCTTGGCTACTCAACCAGGACCAGGGATAAACATACTACAAGGAGCATCTGGATTCACAGTCCAGCACTCTACTATCAATGCTGTGGGCAGAGACCAAGTGACTAATGTCCAGAATATCAATAACTATTATCAAGGTAAGTAGCTGAATGATTTCATTTGGGTAGGAATAATAAGTTATTTTTAGGCACTACTGACAGTGATATTGGACTGCTCAGAGAAAGGCTCAACCCTATCTTGAAACCAGCTCGAAAGACAGACTACTGTCTTGTGAATACCAGAGTCCAGATACTCAAGGATCTATGTGCATGGGCTGTCAATCCTGACATCAAACTCATCTGGATTTCAGGCACTGCTGGCACTGGCAAAAGTGCTATAGCTGTTACCTTGGCAGAGAAGTACAGAGAAATGCAGCCTCAGGTGACTTTAGCAGTCACATATCACTGTGTCAGAGGCCAAGAAACAAGCAACATAGCCAGGATTGTACCCACAATATGCTACTTCCTGGCATTGACTTCTCCTGCATATAAGGCTGCTTTGGTACAGAAGTTCTGGAAAGACCCTTCTTTGAATGCAGACTTATCACCTCCTATGCAAATCAGAGCATTTCTTAGCTTTTTTCAATCTGACTTGAATCAAGGACAAGCTCAGATAAAGCCAGTAATTATTGTTGATGGGCTGGATGAGATGGGAAATTCTGATGAACGTTATGCATTGCTAAAGGAATTTGAGTCTCTATTTAAAGAAGTACCATGGTTTAAGCTTGTTATCACTAGTAGACCCCAGATTAAATCAGAGATATCAGATATTTGGAGGGCAAGCAATCAATTTCAAAGTGTTGATCTCAATAATCAATATAATGCTGATGCTGATATCCAAGCATTCTTTATCTACCACCTTGATAGAATAAATGCAAAATGGGGTGCAGCTGATCACATTGAAGAGCTGGTAGCAAAAGCTGATGGGCTATTTATATGGGCAACTACAGCTCTGAAATATCTTGAGGAAGGGGTTGACAAAAACTATAATCTTAAAACTCTTCTGAGGTCTCATAACAACAACTCTAAGCATGGGCAATATGCTTCTTTGTATGCATTGTATACGGCAGTTCTGGAGGAGCATTTTACTACTGATGAAAATGCTCTGGGCTATCTCAAAGCAATTATGTCTGTTCTCATAAATGTCATGGAACCTATCAGTATCCAAACCTTAAGTTCTTTTATGTCCAATGGCAGTCAAGCAGCTATTCATCCAGAGGTGACACAGCAGGTGGTAGATTGGCTTAAAGCAGTGGTCTATGAGAGAGATGGAAGGCTATATTATCATTTATCATTCCAGGAATTTCTTTATTCAGGAGACACCAAATATCAAGTCCAGCACCAAAATAAGCATGTGGATCTTGCTCAAGGATGTCTAGTGATTTTAACTCAAGAGCTTAAATTCAATATTTGTCAACTTGAGTCATCATTCCTTGAGAACTCTCAAGTGAGAAACCCTAGAATACATGAGAGAGTTAATATGTATATTTCTCCAGCACTTCAGTATAGCTGCTTGTATTGGACACGACATCTGAAACAAGTGGAATGGTCTGATGGGCAGTTACTGAGGGTGCTACAAAAGCTTGTCAGAGGAAAACATATAATATATTGAATTGAATGTATGACATTATTGAAAGCTGTTCCAGAGATTAGTCAGTCTATGGAAGATATTATAGCTTATGACAAAAAGGCAACAAGTGATAAAGATTCATTTTGGCTTCGATGGTCCACAAAAAAGTCTTCTCAGGTGATTATTCTTCTTTTATTCAATTATTGATCTCATCTACTATATCTCATGATTCTTTTTAGTTGATGGAACAAGTTCAAGAAGTTCAGCAATTAGTTGCCAGTTTTTCTCAACCTATTATGAGATCTACACCTCATTTATATGTGTCAGCATTAGCATTGTTACCAAATAGATCACTGCTTGTAAAGACTATACAGCCATTTTGCAGGAAAATGGTCAAAATCAAGCGCGGCGGAAAGCAATATTGGGACAACATTTTGAGTAAAATACAAACTTCTGATGATATATCAGCTATAAGTTTGTCTCCAGATGGAGTGTTCATTGCAGCTGCTTATTGGCGAAACATATCCATATACAGCACTTACAATGGGCAGATAGTCCAGGAATTATGCAAAGAGGACCTTTCACCAACAGAGTATGTAACTGTAATGGAGTTCTCTCCAGATGGACATCATCTTGTGGCAGGCAGGGAGGATGGCTTGGGTGAGATTTGGAATGTCCTCACTGGAATGCAGACTGAGATGCAATCACTTACAAGTGTTTCTTGCATAAAGTATTCCCCAGATGGAACAATGATTGCTACTGGATCTCAAACTGCTGTCATATTGTGGAATGCTGACACAGGATCACAGGCACATCTCCCATTTACAGGACATACAGACTCTGTGACACATCTTGCTTTCTCTTCTGATGGAAAATATATAGCCTCTAGCTCATTAGACCAAACAATAAGAATTTGGGATATCCTTACAGGAATTGCCATTGGACTGCCACTGAGAGGCAACTATTCGAGTATAGCATACTCACCAGATGGCACATATCTGATTTCTGCCAATAACTTTAACATAGAAATGTGGAATCTCAACAGCAAAAAAAAAGAAATAATGATCACCAATGACACAGTGTTCTCCGTAGCCTATACTCCAGATGGAAAGTTTATATTATCTGCTTCAGAAACTAACATCTTTAAATGGGATGCTCAAACTAGACAAAAGATTGCAAAAGTTGACATTCCTATAGTTACAGACCAATGGTACTCATGGTATAATAAAATAGCATTCTCTTCCAATCAAAGATATGTTGCTATTGCAAATGGAACTAGTATCACAAAATTGGAGGTATCAATGGATAATTCTGCTAGTGTGCATCCTGCAAAACATGTTCAAGCTTCAAAACTCATTGGGATCGTTTCAGTTACTTATTCAGCTGATGGAAAATATATTGCTACTGCATCATCTGATGATAGAGTGAGAACATGGGATGTTTCTACTGGACAGCAAATTGGAAAGTCATTAAAGGGACATGAAAAAATCAACTTAGTAGTATACTCATCAGATGGAAGCCATTTGATATCAGCCTTCAATGATGCTACAATTGGGATATGGAATGTTTCAACAGGCAACCAGGTGAAATCTACATCAATAAGAGGGCGTGTCAAATCAATACTCTGCTGATTCACCAAGATATCCTATTGCTCTTTCTCCAGATCAGAGATATATAGCAGCTGGAGAGAATCAAAAGGTAGTGATTTATGACACCAACAATCAGAAGCAAATTAAAGTAATGATTGGTCATAGTGAACAAGTTTCCTTTGTGGCATATTCTCCTGATGGAAAATATCTAGTCTCTGCATCTGAAGACACAACATTAAGAATGTGGGATGCAACAACTGGACAACCAGTTGCCAAACCACTGGAAAATCACCAGAAAAGGTCTAGGATTGTTAGATTGGCAGCATACTCACTCAATGGCGAATACATTGCCTCAGTTTCCCGGGATACCATTGAAACCTCAACTTCCCAGGATATCATTAGAATATGGGATAGTCAAACTGGACAAGTCTCAGAGCTTGGATTGCTTGGCAATAAAAGTCATGTATTCTCATTAGCATATTCTCCTGATGGGAGATATTTAGCTCTTGGAATTGCTAACAGCATGGTGAACATATGGGATGTACTGACCAAAAAACTTGAAATAGTCTTAGAGGGACACACTGATGCTGTTACATCAGTGGTCTACTCTCCTAGTGGAGGATACCTAGCATCAGGCTCTGAAGATGGATCAGTAAGAATATGGTGTATGAAAGAACAGACAGAGCCATGCAATTACTGTATATTTTTCACTTCTGGTGAACATGCAATTCATGATTTGCCACTTACTGATGTAACTTCCAAACCATCTAAGATGAAATGTGCTTATCTTGATCAAGATTCTGGCTGACTCTGTGCTTCTGATGATCACAGACTGATTTTATGGATTCACCCCAGCTTACAGCGAGCCTTTCAAGATAAAAGACAAGTCCTTACAATTCCACCAGATGCTGAAAATCACTCAATTGAACTTGATTGGGGCAATTTTGCTTATGGTACTTCTTGGACTGATGCTTGGTCTGATCATGACTAATAATATTATACATCTATTCTGACATTTTCAACAACTTTGTGGCAACAGTCTTGATACTTATGCCCCCCAATTTTAATTTGTTATCCTTCTTTTCTTCTGAATCCTCTTCAGTTGATTGTGCAAATATTTTGCCTACATACTTACCTGTGATACACTGAACCAGTAAAAAGATGGCACATTGAACATACAATTATTGCTCTCTTTATGTTTTATATACTGTATACATCAATGAAAATTTCTCCTTTGTAACAGTGTAGATAGTATCAAAAATAAAATTATTTATTTGAATATTTGAGGCTCCATGACTTTTAGAAAAAAAACTGTGTACCTGAAAGCCTGTAATGTAAGTATAGTACATTAAAGTAGCAGGATACATCATTGGTAAGCAGAGAACTTGAAATTAGAAATGCATAGCAAAAATACTTATACATACTTGGGGGAAAGAGGCCAGCCTGAGCTGGCAGGTCCAATTACTATTTTGGGAGGAATAGCTCTATTGTGACATTGTGAACTATGATATTGAAGTGCAGAATTGTGAGTTGGTAAATCTGCTTCCATCTTAACCAATGGCATCATCTAACACTAGCTCAGGATGACTGGGGACAGTCACTATTTAGTGAGGGGGAGATGATACAGCAGGTAACCACCTAGCCATGCACCTCATTATTTTGCACACTTCTAATTGAAGTAGTGTGATTCACTATATATGCAATCAAACCTATGAACCTTCTAGTCTATCCACTAGAATGACTCATGGATGGGTGTCTTTTAAGACAAAAGCTTTCATTTAGTCCAATTTCAAGAGTTCTATACTAAACACAGTTGGTGACATGCTGGTCAAAGCACACTTGGATTTTACTATCCTTCAGTTGGCGCAGTCACTATCTCAAACAAGTTCAATTTACTAAATTTATAACTTTGTTTTGCTACTTTGATGAAAGATATCTCATCTAAACAGTGGCTGCTGAGGTGTTCAACCTGCAATATCAGCTTTCAGACAGCAGCTATTACAAAGGGTACTGGAGGTTACAAAAACCTGGACGGCCATATTGGAAAGTCTGCGTGCAAAGCCAACCAGCAAAAAGCATCGCTCTGGCCAGTCCCAACGATGAAACCCAACCAGTCTATAACAGACTGGCTCACTAGAAAGCGGGTACTCAACCCATCAACAGTCTCTGCACCTCCTCCCATCGTTCCTTCCATTCCCACTGTACATTCTGCCCCAAGTAATTCTCCAAGCCAAGACCAGATGTTCCAGCAGACATCAAAGCACATTTCCATCTGTACTGACGCCAAAAATCTTCTGGAGCACTTGTGAAAGCACACATCATGTATCCCGGATACAGTGCCTCATGCCAGTGAATCTCATCTTTCTGGTTACAGTTTATCTAATCTTATCTGGCTGATATACCATATACAGTGGCGGCCATTGAAAATTCCTTGTTCGCTTTTGGGCAAAGGTTCTCACGGCTGCCCAGATACCCTCTCCTCCTCGTCGACATAGTGTACACTGTAGATTGCTTTTGGTAGTGCACAGCTGCCTGTATTTTGATATAAAAGCAATCTAGCAGTATGTCTGTGTATGTAGCAGCAGTATAACATGTCCGCTGCTTGCCATACATGTCATTTTGGTTCATTCCAGCCTACCAGTACAAACCAAGCCAGCATTGGTCCAATATCACATATTGAGTACCTAGATACACCATATATACTCTCTAGCTATTCTTGGTACCTCAAATACAACTATTCAACCCATTTTGGTGGTGTCAACCAGCAGCCATGAGAACTTTTGCCCAAAAGCGAACAGGGAATTTTCAACG
The DNA here is from genome assembly GCA_013368315.1 of Tetrapyrgos nigripes. Taxonomy (NCBI): domain Eukaryota; kingdom Fungi; phylum Basidiomycota; class Agaricomycetes; order Agaricales; family Campanellaceae; genus Tetrapyrgos; species Tetrapyrgos nigripes. Next base: position 300,724 of record JAACJM010000042.1, read on the forward strand.
GCCGCCACTGTATGGAAGGGGGGAGGGAGGGGGGGTCTGGGTAGGCCACAAAAATTTTTTATGAGTGGATGTAAAAAAATTTTGGCCGCCACCCCCTTGGTTTGGGTTGCGCTGCTGCGCACGCTTACTAAGCCACACGTGGCTTCTGGTGGCTCTGCGCGAGCTCTCTATTATCGTAGAACAAAATGGCCTCTGTCAACAACCATGTCACACGCTGTGAGGGATGCTACTAAACCTTCCATGTTACGAGGCCGAATGAAATGAGGATGAGTTGTTTACACTGCGTTTCTGCAGGTGGCTATGTCAATTACGTCCCGATTTCTCCCGTCCGTTTCTTTCCACATTTTGCCACCGCTTTTTTTTCATCCGTCAATTTTCCATTTCATCTCCGACAACTTACAGGGGTCTAATGTGTCTACCTCGTTTTTCCCTCTCTCATACCATGAAGCTCTCCTGCACCTTTGCAGAGATTTTGTTTGGGATGCTTACTGCTTAGGCTATTTTGTGTCTATGGGTATACAGCACTTGTCTACAACGAATTGGTGTTTCAGTTTCTCAACCTCTCTTATGTGACTCCATGCAAACTAGGACATGAACACAATGCATACAAAGAAGTGAACAAATCAATATGTACTTGTGTAACTTAGTATGGGGCTTTCTGGTACAAAGAAGTGTAATAATGCATACATTATAGACTTGAAGTGCTAGTGCTATGGTATACACCACACGAAGTGTGTCAAGATGTGTATATAGTCTGGGTACTCAAGACTAGTGCTATGGCCTCGTACTTGCCACGTGCTAGCGCTGGCCCACAACTACTTCATCAGGTCCCAACATAATCCATCCCTACGATCTAAAGATTACGAGGCCAAATGAAACGAGGGTGAGTTCTTTACACCCTCTTTCTGCGTGTGGCTATATACAAATGCTCCCGAGGTCACCCGTCCGTTCCTTCCTGTGCAGTTGATCAGGCGTTTCGCCTGTCGGTTTTTCAGCCTTTCCTTTTTGTTTTGTTTCCGAGCACTTGCAATCAACTTGCAGCTCCAATGTATCCCTTTTCCTACATGACGCTAACTCAACTTACATTTACGCTTATGAACCTAACGATTCATTGAACATTTGCTTGCCACTTTCTTGCTTTCTTTCTTTCTTTTCTCTTATCTCTTTTCATTCTTGTTCTCATTCTTCAAGTTGTCAATTCAATCTCAACATCTCACATTCTCGTTCACATCTATCTATCTATCCATTACAATTCCAGTACAAATTACAATTACAAAACCAAAATGAAAACCAAATTCCCATGTGTACACTTGTATCTTTTGTATGACTACTGCACCTACTGTACTTGCACCCCTTCAATTGCAAGTTACTTCAACACTATGTTATGGTCAGGAGAGGAGACACTGGCTTTGAATCAGATCCAGTGAAGAGGGGGGGGATAACTAACATAGTGGGAGGGCTTTCGTGCGATGAAGTTAACAAAATAATATGTACTTGTACAACTTAGTACTTGTCTGAGGGAGTTTTAGTACAAAGAAGGCAAATAAAATAATGTGTAGATTGGACTGCGACAGTCTCGTATCTGCCACGCTTCAGCGCTGGCCCACAGCCACTTCATTTATGACCAAGTCCTTCAATCGCGCATTTCTGAACCCTTCCCTTGAGAATCCACTCAGGCTCACCCAAACGATTTGGACCTTTGAGTGGCTTCTTTGGCGAAATGGAATCAATCCCTCCGAGCTTCCACAACCTTATGAGCTCAAGGTAGATCTGTTACCTCTTGCAAACAAAGATGCTGCTTTGACTTTGGCATTGGAGACCCAGAATATTCATGTTTCCATCGCTTCATCTTCTTCCATTTCTCGAGCACAGCCCCGATCCTGTTCCGAATTTTCGATAGCACGCTCTGTCGCTCAGACAGAGTCTATGGGGCAAATACGACTTCGAGAGGAGGAGGAGGAGGAGGATGATTCTATTACCACGACATAGGGAGTCTCAGTAACTTTAGCGATGCAGCCGGAGCTGCTGAGGGGCCTAGATCGCTAGGTAAAAATATTGGACAATCCATCAACTTCAACGTACTTGGTCGCTTGCGGTCCCTTTCACCGACTTCTTTCATGCCCGGTGCAGCCCGAGAAAGCCTTTAGCTCACTAAATCACCAGCGTCTTCCTTCAAGCCTGGGCTCGTCCCATGTATCTTCAAGCTCTCAATCTATGACAGAATTGTACGCGTCTACTTCTGGTGTAGATGATGAGTCGTAAATGTTGTACATGTGCCCTTCATGGTGAAAATTAACAAAGGGGTTGAAAGATCAAAAAGTAAGCAACTCACCGTTCAACTGATGTTCATTTTTGCTCATCTTGTTTTGCCAGCCTTTCCGGCCACTGAGGTTGAGGCGAAAGAATGGATGTACTTGCACACCACCGCCAGGTTCAGCGGGATGATCATTGAATTGAAAATGTTTGGCTTGCAAGCTTGATGTTTCAACGTTCCTGGTAGTGCAAAAGATGAGCTTGGTATGTATTTCATACTTCTGCAATGGGATAGTTACCTGGTCCAGACAGTGAATGCAAACTGATAGTATGCATGAAAATAGAGATGCTGGGTAATAATTGCCAGTGTCTTTGAGTCTGTGACTTGTGCATCATGTGGACATTGTGTATGAGACCAAGCATAGAACTGTTTGGAATCACCCATCGACCATGGACGCGTATGCCGCCTTTCAGCCTCCCCATCTTTGTTCTTGCATGCCTTGCGTGCTTCTTCAACTTCCGCTGAACGGCATGGATTTCCTACCCATTGCCCTGTGGACTCGTCCTTCTGGAATCTGCGTGATTGATGATACTTGTTCCCGTCCCTATAGCCATGTCAGGTCAGCCACTCTTACAAGAACAAATTTTACTCCAGAGAAACAACACACATCAAGTCATAGTAATGAAGAAAAGCAGCATTGATCTGCTCTGCTGTACTCCCACCTTTGTTTTGTTCAAAACATTTCCAATGCATAAAGACAACAATCCCAGCTGGCGTACACTCTACTGGAGGCCCAGTGCAGCAAGATGCAAATTCTGGCAGGAGTTCTGAGTCGAATAATTCTCTGGGGAGGTCCTCTATGTCTTCTCCAATAGCCTGGCGACGCTCCTTTTCCTTCTCCTTCCACTGTGCCTCTAGATTAGCCTGCTCCTCTGCATATTGCTTCACATACTCTCAGGCCCTCTCAACCTGCCCATCATAAGCTTTGTTAGTTTGATCAGCCTTTCCATGTTTCTTGATATCATCTTGAATCTCCTTGCTGTGTTCTTTATGGCTTTTCTGCTCTTTTTTGGGATCTGCGGTGTTCTCAGTCTTCTTGCACTTCACAGTCTTTGGAGCTTTAGCTGCTTTTGAGTCATTGTTCTTCTTGGCTTTGGGCATTTGCAGGGCATCAAGGAGGAAGGGATAGAGGACACAGCAGTGAAGACAAAGGAGATGGTGAAACAAATTATTGCTCCTATTTTCTACACTAGTAACATTGATCGGTCAAATGTGATGTGGTTTACAGAAAGACAAGCAAGCAAAGTCAGGGCAAAAAAAGAACAAATTTCTATTCCAAGTGAGCAAGCGAGCCTCGAGGCCAGAAAAAAAATAATTTCCATTCCAATCAATCATCGTCACCCTCACCATTGTAAGAAAGAGTCAGGTCTATGACACTTGGAGAATCCAAAACTGTAGTACCATCATCATCCTCACTGCCAGACAGAGTCAGGTCTATGATGCTCGGAGAACCTGAAGCAGAGGTACCATAACTATCATCGCTCTCATCACTCTCGCTCTGACCACTAAAAGCAGCCATAACTCCTGAGGAAATAGGATACTCATCGCAAATTGTATCTATCTGAAATGAATAAGGTCAATTGAGACAAACGAGATAGTGAAATGGGAGACTAACCATCTGCCTCTTTTGCTGCTTAGCCAAATTTGCTTTTGGACTGGCATACTTTTGGCGGAGGTCACCCAGAAGGCCATGTAGATGGTGAGTTGGAATGACTGCAGGAGATAGCCAGAGGGAAATGGTAGTGTGCTGGGCATTAGGAGGGTTACTGGTTGCTTGTATGGCTGAACAGACTGTATCGGAGAGGTCAGTCACATCAAACTTGATCCGGCACAGCATTTTAGGCTCCAGCTGGACATTGCTGCATTCCATGGGGCACTGTACCAGACCCTGCATAACAACATGAGAATTAAGCCTCGAGAAAAATAATGGATGCTTACATTCAGGAGCCCCCGAGCACATATTCCAGGCCAAACTTGGGTCTTGAATGTAGTTAGCATATCGTTCTGGCTCCAGGAAAATAGCTGATGGGAGAGTAAGGCAATAGAGCAGAGGTCAGGCTCAATGATCAGATCCAACCTGAGTGCTGAGATAAATTGAAACGAGTCTGAGACTCAGGGAAAGACGTATTGCAGCACAGTACAGATGGCTGGAAAGGGATCAGGAATCCTATGGGCAAGAGCAGCATGCTTTTTGCCAATGAAGCCATGGGGATCATATGCGAGCTGATGCTTGAGCTCAGGGACCCACTGAAGATGGAGGTAGCTCTGAAAATCTGCATGTGACTGAAACTCTTCTGCGGCAAAACAAAGCTTGGTGCCCAAGTCGGTATTTGTCAGAGCATAGGACATAGCTTCACCACAACCAAGAAGGCCCTGCACAGCTTAATGTTAGTATGTGAGAAGAGATACTAAGAGGATGATCTGCTTACTCAATCATAATCTCCACCTCGAAGTACAGCAAAAAGTAGCATGCCATCAGCAAGGATAGGAGTCTTGGCTTGCAGAGCAATATCAGAAGCTCTGTATGTAGCGACAGTATCATGGTCATTCTTGATATGCGGACTGTGTTGGGAGTGATGGGAGTGAGCAAACTCAGTAAGTAAATGAGCTAACAATGAATGTACTTTCTGATAATGAAGGTTGCTCCAAACACCAGTGCATCACTATCATCAGTGAGGACAGCATAAATATGCCCCTGTTTGTTGAGCCAGGCCAGTTCAGCTTCTGCCTCACCAGGAGCCTATGAGCAAAACTGCATAAATGAAAGCCCTTGAAAGAAGACGGCGAAGAACCTACAGTATGATAAAAAAAACCGAAATCTCACAGCATACCCTGTACCCTTGCAGTCATCCAATGGGTGTGGGTGAGTACCTGGTGGTTTCGCTTTTGTCCTGGCCGCTCTGGCCCATCAAATACCACAATGAGAACAACAGGCAGGGTGGAAAAGCGTGCAATTCGGAAGAACATGTTGCGGAGTTCAGGGTTCTCACCGAGCTGGGCATGTGTGACAGACTTGGTGCTTCGAAGTGCGGCTTGAACCTTAGAAAATATGACACTGAAAGAAAGCTTCAGTTGCAATCCACAAGCAGAAGAAAAACAACATACGATATATCTACACCAATCCTGTAGGGCCTTCCTGTTGCAGTGAGATGGTTGATACAAAGCTCCGACAATGAGGTAATCTTCTTGGATGAGGAAACGAGCTGTTACGTGCAGAATAAAGAGATTAGAACATATATACTAGAAGACTGAGAAGCAGACTACTCACATCCCAAAGACCTGGAACACTCATGGTCAACGTAGAGGTCAGAGAAGCACAAAAAGGGTTTGAGCTCCTAAGTCATACCTATATGACAAACCCCTATTATTACTCTAGGGCCAACACCTAATCCAGAAGGAGACGCAGAAACATTAGGGTACAGCACAGGGCTCCTGCAGGGAAAATTTTCCAACCCGCCCCTGTACCCGCCAAAACCCCTACCCATAAAGACGAGTCGAGGGCTAACCCACAGGATTTGAGTGGATTATGAGCCAGTGGTCAAAAATTGAGTGAGAAATATTATTTCAAGAATGTTAAAGCTTCACTCACGCTTTTTAGGACCTGATGGCATTGATACAGTGCATAACAATGACATCGTTGACCCATTCACTGGGTGGCGGGTTTATGGCAGGTTGAGCGATGGTGACTTGTACCTGTACCGGCCAACCCCGTACCTCTCAACCCACCATTTACCCGTGAACCTTTGCTTTTCCCTAAGAAACATCCAACTAAAATTGAATCACGCAGGAAACATCAGCAAAAATTTAATGCAACTTACAGAACAGTTTGGCCAGCTCAACACACGCAGTTCAGAACATGGATACTAGAATGGTCAAATGTGATGGTGGACTTGAAGGTGTGACCGCATATTTTGACCATCTGGGGCCATGGACACGTAGCGACAGTCATAGTAAAAAAAGAGAGCCAGGAGAGCCAGAACTGAAGGGCTGGGATTGCAAGTTTGGAACATGGGTTGCAAAGCAGATAGCATATAAAGAAGGTAAAGACAGATTCAAAGGTGAAAAAAGTAAGACGTACTTGACTTTGGTAGCCTGTCCAATGCCAAATTCCATTCTGCCATGACTGATTGCTTAGTGTATCTTGGGGTCCACAGTCACGGAGGACATGGTGAAAAAAAGAAAGCTCAAGGCCTCGTTACTGGAGAAAACTTTGAAGGAAGAGAGTGAAGAGCTGTGCATTCCTGCCAGCGCGCACCGAACAATCTGAAGTACAACGTGTCACCACGTGACTTCGGAAATTCGGAAAAAGGATGCCTTCCTCCTGGTACCAGCGCGTTCAAGGATGTACTGGCAGCCTGAGGCCAGCATGTGTAAAATGTTTCTATTGTACTTCTGCTGACTCCTTTTGGTATCCATAGCTATTGAATGCAAGAAAATAAAGCAGATAGCCGTCTCCTTGAAGGTTTCTTGGGCTGATTTAGGTGGATTTAGCCTGGTTTAAGGGATAAATCGCAGGTAAATGCCAGGTAAGTGCGAAATAAGTCTGATTTAAGAAGCCGTTAAATCAGATTTAACGGCGCGGGAGCTGGGGAACTGAACCCAGTGGTCAATTTATGATGACGAGTTCACACTCGCTTACCACTATTGAGCTGAACCAATTGACTAGAGACGAGCTGTCGTTCGTACTATGTATACATAGATACATATGTATTTACCTTCCTTTACTCATTCACTCGGGCTTTCTTCCTTGTGTAGGATATGGTGTCCACTCACCAGACACACCATTACCACTTGTATCCAAGCAGGTACACCAGATTGTCATGAAGGCTCTCAGGTGCTTGGATATATACCTCTCATGCCCATCAAGGGCTTTGTTCTCAGGCCTTCGCTGATGTCTTCGCTTTGATAGCACAAAGCCATCAGACCAGAGGTTTCCGAACTTCCCCCAAGAGCAGTTGCAATGTGCTTTATAGTTGCAACTGGTATGGCTCGTACCAATCAGAATCTCACACTATGAGTCAAAAAAGGGTCATAGTCACCCTTTTCTTGGGGGTCACCCAAAAATTGGTTTAATCTCAACCCATCGTCCCCCTTCGCGCCACCGTTCCAAAGTATCACTGAGTTACCCTCCGGCAGGTGAATATCACCCGTTGTTAAGTGCGCATGCATTAGCAAACACTGTACATAGCTATAGTGAATACATATGAGGTAGAAAACTAGACAGAAACTCCGGCGTCGGAGTGACCTGAATCTATATAAGTCTTTTTCTCCAATTATGGTAATCTATGACTCTTTGCACTTCATCATTAGCCACGAACGATCCGTGTTCCGTATGCAAAGCTTTACTGCGCTGGTCCGGCTATACAATTTTCTCAAGCCCGCAAGGCTTGGTACGCAAAAAAGGATAAAATCCTTAAAATATATTCGTGTGGTGCCCAATGAAGTCATACAATCATGCACCTATTAGACTCTCAGCACCACGTACGTACATACGACATAAACTACTGCTTTTCATCTTTGAATACCTGAATAAGACATCAATATATTGAGAAGAGCGCTGGCAGGCAATTGAGTGGGTCGACGGGGCATTGATGGCAGGAAATCGAGCCAGCCAAGGTGGAACTGAACCAGTAGTGTATCGTTAACGAGCTGCCAGCTGCACCCGAACCACCTGATAGCCGAGCGTACCTGTATTTAGTACGATTTATCGCTTTTCCGTAAATTATAGCTTTTAAAAGGACTTATTATATGAGAAGTAGTCTGTCTCGGGCAACGATCTGAGGCTTCAACTCGTTGCTAGAGTTCGTACCACATTCATTTACTGCTTCAGCTTAAGTGTCGATATCGAGCCCGATCGGAAATAAGTGAAAGGTGAATTTATCTAAACACTATAAGAGTATTTGATCATCAGCACAAAGCTCCACTGAGATGAACAAAAAAAAAACACCAAATCGTTTGGCATACTTTAAACGTGAATGAGATGCTCATAAATCAAAGTCTTCGTTCTTGAAGGAACTGGCTTGCGTATGAGCATATCTGAATTGACGACCGATGCAGTGATAACATCGACGGTGTTTTTCCTAAAATAATTGCAATTTATCAAAGGGTAAGCCACCACCTTGAGCAAAAATACGCATAGGAGCTCCACCTACGTATGCTAGTATGTATATATCCTTTGATGGTGGCTGATGGCTGACTGAGGAAGCCTAAGGTCTGCACCCGTGAATGCGTGAGCAATATTAATCACAATCAAGTGGATTCCTTTCCGAGTGATGGAGCCCGTAATCCGACAAGGCTGAGGCCATCACGGAACTGGGACAAACATGGTAAACCGCACCATCGATAGTATATGCTTGCCATCGTACTCCATAACATGGCACCCCGATGGCAATTGCATACCATCCACTGCCATCTTCAAACCATGATGGTCTTTGCATGGCCAGCATATGCCATGCATGGCAATGTTCGTCCCAATTCCGTGATGCCTTCATGCTGTATTCTTCGACAACTTTACTTACCGGGAACCCTTAACAGACTATGGTACTTATTATACGAAAGGTAGTAGGGAATTTATTGTCTTGAGCAACGATCTGAGACTTCAACTCGTCGCTAGAGTTCGTGCTCCACCTATTTACCGCTTCAGCTTAAGCGTCGATGTCGAGCCTCGGATTTCGGGAACATCTTAGTGAAATATGAATTTATTAAGCGTGCGACAGTCAACGTACCTGTAACCTTGCCTCTCTTAGATGTGTCCAGTTCATCTGAACTTCTATAGCTTACATTTGCTGGTAGGTTTGCTCCACTCACTAGTCCATCCATACTTTCAAAATCACTTGTTCAAATTGCGGGTAAATTCGACCTTTCTTCTGGTATAAAATCTGCAAGCAAACACCTTTCGTTTCCAAGATCCAAGCCACATCTTTCCCATTGCTCATGGTACATTCCGTTTTTTTTTTTTTGAGGATAACACGACTACATAACTAATGACGACTAATCTACTAGTAGCAGTTTTCACAATGAAATTCAAGCTGACCATCACTTCCATCATGGCCGTCGCCATCATGCTTAGCCACTCAGTGATCGAAGGCAACGCCACGCCTATGCCGGATGAATGCTGCTGCCCGGGCGACGCATCCTGTCTCAGCGTCTGTGGATGCAGGTAAGATATCCATCTTTTTCTAACTTGAAATTGAATTTCATTATCTTTTTTTCGTACTTTTTTCTTACAGACCGGGCGGGGGGGATTGAGCTTTTCAGAGCTTAAGAAATAATTCAAGAGTGCACAAAGTGTTTTCTGATTGTTTTCTGATTTGAAAGTAGCAAAGCCAAAGCAGTTCAACCTGCAGTTGTTTTTGTTGTGTACATTTAGTGGTTACGAGGCCCTTTAGGCCGAGTTAACTTATGTCGACCCCTCAATTGAGTAGCAAAGGTTCTCACGGGTTCTAACTTTTACACGCCACCACAGCGCTCCGAAGTACCCAAACTGACGCTCGATACGTCATAGCTCATTTCTGCCTTGCCGCCCACCAACCACGATGAGCTTCAGGCGTATTTACCTTCCCTCAGCAGCCGTCGCAAGTCCAACTGCCGCTCTCTGAACCACTACGGGCTCCTCCACCCAACGTTCAAGATGTCATTACAGAAGATATTAAGCTCTATCTAAATTTTTTAGTCAATTTTACAGTATTACTTACTTATACAATGGGCCTCGTAATTTGCCATGCAAAGCAGTGGCACCTTTCCCCAGTTGAATGAATGTTTAGTGTTCTATCCTTAGATTCATGAGCAAGTTAACGACCCTCGCTGACTTGTTGTTATTATCATCTACAAAAGCCCCACCCTGTCAAACCTTGGGTCTCCGATCCGAGAAGATCCCTGACTCCAACCTTGGAAAATTTTTTTCGTGGCCTACCCAACCCCCCTTCTACTTATATATAGCCACTACATTCGAGCTTCCGTCTCCGTCTCCTTCTCTTCCGTCTCCCGACTTTCATGTCTCCGTGTTCTCAGTGTATATATGATAACTTTGTACTGTCCTTCTGTAATCTCAAATGCTCATACCTTGCCTTCTCGCCATTCCTACCATCTACCTGGTGTTGCTGCTCAAGCTGCCCTGTAAGCATGGCTGCTGACTGGTCCACTTATGGGGAGCTGTATTGTGCAGCAAGTGACTTTGGTGTTGCTGCTTAAGCTGTTCCATAGGCATGGCTGCTGACTGTATTGTGTAGCTTGTGAGTTTCTGGTGTTGCTCTTTCTCTGTTCAGCCTACACTGTCCCCGAATTTGCAATGCCCAATGCATGGTAGCCTCACTGGTATGCATTCCAAGTTGCTGCTTCCATGAACCATGCTTATACCCTATTGCAGGCCCTGACATATTCTCAAAAAGACCTCCTTCCCTATCTGCTTGGTTTGTTCCCCATCATAACATATGACAAATGTCAGACTTATAGTTTTTTATCCATCAGGCTGCATTATCATCACTGAGTCTTCCTTTTGGTACTATGATGAAACCCAACCATTATCCATTTGCCTTGAGTATCATACCTCAGCCTACCTTCAGTCATAGCAAATGATCTCAGTCACAAATGCAATAAATAAAGCACAAATTACAACAAAGGGTCACCAATGGCTTCCAAACTCATTAACCACCTTGGTTTTAAACAATCTCCTGGTGAGTGATACTGTTAATTCCTTTCTTTATATTAATATAAGTCTACTCTCCTAGGATAGACCAAATGTCATGAACTGACCAACCAACTACTCAGTTACCCAGTATCTCTTACCCCTCTAACCCCTCACATCCCTTTCCCCTCGTACACTTGGTACAAAGTAACTTGACTGCAAAGCTTGTATACCTACAACAAAGAGTCAGAATGAGTCAAGGAGAGTCATATTTAATGATATGTAATGTTGATGAGTCATAGAAAGGAATGAGCCATCTTAGAGATCTGGAAACAATGAGGTAAGCATTACTTGTGATGGCCCCTATCATAGAACAGACATAGACGAGAATGTTGAAGCCTGAGGCCTGAACCCTACTACCCATGCAGATGACAGGTGTAGACTTACAAGTCAGGTATGCAAATGAATATTAAGAAGAGGGTGAACCTATTTTGCCAATCATCTCTAGAATCCAACACAATGTGGAGTCTAAGGTACAGGTGGGGAGTGAAGGAAGAGTCTGTAATCTGGTGGGGATGAGAAATTCCAAAGAAGAAGACCAAAGACCATGACTCTGTTATACCAAGGTGTTGGATTGGACAGACTGAGCACCAAAGGGAAATGAAAATGGAGGAGGATATCAAATTGTTGGGCATCTGTCAGTTATGAGTGACTGCCAACATTCTCAACTCTGAAGGGAAGCATTTTGGCAGACCTTAATAAAAGTGCAAATTTCTAGGACCAAAGTTCAGTGGTGTGAATCATAGGCCGTATTTGTTCGGCAGACCTGAAAATAGCCTAGACAAGTGCAGGAACAGCGAAAATCAATGGTGAGATGTGGGAAATAATTTTGTCCACAATCTACAAGCATATGCATAAGAGTTGAGCAAGCTATGCACCACATCTCTGGTTTCAGACCATATTCTGAATGTATAAACTTGCTGAACCCCAGCACAATTAGCAGTTCACCCTTGATATCTTCGTTGCCATCAGGCTCAGCAATGGAATCGAGGGCTGTTTGATACAAGCTCGCGAGCACCCCTTATCACGAGAGCCATGATGGAAGCGATGGACAACTTGATTTGCATTGTCAAAACTGCTAGTACTAATAGATTAGCTGTGGTCAGTTCAAAGCTGTTGGCTATGCAGTCGGGGTTTCTTCAAAAAATAAATAAATGGAAACGAAAGATGTTTGCTTGCAGATTTTATACCAGAAGAAAGGTCGAATTGACCTGATCAGGGACTAGAAAAAGCAGTACGTAGTCGTATTTGCAACCCCCAACGGTACCGGTTGGCCCGTACTACAAGCACTACGACTATGCAGGGCAGGGAAAAGATCTGTAAAAATAGAATTTAAATTCAGGCACTCAAACAGATAGTTCTTCATTTTTCATTTCTCCCCAGTGATTCTGAGTGATTCAATAAATCTGGGTGAGAAATTCTTGAACCATCGGATGCACATTGCAAATCTTGTACTACGAGCCCAGTATCATGCCGCATGCTCTGGATGCAATGATACACGTGCCACTCCCGCTATCCATCACATCCATCGGTACTAAGTATCCTCAAAATAGTACTAAGAGCTTCATCACAAGTTGAACTGCATCCTTGCTGCTTACATATGTTAATGATTCGTTCAACAATTTCGGGTCCTTAGTCAGATTTCTTAGGGCCCCTCATCGACCTCAAATCATCGAGTCGCAACACTGGAGCTGTGGCACATAGTTCCCGTTCTGATATCTACCACTGTGATGTATCGATGCGTAAGATATCATACAGTCCAAGTCAGTCAGGTGTTTGAACTTTCGCCGGATACTGATTGAATTTGGTCTATTTTACCCGGAAATTTAAACATGCCTTTCAAAGTCTCAGTACTCTAGCAACTTTAAGAATATTGATACTTAGTGGTCAAAAGAACCCTCGTCAGATTTAACATTTTCTTGAGACTTGTTATACATACTTGGTGTACGGGTTCTAGGTCGTGCATGCTACACCGACTAACAACTTTGGTATGCATCCCGTTGACTTGTGTTCGCGGGTGCAGACCTTTCCATCAGCCAGCATCAAAGTCTCGGCATGCGTACTTAAGTGGCGCTCCTGTGTGTATTTGTTCGAAACTTCTAGTATTCTATGATCTGAAACAAATTTATCCTTGATGGATTATGGCATTATTATTTATAGGAAAAGCGGCGGAATTTCCCCTAGCCCTATCTTCACTTGTAAAAATAGCTGGTGAACTTCAAATATAAAATCTTCAACCCAAGACCCCTCCCTTCGACCATATCCAAGTTCGCTTTCTTTCCCCTTCTTTGACATTGACACTCATACAACTCAACGTACGGAAATCCATGTTTTGATTTATCCCAAGTTACGAGTCTGACTTTTTCCTTTGCTCATTCGCCTTACATAGATTTGAAAATGCAAATCAAGTTGACCATCGCCTCTGTCGCGGCGCTCGCCATCATCCTTAACCACTCACTTATCCAAGCCAGTGCCGCCGCCACATGCTGCTGTGACCCAGTCTGCGCCCAAGAATGCCCATGGTAAGAAATCTACTATTTTTTAACCTTGAAGTCGAGAATCATTCTTTTTCTTTACCTTTTCTTTCATGTTAAAGTGGGCCGTGAACTTAACAGAACATCAGAATTGAAAGAGGGTTTAAAGGTCTCTTTGAAAGCAGTAGTCATTTTGGCAAAGCCTTGAAGGAGTTCAAGTGTATATCTACTTAAATAAATTGTTGGTCTACCCCAAGCTTCTATCACTGACTCGTGGAAGAAAGGAGGGTAAGCAGGAGAAAGCCTCATTCTTCGGTCTCGTAGCAAGTGTAACTTTTGCGAAAATGCTGACACATTGTGAGGATGACAGAACATCTAAAAGAATAGAGTGTCCAGACTCAGATCCAAGGACCATCGACGTCATGCTAGCGTGTCAAATTGGTCTGCTTAACGCCCTTATTCCCTCTCACTTTCCACCGATTCTCCCTCCCTTCTGCATAACCTGAGTTAGACTACATGAAAGGGCCTCGTAATTTGCCACGCAAAGCGATGGCCCTTTGCCCCAGTCTCTTTGTGAATTCGGTACTCGGTTTTGTCAATTCGGGATATGGCTTACAATTCAGTTGTCACAGTCACGCTTTTGAATTCAGTGCAGTGTTGGACAGTCAATGACTTCGAGTCAATGTCAAGATCCCGGGGTCAAATGACTTGACCCTTGACTTTCCGGCCACTACCGGCTATCATTGTTACCGAGCTCAGAACAAATAAAGGGTAGACAACGAACAAATAATGGAACAAATAAGAACCCATAGCAGGGGGCGGCGTGATACACAGCCACAGACTGCGTCAACCTCTTCCGTCGTTGACCTCCTGCCCCCGTCTCACATCCTGAGCACTTCATAACAATTTATTGACAGAATAATGGGTATGTCTGAGTTTGACTATGCTTTTTTTAGAGAGATTGCTCTGGCAGAACTAAACCTCTACATGGGTATGAGATGGGAAAACTTTGCCAATACTTTCTTCTCAGCTTGTTTAAATATACAGTATCTAGCTACTACCCAGCTCTAATTTACACCATTCTGTGTATGTGCTGCACAGTAGTACTGTAGTCATCATCCAACTCTTAGATCCTAACTGATGGGAATGTCTAGGAGTTGCCGACACATTTGGCGGTGTTCTCAAGCTGTCACAGTCAATGGCCCCAGGTCATTGACCCGCAATCGAAAGTCATTGGCATTACAGTCAAGTCATTGACTTGTCCAACACTGATTCAGTGGGATTTTATTTTTGCATACTTTGAACGTGAACGGTGAACAGTGGGATACTCGCAAATAAAAATCTTTGTTTGAAGCGTATTTCCTAACATTTGAGGGAACTGGCATGGATATGAGCATGTCTGAAACGACATGACCAACACAGTGATAATGTCGATGGCAAAGCTTTTCTTAAAATAATTGCAATTTATCAAAGGGTAACCCACCACCTTGAGGAAAAATATGCAGAGGAGCTCCACTTATATGGCATTAATACTGTGTAAAAAATCCAAATTGCCATTTTTTTCACAGGTTGTCCCATTTTTGCTGGTTTTCATGCAGGTAGGACTGATTTCACGAGTTTATGTCTTTTTTTCCTGCAGGTTCTCCCTCGAAATGAGTGATGAGCTCCTTCTACACAGGCCCCGGACATTTGCTGGAAATTTCACTGTCCCTTATGATGGCTTTTTTTTTTCCAGGTTGATTTCCTTTGGAGTGAATTTTTTTTTGCAAGTCCTCCTTCATTCAAAATTTACAGGTTCTACAACCATGATGGTTCATAAATATTTACAGGAGAAGATAGTCAACATAAGATTTTCACAGAAAATTCCTGACTTATGGCAAACACAACCTACAAAAATTGGAGTGCTGTCACAAACTTGAGCCCAACGTCTCTCTCTGAGCTCTATAAGCTCTGCCAATGAGGAGGAACAAACACTATCAGGGCCTAGGTGGAGTCCAAGCCCAAACAACAACAAAGGCAAGAGTGAGTGACTCTTACTCACAAACCCAAGCCAATGCCTACAAGACCAAAGCCAAGCTGCAAGTGGATTGACCCACATGCCTGTATGGCAACTGGATGACCAAGGAGAATCCCAAGATGATGACAACAAGTAAAGAACCAATCAAGAGTACGAGACAAGAACATCGTGTACCAGTGTAGCACACACTTGAAGTGAAGCACAAAGAGGATCAAGGCTTCACAAGGTAAGGTGAGGATCAAGAAGGGTAAATTCTTAGGAAATCGAAATACAAGGGGCCAACTACTTATACTACCTAGCCAAACCCTTGTACCTAACTCCTAAGGATAGCTGTACAACTGAGATGACTCCTAAGCCTATGTCAGAACCAAGCTGAAGATGTTTAGGTGAGGTGACAATGACACTAAAGAACAAGTAGAATAAGGCATGGTCTGTATGATAAGACCAGACTAGAGTAGAGATACAGGATGAGTATCCTACTCTATATATACTACTTTACAAATAATGTCTGTGTTTCTAGAGGAATTAATTGAAAAGATAAATTAAGGTCCTATGATGATACACTTGCAATCTAAGGGGATCTGCAGACAACTATGGAGCAATAAATGACCCAGCTCAGAAGAAGTCAATCTCGTTAGGGGAAAGTGGGTAGCAGCAATCGGAGAGATAAAGAAGGATTGAGAATCCTTCTAAGGGTTTTTGGAACAAGGAATGAGAGATTCATGGCAGCCTACTCTTGGACCATAAATAAGTGTACCTTAATTAAGAGCTTAATTAAGGGTTGATCAAATAATAGAAATGCGAAATCAAGTGTGAAACAGTAATAGAAAGTGAACACAATCAAGAAAATCATATGTGAGACTGTAGTGTGATCAAGGGGCAAAGGATAAGGATTAAAGGAGATATAATAATCGAAAAACCCTTGGAAGGTTGTTAAATGAAAAGGAAATGTGGTACAAGTCAAGAAGGATCCTGCATAACACTTGTGAACAGAATAAAGATCAATAGCATTCTGAGGGTGATCAGGTGAACAGAAGATGACCAGAGGAATAGTAGATCTGATAGAATGGAGTGAAGCAAGAGTGTTTGAATAGAGTGAAGGATTGAACAAAGGATCAGACGTGAAGAAGTAATCAAGAAATGAATGAAGCAATGAAGGGACTGTATGCAGCTGTAAGTCATAATAGAACATATCCATGATGAGTGAGAATCCCTCTGAGGGATTTTGGATAGGTGAAGGGGCTGATCATGACAAGTGCCCTTTGGAGACCTGTAAGGAGTTTTTGGCTTCATCTGACTACCTGCAAAAAATTCATGATCTTGTTCACAATCAGAACCTGCAACAAAATTACTGAAAAATGCACCTGCAAAAATTGGATTTTTTGCACAATATTGCTGCCATACACCTACATATGCCAGTATGTATATATCCTTCGATGATGGCTGATAGCTGACTGAGGAAGCCTAAGGTCTGCACCCGTGAAGCTCCACCTATGCAGGCCAGTTTGATGGTGGTTCAGGCTGATGGTTGTCAGAGGAAGCCTAAAGTCTGCACCTGTGAACGCGTGAACAGTCATGATCAAGCTTCTGCGCACTTATGCATAGGACCTCAAGTAGAATTTTTAATAGATACTAGTATGGTTGAGTGGGTGCAGACGTTCTCCATCCATGGTGTTGGCATAGGTACATACTTGTGGAGCTCCTGTGAGTACTATTTTTGTCCGAAGCTTCATGCTATATTCTGCGACAACTTTACTTACTGGGAACCCTTAATAGACTATGGTACTTATTATACGAGAAGTAGTCTGTCTTGAGCATGTCAAAGTATGATTAAGAGACACCGTGGGTAGGGGTTGACGTGTTGATGAGTTACGGTCACTTACAGTTACTTACAGTTATTTCTTTTCGTTGTCTCTTTCCTCATTCATGGTCCATGTGTAGAATACTATATATACCTATAGCCTACCTTAGGACACCTCTATCTTTGCTACTACGAGATAGAGGTGAGTCACTAACCTATAATCTTTCTCTTTCATATTTACTAACATACCTAGATTTACATTTCTTGTATTATTATCTAGGACCAAGTTTTAACAGGTTATGGGCTTTTGACATCACGTCGACGCTAGAACTCAGGTACCTGATCAAGTGCCACTCTAGTCTCTTTCATCAAGTCTTTGTTACTTGTCTTTGTCTCGCATGTTTTTTGCGTATGCCCAGCTCTGAAGTCGATCCTTCGGACGTCGCTGGCTCTTCTCCTACCCTGGTCATCCCACCGTCTACCTCGTCAAGTACCCCATTATCATTCTTGTCAAATCTTCTTTCACATATCATGTCTACACCTTCCACCGATACTACTCAGCCCTCCATCGCTATTATCTCTCTAAGCACGGGTCTCTTCAATCATGACAAACTTTCTAAGGATCAGAACAACTTTTCGTCCTGGAAACAACAGTTTATTCACACTCTGCACATGAATCAAAGCGCTAATGGTTACCTCGATGGTGATATCGCTGCACCGGATCGATCTTCCGAGCCTCATGCTTATAGCAACTGGAAGGCGAACAATGGGGGTTAGTCATAGATGAGGCGGAGCAGGAAGTAATCGAGGACGCTACGACAGCCGAGGAGGCCTGGAAGCTTCTTGTGCAACACCACGCTCAGGAAGAACTGGTGAAACAAGTCCAACTCATCCAGGAGGCGCTCGGTACCCGTTACTCTTCTTCGGAAAAATACACTACCACTTCCTCCAAACTCACGACTCTCAATAAACGTATTTTCAGCATGGGAACCCTTAATGAAGAACTTTTCCTCTGCATTACCATGATTAATGCTATGTCCAACGTTCCCGAACTCTGCGCCACGCGTGAGAACGTCGCCCAATCCTTAGCCCAGTCCGATGGCACTGCCCCTGACTTGACAAAAAATCCCAACGCCAAGAAGTACGACTCCAATGACATCAAACAAGCCCTAGAGATGGCCCAGGGTCTCGTCAATTCCGATTTGAAGACCAGTGATATTGCGTTATCATCTCAGAGCGCACAAGGATCAAACTCCTGCCCTCGTGCAAAATGCACGAACCTGAAATGCACCCGACCTCTCGGCCATACGAAGGACTGGTGTGTCGCACTGGGAGGAGGAATGGCGGGAAAGACTATTGCGGAATCGAAGGAGGCATGTATGAAAGCTCAAGAAAAGAGGAATGGGAAGACATCAGAGGAGGCGAAACAACCTAATTATCGTGTGATCGAGAGTAATGGACAGGCCTACATCATTGATGTCGACAGCAATACTGTGATCTGCGCTACCCCTTCCAGTTCTACCTCTGAATTCGCAGGAATCGCTTGCGACCCTATCGCATCTATTGACCCTTCGATGATTACGGAGCCAGAGAGAGCGGAATATGAAGGATGGTTGGCGATGGAAGATGTGAAGGCGTCTGTAGACTGGAATGAGAGGAGGAGAGATATTGATTTTGCTGGGATAACATGCAAGCCCCTAAATCAGAAAACTCATACCCAGATCTCCCTTGTCGACTTCCCATACATCTTAGACAGTGGAGTTACGACCCACATCTCCCCAGACCATTCTGATTTCCTTAACCTTTGCCCTATCCCTCCTTGATCTGTAAAAGGTGTTGGGGGTTCTTCAATAGCTGCATACGGAATTGGGAACATCAAACTTAGAGTCGGAAAAGCGGCTTATCTCACGCTCCAAGACTGCCTTTATGTTCCTGAAGCAACTGTCAGACTCATTTCCGTTGGTGCTTTGACCACCCACTCTAAATGCACTGTACATTTCGACAGCAAAGGAGCCTGGATCACCCCACAAAACAGCTCTACCACTCTCGCTCGTGGAACTATACGTTCCAATCGACTCTACAATATTACTTTACACACTGAAGCTGAACATGCGTACCTTTCCTGAGATCCACCTCCGAACACATGGCATAAATGTCTTGGCCATCCCTACGAATAAATTGTCATTGATATGGCCAAGAAGAACTCAGTTGAAGGTATGCCCATTGATATATCCACCTACAACACGCATTCTAAATGTCGTCCCTGTACCCTTGGCAAACAGGTTTCGAATTCATTACCAAAGAAGCGTGAGGAAGATCATAGGGCTACCCGTAGACTAGAGAAAGTGTTCGTAGATCTTACAGGGCCTCAGGCTGTATGCTCCCAGACTGGAAATTATTATATTATGGATATCGTAGATGATTTCTTGAGTCATCCTTGGTCCGTTCCTCTACCCGCGAAGGATAAAGCGTTTGAACCCCTAAAAGCTTGGGTCGAAGCGAGAGAACGAGAGACAGGCAAAAAAGTCGGGATTATCCAAATTGATAACAGCAAGTTGAAGTCAGAGGAGATGGCTAAGTGGTGTGAATCAAAAGGTATCACCCTATGATTCACCGCACCTTACACTTCAGCAATGAATGGCCATGTAGAACGCCTTCATCGCACCTTGATGAACAAGACTAGGTCAATGATGATTGACGCAAAGTTGCCCGATTATCTATGGGACAAAATCTACCTCACAGCATCATACCTTCACTCACTCACGACTACGAAATCACTTGAGGGTAAAACCCCGGCTGAATTATGGTATGGGAAGAAACCCAATATATCCCATCTGAGGGAAATTGGATGCCAAGCCTTCGTACTCATTCAAACACATAACCCTAAGATCTATCCAAGGTCTATCGAGTGTATACTTATCAGGTACAAACATAACTCGAAAGCGTACCAATGCTACCATCGACAAAGTGGAAAAATCATTTCCTCTTACCATGTCAAGTTCATCGAGAGCCATCAAATTCAGACTGGCTCACCATCTGTCACACCTGCCATTCCAGATCAAACCATGATATCCCTCACCCTACTCCTACTACTCCTACCCTTACTCCTACTCCTACTCCCACTGTCAAAGACGAGGACGTTGTACTTCCTCCAATTCAAACCCAAATTTCCATCCCCAATCAACCTCCCCAACCTCCAGACCTTGATCCGCCTATTCAATCAGTCAATCAACAACCCGAACCCCACAGATCCGCACGACTCAATGAGAAAACTGATCCGGCTTATGATAACTGTACGCAATATCAAAAAGCCGTTGACGCTGTTCGGGAAAGTACAATACGTACTGAGGCAGCTAAGGAAGCACGGAAGAGGACTCTTGCTGAATTACAAAGTGAGATTCCACCGGTTGACCAAGAAGACATGGATGCACCAGTGTTGGAGGAATTACAAGCATTGATCTTGGAGGCTGTTCAAAAGGAGATACAACCTGATGAGACTCACCTCGTTCACAAAATCTACGAGATGATATGCGATGAGGTGAAGAATTTCCAAACTGAAGATGAACCACGTACAGTCATCTTGGAGTCCTTAACCCAAAACATCTCAACTCGTCATTCTTGTTCCATTTTCTTGATTTGATCGAAAACTGAGTATACTGGCATCTAGCCAGGCATGTTACAAACATTGTAGAGTACTTTATACAAAGATAATAGAAGTATCATACAGTACTATTGACCGATTCTTGAAGAGATACGAAAAGCTGCAAATTGGGCTCCTTGACCCACTGTGACCAATTTGTGACATGATTAGTCAAACAAATTCTGCGTTGACTTCTTCATCCTCGAGCACATTTCCTGCGTCACCGTCATCGACATCCTCGTCTCCAGCGTCGCCGGTACCCATCATAAGGGTTGTCAGGGCCTTCTTCGGCTGGTGTCAATGTCTGTTTCGTAGAATTAAAATCCTGAATTGACCGTCCTCCTTCAGATTGACGCTTGAGGGTCTTTCTATCGACATCCATGTCTGCTGCAAAACAGCGGAGAGAACGAGGATTTGACTTCTTGACCTCCTCTTTCCATGCCTCTACAGCAGCTTGCATCTTCGTGGCATTTTCAGTGGAAGCTTTGTGGTTTTTCTGGTTTTGTGATCTTGGGCATCCGACCATTTTAGGAAAGAAGAGTCTGCACTGCACTGATCTGTCACGCTCTTGGCCATCCATTTTTGCTCCACGCCTCACCATGTTTTCTGAAGGTCTGTCTTACCAAATTGTAGCCCAGACTCAAGATGTGATTGTGATAGTAATATTTCACAAAGGTTTGGGCCAACATCTCAACCATAAACAGTATCTAGACGCTTTAGAGATGTTTTCGAGATGTTTTCGCGTCTCAAAAGACGCCTAATTTTGCCATTGATTTGCGTGTAGCACCTCGGCCTCTCAGCCAATCTCCATCAAAATTAGAAGAAAGGTGTATTAATACGAATCATACATGCTGGTATACTTTCTCTGATAAAAAGAGCCCGAATTTACTTAGGTATTCCCATTTGGGTCAAGGACTCCAAGATGACTGTACATGGAAGGACGCCCTAGCATCTGGCGACTCCACTAAGTGGGAACACGCACATCAGGAGGAGTCTGATTCGCTGAAACATCATGATGTCTATGATACTATTCCACGATCAGACGTCCCTGCAGGTACCAAGATCTATAAGGGTCAAATGGTGTTCACCATCAAACGGGATGAAACTGGGAAACCAGTATGATGGAAAGTTCGATTAGTATTCCAAGGCTATGAACAGATTTTCGGCTGAGATTTCACCAAAACCTCCTCACCGACAGTGCGCATGGAATCCTGGCATGTTTTGATGGACATTGCTGGGAGATTGAAGTGGGAGGCAGAACAAGTTGATGTGAAGACAGCATTTCTACATGGAGTATTACCAGGGAACGAAGTGCAATACATGGAAATACCGCCAGGGTTCCAGGACCCTGGACAGGAAAACCATGTTTGGTGATTGAAGAAGAGTTTATATGGGATGAAACAAAGTGGACGGATATGGAATAAGACCCTTCATGCAGCGATGATGGAATGGGGATTCACGGCGCTTGGATGCGAACCCTGCATCTACTACCGACGAACATCGACTGGTATAATCATCACAGCTGTCCATGTCGATGATTTCTTGATCATTTCGGATTCGAAAACTGAGGCTGAGAAATTCAAGACCCAAATCAAACGAAATGGGTAATATCAGAACTCGGTGAACCCAAGTATTGCATTGGAATCGCCATCCATCGAGACCGAAAAAGTCAGACATTCTCCCTATCCCAAACAGCTCTGATTGACCGAATAATTCAACAATTCGGACAATACACATCTAGTACTTCCATTCCTGAGACCCCTATGGATCCAGGTCTTAAGATGCGGAAACCTGATGTCGAGAAGCTCACCCTAGCTCAACGATCTGATCTGGATCGCCTACCATACGCATCCCTAGTCAGTTGTCTCATCTACCTAGCTGTTGGGACCCGCCCCGATATCTCATACACTGTCCGACAACTATCTCAGTATCTCACCAATTACTCATATGTACATTGGAATGCTGCCATCCGACTAGTGCGGCACTTAAAAGGTACAAGGGAATTGAAGCTAATTCTTGGGGGTGTCGACAACAACATAACACTACGGGGGTTTACGGATTCCGATTGGGCGAATTGTCTAGATACCAGGCGAAGTATAGGGGGATACTGCTTCAATATGGGATCTGGAGTCGTGTCTTGGGCTGCAAGGAGGCAGAAAACGGTCGCTGCATCATCGTGCGAAGCAGAATGTATGGCTGGATTTGAGGCGGCGAAGGAAGCAATATGGCTCCGGGCAGTACTTAAAGGTATAAATTTTGATCAAGGAATCTCAACCACTATCTCTTGCGACAACACATCTGCAATCAATTTGTCTGAAGACCCTTCCCTCCACTATCGAGTCAAACATGTTGACACCAATTATCACTTCCTTCGCAAACGCGTCCAATCGAACGAACTAGCTATGAAATACATCCCATCCGCTGAAAACGCCGCCGATATTTTCACGAAATCGACTCATTCGAAAGCAGAATTCATCCGTCTCCGGGATATGTTAGGACTCAGGTGAAGAGGATTCCATGCAAGGAGGAGAACAGTTACTATCCATGGTGAGGAGGAGTGTCGAAGTATGATTAAGAGACACTGTGGATAGGGGTTGACGCGTCGATGAGTTACGGTCACTTACGGTTACTTACGGTTATTTCTTTTCTTTGTCTCTTTCCTCATTCATGGTCCACGTGTAGAATAGTATATATACCTATAGCCTACCTTGGGACACCTCTATCTTCGCTACTACGAGATAGAGGTGAGTCACTAACCTATAATCTTTCTCTTTCATATTTACTAACATACCTAGATTTACATTTCTCGTATTATTATCTAGGTACTTATATCAATCTTCGCTACTACGAGATAGAGATTTACATTTCTCGTATTATTATCTAGGACCGAGTTTTAACAGAGCAACGACCTGAGGCTTCAACTCGCGATCGTTACTAGAATTCGTACCACATTGATTTACTGCTTCAGCTTAAGCGTCGATATTGAGCCTCCGATATCCGATCGGAAATAAGCGAAAGTTGAATTTATCTAAACGCTATAAGAGTATTTGATCATCAGCACAAAGCTCCACCGAAGCTCCACTGAGATGAACAAAAAAAAACACCAAATCGTTTGGCATACTTTAAACGTGAATGAGATGCTCATAAATCAAAGTCTTCGTTATTGAAGGAACTGGCGTGCGTATGAGCATATCTAAATTGACGACCGATGCAGTGATAATATCGACAGTGTTTTTCCTAAAAATAATTGCAATCTATCAAAGGATAAGCCGCCACCTTGAGCAAAAATACGCATAGGAGCTCCACCTACGTGTGCCAGTCTTTGATGGTGGCTGATAGCTGACTGAGGAAGCCTAAGGTCTGCAGCCGTGAATGCGTAAGCAATATTAATCATGATCAAGTGGACTCCTTCCGAGTGATGGAGCCCGTAATCTGAGGCTGAAGCGACCAGAGTTCTGTTCTTCGAATATCTGCTATGTACCTGTAGTAAGTCGTCTCAGGTGCGTGCGTCGGTCCTTGTTTACGTTCTGTTTACGTCGATCAGAAGTACTAACGTATATTTCTGCCATGTACCGAGTCGTATACTTAGATGATATGTTTTTGCAGAACGTATGCAAGCCAGTTGAAAGCCAGTGTTGAGGACGACGATTGTTAATAGATACTAGTATGGGTGAGCGGGTCCCGCGGACGTTCCCTTCATCATCCACGGAGCGTCAAGGTGTTGAAATACGTTTATAGTACTTGGGTGGAGCTCTTGTGAGTACTTTCGTCCGAAGCTTCATGCTGTGTTCTGTGACAACTTTACTTACCGGGAACCGTTAACAGACTATGGTACTTATTACACGAAAAGTAGTAGGAAATTTATTGTCTTGAGCAACGATCTGAGACTTCAACTCGTTGCTAGAGTTCGTGCTCCACACATTTACCGCTTCAGCTTAAGCGTCGATGTCGAGCCTCCGATTTCGGAAACATTTAAGTGAAAGGTGAATTTATTACGACAGTCAAAGTACCTGTAACTTTGCCTCTCTCAGATGCGTCCAGTTCATTTGAACTTCTGTAGCTTACATTTCCTGGTAGGCTTGCTCCACTCACTAGTCCATCCATACTTTCAAAATCACTTGTTCAAATTGCGAGCTAATTCGACCTTTCTTCCGGTATAAAATCTGCAAGCAAACACCCTTCGTTTCCAAGATCCAAGCCAGATATTTCCCATTGCTCAAGGTACGTTCCATTTTTTTCTTGAGGATAACACGACTACATAACTAATGACTGACCACGACTAATCTACTAGTAACAGTTCTCACAATGCAATATAAGTCGACCATCGCTTCCAACATGGCCTTCGCCATCATGCTTAGCCACTCAGTGATCGAAAGCAAGGCCACGCCTATGCCGGATGAATGCTGCTGCCCGGGTGACGCATCCTGTCTCAGCGTCTGTGGATGCATGTAAGATATCCATCTTTTTCTACCTTGAAATTGAATTTCATTATCTTTTTTTCGTACTTTTTTCTTACAGACCGGGCGGGAGAGATTGAGCTCTTCAGAGCCTAAGAATTAATTCAAGAGTGCACAAAGTGTTTTCCGATTGTTTCTGATTTGAATGTAGCAAACCCGAAACAGTTCAACCTGCAGTTGTGTTTGTTGTGTATATTTAGTGGTTGAACGAATATTTAGTGTTCTATCCTTAGATTCATGAGCAAACTAACAACGACCCTCGCTGACTTGTTGCTATTATCCTCTACAAACGCTGCACCCTGTCAAAGCCTGGGTCTCCGATCCGAGAAGATCCCCGACTCCGACCTCGGAAAAAAAATTTCGTGGCCTACCCAACCTCCCTCCCCCCCCTTCTACTTATATATAACCACTAAATTGGAGCTTCGCCAGAAAAAAGGCAGGTTTCTTATAATGGCTTATAAGGCGAGTAAAATGAGCAAAATTCAAAATAACGTGCATGTAATATCTTGGTTGATCCACTGCTACCCAGTTTAGTACAAGGTCAGACAATGTATAAGATAAATTTTAGATTGAAAATGATGTCTCTACTTATACAGTGAAATTTACTTCTGTGGAATATAGTCATCAGTAGAATTTTGAGGAAAAAAACATTGATGGTACAATACAGCCTGTGTAATACCCAAAATATGAAATAATGTTTGAGAAGATCCTCACAGTTGTACTGCTACCCACTTTGGTATATGCTCCAACAATCAAGAAAATTATTTTGAACATTTTAAGATTGAAGATAATCATATCCCCTATAGCCACTGTGATAACATCAAGGAGAAAGAGGATCAAAGAAAATGTCATCCATAAAAGGCCCAAAGTAAATTTCAAAGCCCATAAGGGCTATGACATTGGTCAAGCTAAATAATCTCACTCATATGCCAGTAATCAGATACAAAATACTTTATTGTCTTATTAATACTGTATAAAGTATGTTACAATAAAGCTAGATAAAGACAACGCAAACCCAAAAACACTGAAGAAGACAATAGCGTCAATAACATGTAAGGCACAAAGCAAGGAAGGGAGGGAAAGATGTCAAGGAGCAGTGAATTTGGAGTAAAGCCAGTGCAGTAGAGTGATTGAGGAATTGAACAGTTGTCGTTGAGGGAGGCATTCGCTGTTGAAGCAATGGACATTGAGAAAGGCAGAGATGCTGAGCAGTAAAGCATTGACCAGAGACAGAGGATAGTGGTGTTCATAGACGAAGGGGTAGACATCAAGACAATAACAGGAGACATTGATGTGGGCGCAGCAGATATTGACTAAGGCCAGCAGTATTGAAGAAAGTTGATGAAACCAGGAGTCTTGTATCAGCAAACATCAGAAGGGAGACCATCCAAAGGAGGAGGAAAGGAGAGAGATAGTGGTCAGTAAGATGCTTATTGACGAAAGAGGAGGAAAGAAAAAACAGGAAGAGAAAGAGAAAGTAAAAAGAGAACAATGTCAAAACTCACCACTGGCCTTTACGATCTGCATGGCCTACCCCAGACCCCAACACTCCAAATCTCCGAACCCGTATACCCAAGGTAAAAATGCCAACAATGGCGCAACAAGGTGTTCTCAGAGTCTTGTGTATAGACATAGGCGTTGACGTTGAGACTATTGAGGACAGCGGTGTAGAAAGCGGTGGCACTGACATTGTCGTAGTGGAAACTTGAAGATGACTAACGCAGAAAAGTTGAAATGAGAACGAAAAACCGAATACGCACAAAGAAAAATTGCAAGACCTTGTAATCCGGATTTACAAGTTTGAGCGGCCCAGAGAAAGTCGGTGTAGGCACCCAGGACAACAGCGTGGATGGCGGCAGAGTTGAAGAGACAAAGAGGATTTGAGAGGGAGTCAGTTTGCAGATAGAAGGCAATTCTATCTGCACCGGTGAGCGAAACGAATTCGTTCCCGAATTGTGTGCCACCGAAACGGATTTGAGTGCCCGCTGGTGAGGAGGAATATCTATGCTGAGCTATTCAGGATTGTCGATGGAGCTCAGCAGGTGGTGGTGATTGTTGAAGGAGATCCAACGCTGCTTCATGCGTTTTGAAAAACCAACCAACAACGTGACCACCATACTTTTCTCACGCCTTCGACTCTGTCTGCGGGTGGCGTGAAACATATTGCATGCGTAACATGGGACAGGAAGGGCATCATAAGCCACTGCTTGACAGATGGCATACACATCCGAGCAGCATCTTAAAGAGAGTCACAGCTCGGAGTGTTGACTTTAACTGAATGGTTTGTTTAAAGGCTGTAGGTAAACAAACATGCCAAGACACGTCGACGTCTGCTACAGTGTGCTACCACATACCACCCTTCACTGCGACTGATTTTCTGAGCTGATTCAGCCGACTCTTTCTCTGGCCGTCTGTTCATGTATCACTTCTGCTACCCCCTCTGGCATGCATCAAGGCGTCTTGAAACAATGGTCTCAGTGCCAGACTGCTACGCATTTTTCTTCCAAAAAAGGAACTCATTGCGTAGCAGTCTGGACTGTAACCATTCAATGTAAAGGGACTTCTCACTTTGGCCCAATTTGGCTGCAAGGACCCCAGAAGGACCCTGGAACTGCTTGCCCTCCACCCACCATCTGCATCATTGTCTCCTTGTTTTTGCTTACTCTTTGTTGTTTTTATGCTTGTATATAGACTTAATATGTACAGATACATAGCCCACATCAAATAATGCCCTCTGCCTCCAGCTCCCAGCCTTGTCCCATTTGCAACCCCCAGGATTCTCCGCAGCTCAGTCCAGCACAATGCGTTGAGGATGTTTTGGAGTATATGAAAAACAACATCCTCGCCTCTCCTTGGAGGCTTGAGAACAGATGGGCTATCCACACAAGGTACAGAGTCTGTAGGTACTAAGTAGAAGAAGTGTGGCTGTGCATGAATCAATGGCACTGATTCATGCACAGCCACATTGCCTCTTGATGTAGGTGCTTGCACCTTCGGAGGCCTCCACAAATAGCAAGCAGAGCCTCATCTGATACCCCTCTCTAACACATCCATTCATCATTTCATTTGTTCTCCTTTGTGTTTCCGATTTATTGGCCTCAACATTTTCCAAGGATTGGTTGCGGTGGGTGCTGTGGTTTGCAGCGGAGGCCTGTCGTATACCAGCATGATCTGTCATATATATATGAAGGAGATGTGGGCCACCACTGTGTGTGGCAATGATGAGGCCCAAAAGGAAAGGGGGTGAGTAGCAAGAAGTGCTAAATGAGCGCCAACTGTTTGGTACGACGGTACTGGCTCCTATCATGGAAATTAGAAAGAAAATCTTGAGAAAATTGTATATCTAAATTCAATAGCTATACATGGGAGCCTCATATTATAAGGATAAGTCCGTAAAGGGCCTCATAACGTTGTTACCTTGAGAAATGGCAAGCAGCAGGTGTGAAGGATGATGATGTTGCTGAACAAGTGCGTTGCAGACCACGCGTTTTTGCAGCAAAAAGCTGGTGACCAGTTACAGTGATCAAATGGCACTGGAAATTGGTACACTTATCGAGCACAGCCACACACAGGAGTGTCAGATTATAAGAATGAGACCCTAAAGGGCCTCATAATCTAACATGATTCATTCACTATTTTCCAGTTTGACGTTCACCTTGACTGCCTACTAAAGACAATTTTCTTCTGCCCACCCATCCCACCCTCTTTTAATAACGCAAACCATTACTACCACTCACTTACAATCTCTATGTTTCAATGGGGGCAGTTGTCCCCAGTTTGGCCTATTAAATACAATAGTGAAGCTTGCTTTCAAGTTGTATATTTGTATCCTATACTCTTCATTACCTCTTGAGCAGCGTTTCTCCAAGTCTTGCTATGCACTATGCACTGTGCTCTTTGTATTATCAATAATTACAATACAACACTTGCACATACTTTTTGGCCTACCTCCGAGCCCAGATGTCTGCAGTGAGCTGCATGTGAATCATTGCCAAGTTTGCTTTTACTTCCATCACAACCTTCCACGTTTGTGACTTCCTCCTCCTCTACCATCAAGGTCAGGTCCAGACATCCTGAGCAACTTTGCTGTAGGTGAAGATGGGGAGACTGGGAAACAGAGTGTTTTAGCAGGTTGGCTGGACATGAGACTCGGACTGCTTAAGTTACTGGTGAGTTGATTGGTAATTTATTTCCTCTGTTTTTCTGCCTCTAATTACTTTCTACAGGCTGGAGAAGAGTGCGTGAGCATCCCGAAGACCACCATGTCACTCCTCAACTTAACCCTGACAGACAGATTTCCATCCTACTTTTGTTCCTACTCCAAGGCATCCTCTGTCCTTACTATCCTCATCTCCAAGTCCAGTCTACAAAACCAGCTCATGGAACCCTTCCGAAGCATCAGGGCTTCCAAATTGTTGCTAAATTTCTCAAAAATTGTGTCGCCCTTATTTTGTGTACCCAAGCTCATGCTTAGTGATGCTCACAAGTTGATGTGGAAGCAGCAATGCGGGAGAAGGGTGTTGGCTGTGAGAGCTCTCTTGTCTGAACCCGTTCATCCCAATTACTAT
This sequence comes from Tetrapyrgos nigripes, assembly GCA_013368315.1. Classification (NCBI taxonomy): domain Eukaryota; kingdom Fungi; phylum Basidiomycota; class Agaricomycetes; order Agaricales; family Campanellaceae; genus Tetrapyrgos; species Tetrapyrgos nigripes. Next base: position 330,678 of record JAACJM010000042.1, read on the forward strand.
ATCACCACTACCTCAACTGTTGGCTGCATGCTGAGCCTCATCTGCCTGTCTCCTTTAAACATCTCATTCTCTCTGAAGAATTCCCACCTCCTACTCTGTTTTTTGACCTTCAACTTTATAACAAGGAGTTCAAAGCCCTACACTCAGATCCTGTATTATTTCACTCTATTCCTTTCTCTCTCTCTATTGAATGCTGCATGTTGGGACGTCTGTGTGTAATAACTGGGAATCTGGGTGTGGCTCATGGTGGAAGTTGGTCTCTGTGGGGTAATTACTATGGTTGGTTTAGATGGGGAGAAAGATGGGACTGGGATGCTAAGCAGGGCCACAGTAGAAGTTCAGTGCTGGCTGATCACCACCATTCCTTTACTGGTTTACAATTTTTGTTTCCTATTTCCTTCCACCTTCACTATGTATAACTTCTACCTAATCTTCTGCTGTTATTCCTTCCTTATCTCTCTCTGCTACTTTTGTCTTTCCCAGTCAAGTCATGCATACCCTTACCCTCACTACCACCTGCTACACTTTTTATATTTTCACCACTTGTATGCCCCACTCTCCCTCTCATCATCAGCACTGCTAGCTTCAATAGTTGAGGCAAATCCTGGGCCATCTTCTACCTCTACCAGACCCACTTTGGCTGATAGTTTTGCAACAACTACGCCACACTCACTACCTATATTTATACCCTCACCTATACCTGCACCCACTTCATCTTCAACCTCATTTTCTCGGCCGCACTCATATGCCACTGCCACTCAAGCTGTATCTCCATCTATGCCTTCTTCAAGTTCTTCTTTATCCAGACCCATCTCCCACATTTCCACATCCTTTCCACATCCTAGACGCCATCAGGATTTATCACGTAAGACCCACAGTGCTGTGTTTAACAACTCCTATACCTGGTCATCAGTTCAGCACCTCATACCACTGGCGTTTTGCAGCTGCAGGTAAGTCTTCTTCAGTCTTCATCATCATCTTTGTCTCTAATGTGTTCTTTTAGTCCTCTGACTACCTTCACTCCATGCTCCATGTTCAACCCAGAGTCGTCATCCTCATCTTCAACAACACCCACAGAGACCACAGTCTCTCCCTCATCAACTACAGTCCAATCTACCACCTCAACCTCTCAACCCGTCATCACTCCTCCCCATATACCACAACCCTTCTCCCATCTCCCAATGTCTCTCACACTTCCTTTCCCAACCTGAATTTAACCCTCACATCCACTCAAACAGCCATAGCAGGTACCTCTATCACGACATGGTGATGTACGCTCACCACGCCCATTCCCACTCCCAATCTCACAGCCACCTCCCTGAATACCCTGAATACTCTGAGTACCCTCATTAATACTCTATACCTGTACCCATGGACCCTTCAATGGGGTTCCCCTCACTCTCAACTTCTCCTCATCAGACTCTTGTGCCAAATACGCCACCCCCATCCCCGTTCCCTATGTTGAGCACTTCCAACAACCAGACAGCATCATCGAGCATCCCCTGAATTTTCAACAATCAGAGGGGTACATGTTATCTTGGGACTCAGAGAGCATGTTTCCTTTGGCCACGTCATCATCAAAAATGAGCAGGATGGATAGATAGTATACTACCTAGTGTGGTGTCGAGACTATGCCTACGTTGACTCCTGTGTCCCAACAAAAACGGGAATCCACCACCCTTGTCGCCAGGTCTTACAAGGCATTGAAGGTGGATGGTAACACAATTACAATTAATAACTCCTATACCTGGTCATCAGTCCAGTCTCCAAATGATGGGAGAGGCAATAGCAGTGAGGTTATGATCACCCTCCATCATCAGGCAGCCTTTTGTAATAGTACATGCAGCCATACATGTTAATCTAACCTTCTCAACTAGTATATGACTCCCACTGTCTGTACTCAAGTGGCACTTAAAGCTTATCTACATTTGCAAATAAATGTACTAGTAAATCTTTTGATTGCAACTGAGCTTAGACATTTTGTTTTCTGAGTTGATATGAACTCAAAAGGAAACAAAATGATTATTGAAAAGCCTCATTCCTGAGATAATCTTTTGTCCTGCCATGGGCTGTATAAAAGTTGATTCCGAGCAAGCATCAAGATTATTTTGGGCATTTTGTGCCACTATAGTAAATGCAGGCCTACGTCTCCTATGGCAGTTACAGTTCCCTGTCTGGTTGCTCAGATACAGAAGAACTTAGGATCGAGTAAGATCCTGTTGGCATTGTCATTTTCTATTCCAATTCGATGATCTGGTCATCTGGATAACGGATCAGCTTTGTTAAGGCTTCCCAGTTTATGGATTAGGGAGAACTCAAATCGTGTGAGGAACAGCGCCCATCATGCCTGTCATCGGCTAAGTTTTTGAGCCATCTGGAAGTATGTCAGGTTGTGATGATCAGTCAAGATTTCGATGGAGTGCAGGGCTCCTTCTAGGTAATGTTGCCATGCTTAGTGCCTGTATAATTGCAAGTAACTCCTTATCGTGGATGTCGTAGTTTTGTTCCGTCTCAGAGAGCGATTTGGAGATATAGGCCACTGGATGCCATTGATTGTCATCCCCAGTTTGCATGAGTATTCCTCCTGTTGCATATTCCGATGCGTCGACTTCTACTCGATATGGTTTGGTATGATTGGGCATCAATAGAACTGGTCTGGAGGTGAAAGCCACTTTGAGGGATTGAAAGGCTTCCTCAGCTGCTGGTTCCCAACTCCACTGATTATCCTTTTTGGTTAGGTTGAACAGTGGTTGTGCGATTTTCGAAAAGTCTTTGATGAATCGTCTGTAGAAGTTTCCGAATTCTAGGAATGCTTGTACTTCCTTCACTGTTTCTGGTGTTGGCCAATCAATTACTCCTGCTACTTTCACAGGGTCCATTGACAAAGTGTCATCAGAGACAATGAGACCCAAGAAGTCGACCTTATTGGTTTCGAAAGTGCACTTTTCTGGTTTCGCGTATAAGTCATTGTCCTGTCAAGTCCATGCGGATGCCCAATGCTAGGAAACACCAAGGACCCGGATGGAAGTCTTGAGTGGATTGGATGGAGATTCCGAGTGGATCCAGATAGGAAAGAGCTTATAAAGATAAATAGGGATTTCAGTCGGAAAGACTGGGAAGCTCTAGGGAACAATCGAGGAAGGATAGGAGACCAGCTTTGTCGATTTTGCACTTAAGCTATCTACTACAAATGTGCTAGCTTAAGTACTACTTCGGGAAGTGTAGGAATAAGATAGGAAAGGATCGGAAATGAAGAGTAATATAACTACAGAAGGAAAGGTGAAGGGAAACACCTCCTAAGGAAAGTGGAGTTGTGGATATGAAGTGGAGACGTTGGAGTAGGATTGGAGATGAATCGGAAATGAAGGAATGATCGGAAAGTGATAGGAAAGTAATGGAAAGTAAGACTGTACTGGAAAGTCATCGGATCCTACTGGAAAGGACCCTACTGGAAAGGATCCGGACAGGACCCTACTAGAAAGTACAGGAAAGTGAAGTATAGGAAAGTATCGGAAAGGTATAAGAAGTATAGGGAAGTGCATAGATCTTACATGTCCCATAGGCGTTGTAACACCTTTTGTACGAGTTCACGATGTTCTGATAAATCATGGGTGAATATGAGAATGTCATCCATATAAATAACAACCTTCCCTTGATCAATGAGATCTTTAAAGATTGTATTCATCATTGCTTGGAAGGTCGCAGGTGAATTCATAAGTCCAAAGAACATGACCATTGGTTCAAAAAGTCCTCGATTGGTCTTGAAGGTGGCCTTCCATTCATCCCCTTCTTTGATTCGGACGTTATCCCCATCATAGATCGATCTTGGAGAATACGTGTGCGTTTTTGAGTTTGTCAATCAATTCTGGGATAAGTGGTAGGGGGTATGCATTTTTTATGGTGCCTTTGTTGAGCTCTCTGTAGTCCTGTACAGGTCGTAGTTTTCCGTCCTTTTTTTCGACGAAAAAGAAAGGACTTGCCATAGGTGACTTCGATGGTTTAATGTAACCTTTTTGGAGGTTTTCGTCTAGGAAAGAGTCTCACTCAGTTTGTTTGTTTGGTGATAGAGGGTATGTCTTGCATGTTTGTGGTTGGAAGTCTTCTTGTAGTTCGATTGTGTGGTCCCAACTGCTTCGTTGGGGTAAACGCTCTGAGGTTTCTTTATCAAATACCATGATGTAATTGTGATATTGCTTGGGCATTCGTTCTTCTAGCGATGTCGGTTGGTCTGTTGTCGGTATGTTTTCAGCGATTTGTTGTGCATTTGTAAAAGCTGCTCAGATACTCAGCTTGGTTTCCGATGACTCTTCATTTTGATCCTTCAGAACGTTAATATATTCCATGGCAAGTTCGCTCCATTGGTGTGGGACGTCCCATTGTCTGGTTGTATCTTTGGAGGGTAGCAGTGCTCCTAATTCGATTGGTTTCGAGCAAGTGTTTCGAGACCGTGATCTTCGTCGTTGTCCCACTATCTTTGGCTGTGCTGTTGGTTTATAGGGTCCTGTAGGCTCTTTGTATAACACTTGGTATTCTCGATGATATGTTCTAGGATCAACTATTTCAGGTTGTCGTGGTTTCGTGGGCCGTGTATTTGACTTAGCTTTGATTTTTACTGGTGGTTTCTTTAGTACACAGGTATCATCACAGCGAGTCAGGTTAACTTCTGAGGTTACCCGGTCGATTTCTGGGTTGTGGTGTTCTAGCCAGTCGGTTCCTAGAATGATGTCGTCTTTGCCAATGTCGGTGATATAGAATTCGGCCGTTTCCTCGTGATACGATTTTCGATCTTGCGTATAGATTCGTGTGTTACCCATCCCATAACGTTTTCGGATCCATCAACATTTTGTACTGGGAAGGGTTTTTTTATGGGGATTCGGCTCAGGTTATGTTTTTGAGTGAAGGAGTTGTTGATGATAACCCTTTCTGCTCCACTGTCCAGCAGAGCGATTGCGTCGATTTTTCGTCCAGTTATTTTACCGATTAATTCCGTTTCCAGTTCTATAGAGGGGATCTGTCGATTTCAGGTGATTGCTGTGATTTTTAGCTTAGATGGGAACTGTGGCTCACGAAAGGGTATAAGGCTCGTGTATTGCCTATTTTTTACTGGTACGTAGGTCCATATCCCTCCTCCTGACGATGTGACAGGGGAGGTGTTTAAAAATCCGATTGTGTTATGAGGTCCTTCAAGTATCCCGCTGCTTTCCCCTTCTCTTCCCCGGATCGCGCCCTAACTTTGGCAGTGAATTCTTCTGTGATCTCCTTCATAGTGGTATTTGTTCTGGAAGACGAGGGTTCAGTTGTAGTTGTTGTGGTCCTGATTGCAGGTTTCCTGGCTGTATTGTCGGAGTTGGTCGTGGTGGACCTGGGAAACATGGGACAGTTAAATGTAGTGTGTCCTAGTCCGCGACAGCTGAAGCATCGCCCTTCTTTCTTCATTCTTTCCCTTTCCTCGTTTGTCAGTTTAGGCAGGTATTTAATTTTTGGGGATGCACCTGGGTTATTGTTTTGGAAGGCGTTTACTTCCATGCTTCTCGTTTGACTACCTCTTGTATTCTGCGATCCTTTGGTTTGCCGCTCTCCTTCCCCTGATTGTTTGCTCCACAGAGCCTTCTCAGTTTGCCTTTCAACCCAAATCATATGTTGTCTGACCGCAGCCTTTTGTAGTGTCTCAAGAGTTCTGGGTTGGGATGGTAGATAGGAAATTCGGTCTACCAACCCTTTTGGGAGTCCTTTCCAATAGTACTTCATTAAACCTTTGTTGCTATAGCCAGTTCTTTAGCGTATAACTCGAATTCAGAATTGTACTTATCTATATCTGCCAATGCTCCTTCCATCCTTATGACCTCTATCTTTGCTTGTGCTTGCGTCTTTCAGGACGTTGGCTTGAAGTCATGTAGAAACTGTTGTTTTACTTCTCGCAACGTCCACTTCTTCTTCTTTGACCCTAGTGACGAGTCTTCATTGGTGCTCCAATACTCCTCATCGCTATCACTGAAATCATCATCTTCTTCATAGATTTTCCCCATCATATTGTGAGCCCATCGCCCTGCTCTTTCTCCCATGAAGAGTGTGAGAAATAGTGCTATCTTTTCGTTTTCTGTGGGGTATACTCCTTTGTTAAGTCAGAGGTAGTTGTTGAACTTGGCTAACCAATCCTTCACCAGGTTTCATTCTCCTGTAAACTTTTCCAGTTTTGATCCTCTTTCCTTCGTGGTTTTGTTTGGAAGCTGGTCATCGTCAGAGAGGGTATTGGCATCGGCAGGGGGTCTGTTTGTTCCTCCTGCAGCGGCGGTGGCTGAGGCGGGTTCATTGTGTTCAGACATTCCGAGGTTAGAGAGGATGTTCTGAAGATCGATTATTTGATGGGGGGGAATGGATATGGGTTCTTGGATCGCACTGGGGGTACTGTCAGATGGAGATCTTCTAAGGGACTTTGTGGTTCGACAGGGGAGAGTGGGAGTTCTGGTTCGGGAGTAGGTTCTGGTACCTCATGTTGTCCAGATGATTGTATGGGTTCTAGACCATATCCTAGTTCTGTTTGAGTGAGGACTCGATTATGTATAGAGAGTCGGTATGGACACGGATTGTTTTGACAATTGTCCCACTGGTGGTTAACCGAAACATGATAGTCTTTCTGTCATTGGGGGTGGTATGCGTGGGGTCGATAGATACAGGCGGTGGTGAGAGGTGAGGAGGTACAACTGGGGATTTGGGATGTGGTGCGTGATCGTGATCGGGTTCTAGGGTTTCTGCTTCCAGACATACACTAGTGGAAATCTTCAGATTCTGAGAACAGGTGGTCCCACTGATAAATGGGTACGTCTTCCCAATGGAACCCTTGTCGATAGTAGTCGTTTATTCTGGGAATTCAAGTTTGGTGATACCTCTCACGTTCTTCTTGGCAGTGCTCTAGGATGTCACTGTCTTTGTAGTTGTTGTGACTGAACCAACAAGGGATAGAAGCGTTTCCAAGTCAAACAAAGTAGCAAGTGTCTATGACTGCCACATAACGTGGGGATGCGTTTTCAGGGGATATCTTTATTTGAAGGTATTCAAAGATGGTTACTTTGGTTATCGAGTGCGATAGAGTGTTTTTGTACTGTGCTTCTGACTCATTGCAAGTAGTCCTTGAAGCTATCTGAATCTTCGATTTTATAGCAGTATTCGGGTTGTCAAGAAATGGTTCGAAGTTGAGAGCCAGTGTGTATGATTTAGGATTTCAATTACAGAGTTGGTCGACCACCCTACTTGAATTGGCGAGTCTGGTTTTATGTCTCGAAACTGTGTAGATGAAAGATGACCTCGTGCAACAACTCCTTGAGATTGTTCACGCCTGCCAACCTGTGAGGCTCCTCACACAGGGTAGTGTTGATGGGCTTGGGGGCACCATAGGGGAAGGATAGGAAATAGGGAAGTCCAGTAAAATGGTGAAGTCTGTTTTGTGAGGTGGGTGTAAGAGAGTCTGTTCAAGTGTCAAGGACATTGTCACTTAGCAATTAACCACCCAAGTCACATGACGAACAAGATAGATTGACAAGATAATAGAGATGAGAGATGTATGAGTAGCTGACTATGCTCAACACTGCACTGTACTGAGAGTGGAGTGGAGACGAAGTGAACAGACTAAAGAACTAGTTACAAGCCCCTTGGTATATATGTAAAAGAAGTGAATAGAGAATAAACGAATAAGTGAGAATGTCCATGGAGATAGGAATCGGAGGAGATAAAAGATGTATATGTCAGATCAAGTGCTGGTAACTGTAGATAAGGAAAATGATGATGGGAATATGAAGGAAGGTGAATACAGCGGTGATTCATGACAATTATACTCTCAGGCAGGTCCCACTATAAAATTCAATAGTTTCAATGAGGGAATTTTATGCACTCATTCTCAACCTTATAGGCCCTTATTTTTAATTGATCCATTAACATTACTTCATGATTATTCTGCTATTCTTATTTTGCCTTACGAGGTTTTGAAAATTATTTCCTGACCATTATACTGTCTTGTTATGTACTCAAAATAATTGCATGAAGTAATTAAGCTACAGAATAATTTTACACAGCTTATCAGGAGTTATAAGGCAATGGATATAAATTTGCTTCCCTTATAAGTGATTACAAGTAAGTATTATTCTGCTGTCACATTATCTGCCCTGAAAGTTTTTGGCCATTTCTCTGGTGTTCTGTCTCCGTTTCCTTCTCTTCCGTCTTCCGTCTTTCATGTCTTCATGTTCTCAGTGTATGACAACTTTGTACTGTCCTTCTGTAATCTCAAATGCTCATACCTTGCCTTCTCGCCGTTCCTGCTTACCATCTACCTCCTATCCTCCACCCCATGTCTCATACTGTCACATCCCTTATAACTTCAAGAATCCCAAGCCTTAATCTTCATAGTCCCATGCTCGAGCATGTTTGTGTACAGCTACGTATCAGTGAGGTTAGTCATGAAAGAGTTGTGGGCCAGCGCCCAGGCGTGGCGAGTACAAGGCCAGAAGGTAATGTTGAAAATACAAGAAATGAAAATAAAAATGAATCATCTAGGTTTTAATTTGCGAAGAGGATGAAAAAAGGCAGTGAGAGTTGCGGCCCGGAGCTTAATAATAGGGGCAAGTGACGGCAAAGACGGATGGGGAAAATCGGGAGGCTTTAAACATAGCCACACGCAGAAACCGAGTGTAGAAAACTCGTCCTCATTTTATCCAGCCTCGTAATACATCGTGTGGCACGAACGGAATTTGCCAGCAGTAGGCGTGGCCGCCTGTTGCGTCGGAACTAATACTTATTTCTTTCCATTGGATCACACCAGGACAAAGCTAGAAACACAGCCCCACAGATCACTCCAGTCCAAACCCGTTTATCGGATGGATAGGCCACAAGTCGAGTGTAATAAACTCAACCTCATTTCATTTGGCCTCGTAATCAATAACCCCTAGCAAGAAAACAGCAAAGACGTGAAAGCGTTCTATGCCACCACCAACCGGTTGGCATGTCTGTGAGACATTCCCACAATGTTCCTAGAATGATCAGGGGCGAACCTCAGATTGAGATTTTAGCTACGTCAATCCAAGACTCAATTCCACTAATACAGCGGCCTCTCCAGACAGGCAATGCTGCAGGCAACAAAAAATTCATATATAGGGGCTTGAACAGTGCATTTTCATTTGTGGGACATTGTACTAGAAAATAAATGCTTAGGTCAAGCATCTGCAGAACTGTACAAAATGTGGATTGAACTTGTGACCTCTCGATCTGGAGGGTCACAATATAACCACTAGACTACCAGAAGAATGCTAATGGCCCAATTCTCTGGTCGATGTAGCGCATGGCTAATTTTTGAAAAAAATAAAATTTCCCAGGCATGGCAAGAGAGCCAGAAAAAGTATATTGCAGGGCTATAAGATACAATTGCAACGATGTACCGTGATACCAGTACAGTAACTTTGGTATGTAAAACATCAATGGATTTGAAGGGTGGATAGTAAAGTGACAATGTATAGAGGGATGGCGAGAGTAGTGCCTTGCTAGTCCTGTAGGATCTTAAAGGATAATATTGGGCTGAAGATGCGAGAATACCAAGAGAATACTGTATGCACACACCTGAGAATAAGGACAATTCTAACTTGACACGCTGTGAGACATAGAGATGGTGAGGACAAGGGGTGCATTACACCAAATTGTTGCACACACCTAAGCACGAGAGAGCGGAGCGTCCTGACTTCGATTTGATGCAGGAAACCCCCACGCTACCGAAGTACTGCAAGTAAGTAGAGATGTTAGTAAAACAAGGAAAGCTGCGGTGATCACTGGCACGCACTATTGCAGAAGTCACATCCCCTCTGAATTGCAAAGTTGACTTGAGTTGAGATGCTGAAGATGAGGGACAAAGCATCAGGAAATTCACAATCGTATGGAAGGTATGGAGGGTATGGAGGGTATGGGGCCCATACCTTTTTATACACATTTCGCTGAGATCTCCTCAAATGTTTCATACACATTGTGTATGGATGTATGGGCCAGTATGAGCAATATGGGCAGTATGGACAAGGTACTTTAATAATGTGCAAGCTCAGATTTTTCGACCCTTACCTTTGAAGCGTGCACTGCTAGCAACCAGTATGAGTCACTGCTGCTGTCATTGTGAGGAAGTTGTCCTCACCGTTGTCGGCCATTCACAATAAGACTCGGGATGATTCAGTAAGTATAGGGTAGGGATTCCAGAACACGAGATCAGTATCGGAACTGTAATGCATGTAATGAGTAAAAACAAATTGCATTTCCTGATAACGTCGATGATGATGATGAGCACTGCAACGCCGCCATCGGTGACCAGTGACCGGTGACTGTTGAACCAAGCGCCAAGAGGTGACATGTCGCAGTCACGAGATTGATTTTAATTGGAGCTTGAAAGCTTTCTTGATCAAATTGACGCGAAACGTTGACTTCTCTAACTCCCTTTCTTCCCTCAACAACATCGTTACTCAGCGTTTCCCTCCCCCTCCACCTCTCTCCCCTTCGCTGTACTGTACATTCAGAGGTTGCATCGAGACCCTCGTCATCAAGGATTCTTCCTCCTCAACTGAAGGGTGGATAATAATATGGGATGGAATGATTGACGTCGTCTGTACTGTCTTTGTGGTGAGTTGTTACATCTTGACTTACCCTCATGTTTAACTGACCTTGTATCTTCTCTTCCAGTACTTTATCCCTTTTGTGGCCAAGGTGCGTCGTCTGTCCTTATTTCTGTCTGATTTACAAATGATACTCGCCATTTTCAGGCCCTATGTTTTGCCATCTTGGGTTGATTTCATGGTCATCACTTACGTTCATATCTTTCCGCTCTCATGTTGTCTGCTGCTGAAATATCTTTCCATTAGCATTTCGTTTACATGAGCTGTGTGATTGTGATTGTGAGGGCTGTGAGTGGTAGGCTTGTAGTGCATTGGTGGTTTTATGTTTTACGAGGCCGTAGGTTGATATGTACTTCGTATAGATGTCCTACTTAGTGTGTGCGTTAGTCTACAGTTGAATATATCATTTTATCCATTTGTCATTACACACTGTCAGTGACAACAACAGCAATGCCGACAACGAAGCAAAATCAGGAGTACATGGAACAGGCATGGGGTAGGTATGGAGGTGCATGGAGCATGTTTGTAGCAGTCCCATACATATGCATGGGAGGTGTATGGAAATCATGCACCCCCCCTCTGCTCCATACACGTATAATTTGGTATGGGGGGTATGGACCCATACCCCCCATACTGTTGCGAATTTCCTGAGGAGTACAAAGAAGGCGTTTTGGCGGATGCAGACTATGGCTTCAGTTTTGTGCAGACGAAAGTGGTTGACGACATGCGAGGTCATGTTGAGAAAAGAGTGACGCGTGAGCGTGTTGACAAGTCACACCTCGTGTCACGGAGAGTGTGACGGGCGCGGCAGGGTCATAATAATAGTAACGGTCTACCGTATAGCATCATACATCTCTCCATCTCGAACTTGAAAACAAACGGGTGCACGAATAAATGTCATATGGTGTAAAGATCCGAGGATACAGAGATAAGAAGAAATAAATAGTACCAAATATAGATGTCATGACAGTCAGCAATGAGTGCAGTGCAGATAGGATGGTGAGTGTTGGTGCTGTAGTCTGGGCATTTGTCAAGGAATGGGTTGTCACATAGTCTAACCATGCCTTGGTCTGATTAAGAGGGTGTATGCATAGGTGAAGTGAGTGTAGATAATGTATATTATTGAAAAGAATGGACGATAGAATTGAGGACTCTAAGAGTGCAGTCCCTACTCAGATACAGAGTCTTTGGACTGTGCTGGCAGTACTGACTAAAGAGGAAGGTACTGCATCACATGCGTCCAAAGACCTCTATCTGTCTCATCCTCTTCAAAGATGTATCAGATCAATGATATTATGTCTGCATGCATCCAGCACAGGGAGAAATACAACTGTCTGATTGTTGATGTCCTCCAGGAAGTCATGGTAGTGTGGAACTGCCAGTAGCTGGTCAACCCAGTCATTTGAGTGATTTTGGCACTTCTTGCATTCTTCAATCAGGTCATAAGGATGAATACTTGATTTGACCTGCAATGATAATGTTTTGAGTTGCATCATTGAATTCATAGTATATCCCTACTTCAAGTTAAGGGTAAGCTAAGGGTTATTAAGGAATGGTGTTGACGTTAAGGCTTAAGTTAACTTAAGGGCTAAGCCTTAAGTCCAACACTGTGACAAACTCCAAAAAATGAACTGTTCAGACCCCTCTGTGATGCGTGATGTGAACTCCGCTTCGAAATGGTACAGTATATCTATCGAACCTCTGACTCAACCGCATCAGGAAAAGGGTGTGTGAACTTTCGGGTTTTTGATGGTTGTCACGCTTGCGAGCCAATTTCTCCAGATTTCCTTCATTCCTCGGGCTTGCCCAACTTCCTCCACACTTCCTATTAGTGCCTTAAAAACCTTACATGGCTCAGAATGAAAGACTGATGAGCAATGGGAACAAAGCCAGTAACTTGGAAAGGGAGAGTAATTAACCGGAAGTGTACACTGGTGAACTTTCGGGGTTATTTTGGTTGTACAACCAATCAAAACGACCCGAAAGTTCCAGACGCGATTTCCTGATGCCCCCGTAGCAGTTATTATATACATACATACTACGATAAGTCGCGTCTATTAGTATTATCCGAAGCATCCTACATCACTAGGTACATCCTAGCACTGTGATCCTGCTCATTAGCATTCATCATGTATTCATAATTCAAACAGTATACCCAAAGCCGGCTTCAAAATCCGAGCTAGCTAGTGCAGACGTAAGTAGTCTGAAAGCAAAGAAGCATATGGCGGGATCCCTATTGCTGGAGGAGTACCAGCAGAAGGGACATGATTTGGAGTGGAATCGAGGTTGCGAAGATCGATGTTAGGGCGATATTCAAGATTAAGAGCCCGGTTTTTAGCAGGCGCAGCGCCAAACTGAGGAACATGATAGGAATGGGCACTCAGATGATGATAACTAGTGTCGTAATTGCGAGTAAGGACATGAGCAGGATCTTGGGGAGACGCCGAACTGTTCATGAGGACAGATAAATGCGAATCGATACCCTCGATGATATGTGTATAGTCTGTCCAGGAAAAACCAGCAATCTTCAGCCCATCCTGTAATCTGTTAGAGACGAGAAAGACCAATAGGAAAACATTGCAGGAATGACGGCGGAGGAGTCATTGGACAACTGTTTTCCCCTCACTCACCTCTCAAGCGTCTGGAGCCCCTCACTCGCCGACATATCCCCCGCATCCGTCAGTTCAACTACAAGTTGCACCCATTTCTTCAGCTGCCCTCCCATAATCTTTGTCTGTGCCAATCTCGCAATCGAGTAAACCTCCTCGAGCTGTTTGGAGAACTCAATGGCAGCTCTATACGCTAGGACTCTGGCAGCAGAAAAGACTGAGGCCAGTTCTGACGAGGACGTTGAGGCGTGCTTCAAGATCACCACTCCAGTAGACATCGTCTATAATCCCACCCGGCGTTGCGGCGTACAAGTCTATGGCCGAGCTTTGCTCCAACAGTCCTTGGATCGTTTTGTAAAAATGCAATGCTAAATTTGTCCATCCAGTCCAGAGCAGTCTGATGACACTGAGAATATTGTGGCATTGGCTTTGGTTTTGATTTTCTAGCTTAACACCGTATTTGCTGAAGGCATCGCATACATGATGCAGGAGATCAAGAGAGGCGACGTAGCTTTTGATTACTTGAAGGTCGTAGGGGCGGCCTCGTGCGTAAGCTATCCAATTAGTAAAAACGGATGGGTTGGGAGGTTGGTTTGTCGAAATCAACAGCTATAATTGACAAAATTTCAAGAAACGATCACTCACGTCCACTGATATTTTCGTATACCTCTCTTGCGTGGCGAGTAATCTGAGAGATGACTGAAGAACACACATGCGCACTCAGCATAACTGAACAAGACAAAAAATTCTGTAACTCACTAGACAGCAAATATGCATAGTATTGCCCCAGCTGATTACAGCCTTGACCTAGTAACTTTGACATCAATTCTTCTAAGGATAGCTGGTCCTGGCCGCATATGAGCTGTTCATCGTGAGTAAGGCTCCAACCAATTCCAATTAATTACTGATTTAATTGGTTTTATCCAATTAAAATCACAATTAGATTATGGTAAACATAGTAATGGGTAATTAATTGGTAGTAATCAGTAATTAATTATTTTCAGGTTAGAGTAGCAGAAGGCTCAGCCAAGTGCCTCAAGTCTACTTCATACTGACTTGTAGTCATCTAATAATACCACAATTTACTCTTCACACTGCAGGATTGACCATACAAAGGCCAAACCTCATCATAACTACTAACCTTCACATGATGAAGACATGAAAAATAGAAATTAGTCATCACAAGGTAGACCATAGATATACAATCACTGTACATTGACTTGAAACCACAAATGACATGGATAATGGCACTTTAGGACCACCAGAACAACCTCCTGTGGCATGCCATTGTAGTGAATTGGGAAACTAATTAATTACTCATTATAATTGATTACTAATATATTAATTACCAATTCCAATTAATTACTGGATTTTGAGTAATCGTAATGTAATTGGTTGGAGCCTTAATCGTGAGCTGAACTAGAATAGCATGGATAGTAAGCCAACAAAGGAACAGCGGAAAATAGTGGACATACAAAGCTACAGATCTGTCTGAATGTAAAACCGCAAGCGCTTCAAGCATCTAAAGAGCCAACGGCCAAACTTGAAGGTCAGCGCATGAAAGAGAAAGAAATAGAGTTGCCCACCAAAAAAGTTGCCCACCTGACCGAATGGTCTATCGTTCCAAACATTGAGTTATAAACCTGCGGTTGTTTGTACCAAGCCTCAGCAAGGCTTCGAGCTTGCCATGCAAAAGCTGCATTGTATGAGTTTATATGCTGTTCAATCTGCACATAAAATGCACCGTCAAAGATATCTAACTTACCCGTTAAAGATATATACCCCAACCCGTTAAAGATATATGCCCCAGACCCGTCAAAGATATTGACCCCGGACCCGTTAATTAAAGATGTAGACCCCCGACCCGACCCGTCAAAGATATACCCTGACCCGACCCGTCGAAGATTTCCCAACCCGTTGAAGATTTCACACCCGTTAAAAATATCTCAGACCCGTCAGAGTCCACTAACAGTTCAAAGTAGCGCAAAAAATGATAATCTTGGACCCACCGTATCTACTAAGTCTATATACTACATTGCCTGAAGGACTGTACGATGCAAAACCTTGAACTAAGCTACAAAAAAGGAACTGGATGAGTGAGCGTAGGTGACAAGCTATTTGTACGCGCCATTTACGAAAGGATTCGTCACGGATGAAAGGACTGGGGTTGGCAACAGCGAGTACAGGAATGATGGTGACATCTGCCCTTCTGCCAGTGCTGATCCTCGCTCTGACAAGGCTCCTTATCCACGTCCAAAATCCCTCACAACAGCTCGGAATCAACCTCATTCTTCCCTGCTTGCGTCCAGTCCTTCGCAGAGATCAGAGACCATAAGACTGAGGCGGAGAACAGTGAACGAAGCAAAATATCCATCAGAATTAAGATGATCGTACCAAAGGGCAACGCCAGCGTTCGTGGAGCTGGAGTCTAAAGTTGATCCAACGAGCAGGGGAGAGACATTCGGGACCAGATATTGTAGATGAGTGTAGTGGATTTTGAATAAAATAGATGGTGAACTCCGGCCTTTTCGTTGCGTTCGAGGACGCGACGTGGGGTTGAGGATGGTGGTAACGAGGAAAGGGATGTGCTGAGCTGGCAGTACGGCATTCGGCATTCTCACGCAAAATTGCTTGCCATCGCGGCATTTCCGGCCCTATCGGCAGACCAGTAGGAAATTCTCGATTTCCTAGTGCTCCAGAAAGCTCAAATGGTGGATTTTGAGGCATGAGATTGTAGGAAAAGGTTTAAGAAACACTTTAACGCGTTCTTACTATTTTCACGATAAAAGGAGGTATATCTTCGACGGGTAGGGCATATATCTTTGACGGGTGGGTGGGTATATCTTCAACGGGTAGGGTATATATCTTCGGCGAGTGGGGTATATATCTTTGACGGGTACTATTTTTTGTGCAGATTGAACCAAGATTGAACGGCATATGATCCAGCTGTATTCAGCCTTGAATCAGCCAACCTATGAAGATTTCTGAAAGATGCGGCAAAGAATACTTGGAGGATTTAGATAAGTAATGCTGTAAGTACATTGAGTAGATATACTAGTGACAGAGTCTGTGAATCAATGAGGCGTTAAGATGAATGATAATTAGGAAGAGACCATGTAAGTAAACGAGTGCAAGGAGTGGCTAGATATAGTGAACGAAAATTAATAGTGTGAACGAGAGACTAAAATACGAGAGTCCAGTATGAAAAATACCAAGAATACCATCTCAAAACCTTATAGGTCAAGCTCGGACCAAAGCCAGTCATTTGTGGAAGAGGTACAGGCGCAGTTTGAGTCTGGTCAGTCCAAATATATCTTTCTGATACATCTTACCTTACAAAATATGTGATTTTGGTGCAGACAATGAATCGTATCAGGCAGTTGATGCTCCTGATCATTCAAAACCTTTTGATCAAAAAAGGATGATGGTATTTACAGATGCATTGACCCAGATGAGAGAAGAAGGTCGTGTACCATCAGGATATGGTCTCTTGGAAGATGAATGGGGGGAGGATGGGTATCCTGGCCTCGAGACAATTTCAACAGGACAAAGTGGCTCAAAAACAATGGATATTGTGCTACCTCATGTAATATGGAAGCCTTGAGGCTCGGGCTGAGCTTTGGGCCACAGCGTTGTACTTGATGAACAGGCTTCTGGAAATGTAATTATATTATGCTAGTTTGTATCTAACAAGGTGTTGACACTAATTAATTACTGAGGTATGAGACTGGCTATAAGAAATTGAATCTTAAAGATTCAGGTCAGATCTTGTTCATCAACTTGAGTGTGGGAACGACTGAGAACACCTTCAAGATACCCCTGAATCAGCAGTAGGCTTCCCTGAAGCCCAGCGTCATTTTTCTGATGAAGATAATACTCCAGGAAATACCAGAAAATAGTCTAGTAAGAGAAAAGCTAACCACGACATGATACAAGACTCAGAGCAGCACATGCTGATATGAGCACAGCTTTCTGCATATATCAGGAGCATACCTATTGGTAAGTCTACAGGCAGGAGACAGAATCAAATGTTGGACATTGTGCGCGAAGGCAGAATTTGAATACTTTCTCACTTGGCGGCTCATAATACTGTACCATCCCAATTCGCGACGGGGTTGTGACTGGGACCCTGTTTCGCGATTCTAGCTGAGTGACCTGTGACAGAGGAAATTTTTCGCGAATTTCGCGAAATTTTGACCTTTTATAGCTGTTTTTGGTATATTTTTAGTGACATTTCGGTTGTCCCTTCGCGAATGGGCCTCTGTGACCACGGACAGCTCAGGAAAATTGGCGAATTTTTGGGGGCCGTGACGCATGACTCGCGAATTGATTGAAATAGTACAGTACCTGGATATCCGTGAGATTACAAAGGTTGAGAACGAGAAGAAATGACATCGTACCTTGAGCCCGAAGACTGTATAAACACACCAGCCAAGTCGTTACTGCGTCCATAGTCCCACCACAAGTGACTGAAATCTTCATACATATACCACACGCTAGTGGTCAGACTGGTATATCGTCAGTCTGGCTACGCGAGACTAACTTGTTTCTTAGCAGAATCAACTGCATAGTTTCCCTAAGGTTCTAGGCCTCCTTCGAGTCTCTTCCTGTTCTCTCGTGACCTGGTCCCTTTTGGGTCCCTTACACTCCTCCGGCAGATCACGGAGGCACGGAAATTGCGCAGGAATCTGTAACTGCATCCGGATTCGAGGAGTGCAACATTGGAAGTTGCAAATATTGGTATTCTAGTAGCATGCTTACTATGGCTGATGCATAACTCCAGGATCGTTATACACTGAGACCTCATTTCACCAGGAAAATCCGGAGTTTCCGACAAACTTTTTCGGCTGTTTTCGGCTGTTTGACTGCAAGCTCGGTCCATATTTGACGATGTTCTCCAAACATTCCACAGTGTTCCTTTCATCCAGTCTGGGAAAGGTTCTTTCGGAAACCGTAATAGGGACAGGGACAATAGGAAGCCGTACTAGGGACAGGGACAATAGGAAGCCGTACCAGGGACAGGGACAATAGGAACTGGGGTAAGGGGCCACTGCTTCGTATGGCAAGTTATGAGGTCCCTTTCCTTTAGCAGGGTCAGCATTATCATATGGTTATCATACTGCTCAGCAATACCAAGAATTATATTCCTACATTAGATCTTCCATGTAGAGCATGGGTGAGAGAAAACTTGGAGAAAACATACAGCATTGAAAAGACCTCAAGACAGAGAACAGTTAATGGATGTGTTGATAGGAAACCGTAATAGGGACAGGGACAATAGGAACAGGCAATCAAGGAACCTGATCCGAAAGTCATACCAACAACTCTGACTGCAACTTTCTTGAAGTAGCCTATGTGTGGCATACGCAGGGTGCAATCAGACTCCATCTCAGCCTAACGCCGACCTATAGAAGCAATGGTCCCGGTAGCAGTCAAAGTAGACTACGGGCATACCATAGTAGTGTGAGTATATGGATCTCCTACTCTGGAGAAGTAGGCTTTACTTATCGCATTCACATTCATAACTTTGGGTTAGAAACCATTCCATAAATATACCTGAATGCAGTTAAATCTGATCTCCGTAAATATTTATGAATGTCTAGCGTACCGGCTTTCAGTCAGAAATCGAGAAAGTCCGAGCCTCAACTCGTAACCTTACGATAACTGTAGCGATGCAGCCGGAGCTGAGGGGCCTAGCTCACTAGCTAAAAATATTGCACAATTCATCAACTTCAAGCTACTTAGTCCCTTGCGATCCCTTTCACCGACTTCTTTCATGCCCGATGCAGCCCGAAAAAGCCTTTAGCTCACTAAATCACCAGTATCTTCCTTCAAGCCTGAGCTCGTCCCATGTATCTTCAATCTATGGTATGACCACGCAATAGTACCAATTCAACCACGTTATTAAAAGCCCCAATTCCAGCTCCTTATACAAGGGAAATATAAATCATCGCTGCGTGTGGCATGATAACGACGCCCAAATCTGGTGTAAAGTGCGAGGTGACCGGCATGGTGTGGATCTGCAGGGTCCTATCATCCCAGGAACAATGATGTACTCAGACCTATCGGGACGCTTCCCGGACCTTCGGCGGACCACGCACGGAAATTGCGCAGAAATTTGTAACTGCGTCCGGGTCCGAGGAGTGCAACATTTGAAGTTGCAAATATCGGTGTTCTAGTACGCTTAAGGTGCGGGGCACAGACAATTGAAATGAAATTAACAATTGGCTACCTACGCTACTTATGTAACTCAGGTATCTACAAACGCAAACACCTCGGTAGCTCTTCGTATACTTAATCACATACTAATACAGAAAGAAAGAAAAAAGAAAAAAGAAGCAACCTACCCGATGTCACGCTTGCCCAAATCGGGTAGTATCGAAAAAATCGTGTATAAAATCTCATTCTCATTCTCTGCCTTGTCCTTGCCATTAAGTTCTTAAAAATGAGCATAAGAAAGAGAATTATAAATTTCATGAGGGAATTCGAAGATCTGAGTGAGCAGAACCCAAAACATTACAGGAATTAATGTAGTACTGTACTTTGACCCGCCGTTCTCACCTCCAAGAGCCACAAGATACTAAGAAATGTCTGTCTTATTAAGTTCCTCCAGGATACGCTTCTCCTAGTCACTTGAGACCTCCAAACAAGTTTTCGGTACGTTTCTTGAGCCATTTCTTGGGCGGGGGTATTGCTAGGCGTCTCAAAACCCGTCGAGTCAGTGCTTCAGTGCCGTATTTTTGGAACTCTGTCTTCAAATCACTTTGTGGGTCCATACTTTTTGCGGGTATCTTTTCTTCGATGAGATTTGGACAAAATGATGGCAGGGATAAGGCAAATAATCATGTGGTCATTTTCTAGTACAATTTCTTTGATTTACGGTAAGATTTACTTCCTAATTTGGTCTGTCACGATTGGGGTCATGTGGGGTAGGTTGCCTGTCTATGTCCCGCACCTTACTACGACTGGTGCATAACTCCAGGCACCAGGAAACCCGGAGTTTCCGGCAAACTTTATCGGCTGTTTGACTGGTCCCCGGGCGCTTCAAGGGGGGCCCAGGATTTTGTAGGGTCATATAGGGTCGGAAAAATTTTTTAAGGCCTCGGACGCTGGACTAACTAACTGTTACATAAGCTGATATACCAAATATGGTAATGATAAGCCGGCTAGATCCGAGTTTTATCTCCGGAATAAATGTCTCCAGGTCTACTGCAGCTTCGTAAGACTCTCTCAAAAGCGATTGCATTTATGGTTGACAATAGTTCAAAATATTGTTTGTTAGAGAGCAAATGGTGATTCATACCTAGGATTACCTTATAACCCAGTCAGAACCCCTTCCAGACCCTAGAATAGGGGGGTTCCAAAAAATTTTTAACAGCCTGGCAGCTGGACTAACTAACCACCCCTATATGGAAATGCTATCATGTGGAGCCCCTTTGGGGTGCTTGCAAGCGTTCAGTCCATTTTATGATGTTCTCCAAACATTACAGTGTTCCTTTCATGCAATTATCGTTGTTCGGTGTTCAGTACTACATATTGGAAATCTTGAGCCAGTATGAAGTTGAGGCACGAAGATTGTCACACTTGGGAAGTCAAGAAAAATGGCCGAAATTAGAACGCAGTTGGTACCTGGCAGTGGTGGCCAGTTGGCTATTTTGCGCTGCTGCAAATGCCTAGCAAGCCGTTCCAGAAACACCGGGTTTTCCTGATGTGCCACAATCAATGTTCCGAGATTGAATTCAGAAATCTACGGATGTCTTTACTTGGAGTATCGCTCTAATTGCTGAGCTCACAGTTTGAGGGTATCGCTGCATCTTTGGTACATACCTCACTTGTATGGCCATGATATCTTAATCCGGTATTCCGAGATTGAATTCAGAGACCTACGGATGTCTTTACTTGGGATATCGCTCTAATCGTTTCGCTCACAGTTTGAGGGTATCGCTGCATCTTTGGTACATACCTCACTTGTATGATTATGATATCTTAATCCGTCTATTTAGGAGAAAAGACAAGTATAAAAGTGAGCGAGAGAGAGAGCTAGCTCATCATCTTGAGCTCCTCTAATCATCCAGCGCTCACATCCTGTGTTCATCTATTCACAATATGATGATGAAAGCATCCTTTGTCTTCCTTGCTATTGCTATGGCAGCATCCGTCTCTGCTGTGGGTTGATTCACTCTTGGGATTGGTTTATTGACTAATAATATTTGTGTACAGGCCCCTGCTCAGGATCTTCCGACAGTTCATCCTATGAACAGCACAATCGCAAAACGAGCTGCAGCCTTCCAAGCTGCGTCTGACATCGACGTGGCTCAAATCCT
Organism: Tetrapyrgos nigripes; assembly: GCA_013368315.1. Lineage (NCBI taxonomy): Eukaryota > Fungi > Basidiomycota > Agaricomycetes > Agaricales > Campanellaceae > Tetrapyrgos > Tetrapyrgos nigripes. The sequence continues at coordinate 352,242 of JAACJM010000042.1, forward strand.
GGCAGCTGTCAAAGCTGCTACAAAGGATCCACTGGCACAATTCTTGTCAGATGCAGAGGGAGGCCAGAAGGTCACAATTTTTGGTGATTTCATGGTGAATAATCCCAAAGCCATGTCTTTCATAGCGGATATGGATGTTGATTGTGATGGTTCTGCTGTATGTTCCTTTCTCCAAAGTCATCCGCCTGGGTTCATGCTAAGTTTATTTATCCTGACCTTGAATGATGGTGCTCATTCAGACTTGTGTAAGTCCCAAGAGCAACTCGAGCGATTGAACAGTTTTCACTTATGCATTTCTTCCTGTAGGGAAGCTCCACTGACCAGAGCGCCACAGCTTTTGGTGACCTCAACGCTATGAAAGTACCATTCTACGTCATCCCAGAAACTTTCCTTGGTAAGGAAGACTCTGGATTTGTGGAACCTAATTCACTCGGAGCAATCATCTGTGGTGGGAAGATGTTTTATGCGATAATGGGTGACACAAAGTAAGACACTTCCCGTTGAACTTGGTCTCTAGTTATTGTATTTGCTCATCCGTCTCTCAGTGGTAGTAATCCTCAAGTTATAGGCGAAGGGTCTATCCTTCTAGCACAGACTTGCTTTCCAAATGATAATATCGGTCCTGATAATGGCCACGATCCCCTGGATGTCGCATGTAAGTATCATCATCCGATTTTCCCTGCAGCACCTTCATGTCATTTTCCATTGCGACGTCTAGACATTGTTTTTGGAGATAAAGTTCCGAGTGGAGTTGGTGAAGAGACCATTGATATACAGGCTCTGAAAACTCTCGGTGACACTACTCTCCGTGCATTCCAGGAGAGCTTGTCCTCCGGGCAATCTCAAACCCAATGCGCCCGTAGCTACACCGTCCGTTCGGGAGATTTATGCGACGCGATTTCTGCCGCTCAACATGCCTCCACCTTCCAGCTCGCCAACGCCAATCAGGGGGTTATCAACGCTGATTGTAGTAATCTCGCAGTTGGAATGGTCCGTACTCCTCTTCAAGTCTCTTCCGTCTAGCTTATAGTTACTCTTCACGTTGACTTACTCTAACTTCGACTTGATCTTTTCAGCCCCTCTGCCTCGGTGATCTCGGCAAAGACTGTTCCACTGTCACTGTCGTTAAATCTGGTGATGAATGCGCAACTATTGCGAATAAGGCTGGGATTCCTCTCGCTACGTTACTTCATAACAACCCGAATGTTGACGCTGATTGCAGTAATATCTATCCTGGAGAGGTATGTCTTGGACTATTGACTCGGAGTTTAAGTTGAACTGATGGATCTCTGACTTTGTTTGCAGGTTCTGTGCACTTCTGGTCAATTGTTTAATTATTGAAGGGCTCAGGGGAAAGGGTCGAGTGGAAATTTCGTAGGATACGGCTTTCAGTACAAGTGCTATGAATCATATATTGGTTTTATATTGGAAGCTGTGATGTACATATTCAATACATAATGCCGGGTATATCTGATCATTTCCGGAAATTTCGCCGTGCTCGGATTGGGTCGACTTTGTTTTGGTTGTTGACACTTGGAGTTCTTCCAATGACATCGTTGACATCTCGTTGACATCGTCCTGTGTCGTTTCGTCCTTTTTCAGTCTCTAAGTCAGTGCCGCCCCTAAAGTATATTTTAAACTCAGCCTAATTGAAGTTCCGCTGTCCCGTCTCCGACTTCGATACCATGGCGGGATTCTTAGCGGCGAAACTTGTGCGCCAGTCCCCGACTCCGTTGTAAGCCCAATTGAACTCAACAGCAGTTCATCAAGTTGAGGTTCGAAAATCAAGTCCTTCGGTCACAGTGTTAAACTGGGTCAGACGTATATGCAAGTTCCCTGGACCCTGACAGTACTAGTACTCACTACTAGCAGCGTAGCTCAAGGGGTACCCAGAACCTTAATACCCGACATCACCTTGGGGGGAGGGGGGGGTGGACAGGTCCTTATGACCGAAAATGACATACTATCTCAGAAGTACTTGTATGGCCTGTAGAAATCCTCCTTTGGGTCCAATACTTGCTAAAAACGTAGAATGAAGGCAAAAGTAGTGTCCAGGCACATTCTGTCAGCCGAGAAACCAAATCTGGAAGGAGGCTAGACTGTTCCATGGCTACCAGGTGACTTGTCGCACTGCATGATGTCAACCTCAGAAAAATTTTCTCGTTCTTGACGTTTGGCGCTCAACTCAGTTCGTCTTTGTATTGGATGGGAAAGAAGAAGAAGGATAGCGCCGTGTGTTCTATTCTTTTCGGGCAATTCATAATACTCATAAAACCTTTTCTCTAACTTAGCCCGAGTTCACAGCGGACAGCAGGCGCTTTTGCGATGTATGCAAGGTCAACGTCAATATTGGATTCGGAGGAGAAAAGAACTGGGACTTCATAACTTCTGCGTTAGCAGGTGTATGTTGCAAGTAAGAATAAAAACAGGATGTATACATGATACATGTATCACATAAATACTACTTATATGGTGGAATACGAGTAAAGGCCATAGGAGACTAATGATGGAAGGAGAGAAGAGTCCAACGCGATGATGTGGCAGTCGTTATGTAATCACTGCTTACATGATCGCCTTCCTTATATGGCAGGAGGGGTGGAGGGGGGAGAGGGGGGCAGACCTTATGACTGAAAATGAAGGTGATGTCCGGCAATAAGAAAGTGGGTACCCCTTGGCGTAGCTCCAAAAACATTTCCACTCATGCACCATAAAGCAGCCCACGCAATTGACCAATTAACACTCTGCAGTATAGGTCCATTACTCTCCATGTCTTCAAACTCAGGCCACCAATCTCATTCCTCCAAAAACTGCGGTCAATACAAATCAATGGGATCAAAAATTAGGATTTGTGATGATTGTTGGTTACATCCAGAGTCAGAATGAATTGATCGGTTCTGACAGCACCCAGACTGAACCATTGAATATAAAACCTTTTCACCGAACAGACGACAAAAGCCCTCACCGAAAGTGCGGTCCATTACTTGACACTTTGCTTCATATTCGTGAGCAAACAAGAAAGCTGTAGACGAAATTCTCTGAATAAAGTAGCTTTTCAGCAATAAAATCAGCTTTGAAACAAGCTCTCAATATTTTAGATTGCTTGTTCGGAGCTGTATGGTCTACTACACGCTGGTGGAGATGCAATAGGTCGATAGCAGACAAAAGTTGCAAGAGCTCTGACAACGTTGAGCAAGGAATAATGGGCATGCGCTGGCAGCAAGACCGAGGCATTGCGAGAGAGTCATGGTGGTAAAGCGTAGAAGGCAATGGAACGCTGAAAACAATGACCTCATGCGGGAATCGCCGTTTAAAATTTCAGAACCCGAATTTGTTGATCGATCGGTGGGACACGTCCCTCCTCCTGTCCCTTTGGTCCGGAGTCGGGGATCTAGCAGCGCATTTCATGCGCCAGTCCCTGACTCCGTTTGAAGCAGCTATATATCTATCAGGATCGCCTTCAGCTACCCCCTCTCCTTGAGCTCGTTTGTGTCCAAGCCTGACTCGCAAGTCACCATGCTCACCGCCTAATATACGACAAAACTTTTTTTGTGGTGAAGGATGCAATGGAGACATCTCGTTCGCCTACTCATACTGGTACCCGGGTACAGTTGCAGAGGGATGAAGATGGGATGAAGATGGTTGTAGAAGATGGGAAAAATGATGGGAAAGGGAAAGAGATGGAGAAGGAGACAGCAGCTCAGGCTTATGTCCGTCGAGTCAGGTTGGGACTGTATATTTAAGAAAGTGAGTAGCAGAGGAGGAGGAACCTGGTCTCAAGGGTCCCACTGCATACTAGATAGCGATTCAAAACTACTCTGCATGGAAACCCAGAAAGCCTTGCTCGTTAAGCAATCCGCGTTTGATTGGTGAGGAGTTGGACCCCAAAGACGTTCCCCCCCTGCATATGTATAGAGATGTATAAGAATGTGAAATATATTTCCTGTGATTAATAGGATGGACGGCGGACGCATGGGTAGTTTGCGCAAGTACTGTTTGAAGTATATGATAAATATGTACATGTTCAGAGTACATGCAGACTTCTCACAGAGACTAATAACTCCTGACTGCATATGCATATATATTAAGTTTTTGGATGTGAAAGACTGAAAGTAATCAAGCTGGCCTGTGAGTGCTAAACGAACCAATAAGGAGTTTTCTCCTGTTATGGTAATGAAGAAGTTAAATACCTTTCTTTATTAGTTTCTGTCCTGCGTCTCCAGTGAAAAAACACGCAATGCGGTTGGGATATCCCTATTATAGGGCTCCTATTGGATCAGATTGTATCGGATTTGGATGCCATCCGCTCGGATGGGTGGTCTGCAAATCCCAATCCACATCCGCCAGATGAGCACAGCTTTGACAGTGTAGACAGCGTAGAAGTAGACTAAGGACATGAAAATTAAACAAAAATCATCTGGGTACATAGTTTTCTCTAATGCCCCTTCAAAGACAAGTATACTATAATGAATCATGAGGTCCGCACTACTTTCAGCACTCAACGAATGCCTGTGAAGGCCAATAAGCTCACTGCCAACGCTCAGTAATCTGCAGATGACAGACACCTTCGCTGTATGATGCCTGTGAGTCTCGTTCTATGCTTATTTTTCAAGTATTTTCACTCATTTCTATGCTTTGAAGTAGAGTACTTATAGTAATCATGAAAAATCCCTGAGTACGGAGTCTCTCGTTGCCTCAAGGAGAGAGGTTCTCACACTAAGTAGACTATCATTGGTGTCTGAATCCTGTCATTTAGAGCGCAGATCACTTTTGTAGATTGAAAAACAAAATTTGAGATGCGAGGTATTGTATAGTACCTCGAGAAAGCCCGCCCGGCCCCGAGACTGGTCCAAATATGGCAACAGCGAAGCATTCACACGCCCTCAACCCATCCGCAGATCATCCTCGGATTGGTCGGATGCCATCCGTCGGTTGGTGGAGGAGGAGCACCATCCGCATCTGAATCCGAAGCAGTAATCGCTCGGATGGTGCTGGATCATCCGATCCGATAGGATCCCTACCCTATTATGTATAGGTCATCGGTGTCTGCTTCTGAAGCCCGCATCATCTTCAAGAAAAAGGTCAAAAAAAGACCACCGGTTTTGAGTAAACCGCGAACACGTGCGTGGTTTCACTGGTTGACATAGCGAGCTTGCCGCTTTGGAGACCTCCGAATTCGGAAATATGTGATACTTCCGTCTCCTCCTCCAATCAACGATCAGATTGCAAATTCGATCATTGAGCTGCCGTCCAGACGATTAGGAGCATGTCCAGGAGTGCTGAAGTTTCAGCAGATGCTCCTGGAACATAAGTACCCTCTGATTCGTCGTTGATGGGTCTAGAACCCATCCTACCTGCCTGCCAGCCTGCCTCGAGTCCGAAATTTTTCGGTACGTTATCATTGCCTGCCTGCCTATTCATCGTATTGATGATACCTTCCTCAGAAACATTCGTGAATTATCTTGACAGTACATTCACTGTCCGTCCTCGCATCTTCACGAATTTTCTGAGGTAACTATTATTCATATTGAAGCATATTCAAGTATCTAACGAGTTACGCTCTATCTGCAGTTCATAGCCTTATCCGAGCCGTCTCCACTTTTCTCTGAAACTTCCCTCTTTGAGTCATCTTCAATTTCATCTTCCACTTCACCAATCCTAGTCAATGTCCCAGAGCGGTCATGATGTCGTTACTGAGACTGGAGACGATCATGGGAACAAGCCTTCTCAAGGTCGTGAAGGAAGTGTTGATAATGGAAGTGAAATACCAACGGACGAAGAGCAAGAACAATTACGACTCATCACTGAAGCATGCGACTCCCTCGTTGACGATTATCAATCTTGACAGATCACCCGTAGCTATTTGGAAGAGAGTCTTAGTATCACTGGAGCCGACAATGATGCCATCAACGAATATCTTCAAGAAGTTGATACCCAATTTCCTGCAGGTCGAGATGGACTTCGGAAGTATGTTCGGGGAGAGACTGATGAAAGAGGTGATGAGGGAGACAGAGGAGACGAAAATGGGTTGGATGGCCAGTAATTCAAACAAGCTTTTGCCAGAGCCGCTAACGCCTTGGAAAAAGGAGAGGCTTATCTTAGGACGAGACGAGAGAAGGAAAGAGAGGGTGGAACCAGGAACGATGCCTCCATTACTGCCGAGCAATTCATCAGCGATGCTCTTGGCGGTACTCGCGGTCAAGCCCCATCCGTTCCTGGAGGATCATCGAATCGTGGTACCGGTTCAGAAGGTCTATCTGCCTCGCTTCTTGCCACTGCTCCTCACCTTGGAAACTTGCTATCCCTATCCAATGACCGTCACCTTCGAGAGACTCAGAATATCCGGATCGCTGTATCTAAAGAATCGAGCCTCAAAACCCTGGTTCAGATTCTCGAATTTATTCCTCTCAAAGAGCCAATTTCTCGAGGCACTTGGGAGAAGATTATCAAAGACGAATATGTCGATTTCGAGAAGCTTCATGCTTCTTCGGACCCAACGTATGACAGATCCGATGAGTCTAAGGAAATCATACCTGGATTCTTCATCTCTCGCAAGGATACAGCAACGAAGAAGAAGATCAAGACCGAAGCTGAATGGTATAGGGTCTATGAGCAGTGGTCAGCAGGAGTTGAGGCAGTATACAAGCATAGGGTGGATGAACTCAGGGATTACAGGTCTCTCATCTCTGAAATGTTCAAAGACTACCCGGACCATATTGACATTGTCATTGCTGTTGACACACACGCGAGGTTCCAGTACTCAAAGAAGCCATACCGTCTCGACAACAACCAGCGCCTTGAATGTTTTCTTCACTCCAAACTCAACCAAGCAAAATCCTCATCAGCTCATTCTTCCCTTGCTGCATCCTCTTCCAAACATACAGGCAGCTCCGACTCTAATCCGCGACCTGCAAAACAACGGCAATACGAAATCTGCCTCAACTGGAATAGGGGCGCTTGTGAGCAGACTCCTTGCGGTGTTGGGCATAGGCATGGTGTCTGCAGTATTTGTGGAGGAGGACACAGAGCAAAGGATCAGCCAGAATGTCTCTCTGAATACAACACCAGAAGACAACGAGCTCTCGCTTATAGACAAGCAAGTGCAGCTGGTGCTCGAAGGACCTAGGCGGGTATCTGACAACGCTGCAGGCGGCGTTAAATGCAAAGCGCCACAACCTTCTTACCCGCGTTTTCGTCGGAATTTCATCTGGCACGACGCCGAAAACGAGATTGTTTCCCCTTCAGTCATTTTTTCCGAAACAGCCACACCTCTACCATCCGTACCCGACAAACTATTACACAATCCTGAAGTCCTTGCCGCTCTCTCCAGTCAAAAGGATTTCATCCAAGTAACCACTCCTTACAACGTAGATCGTTTAAGGAATCTGCTTTCCCTACATCCTAATCAGCCATTCATCGAGTCAGTTTTAAAGGGTCTGGAGGTCGGATTTTGGCCATGTCATTCGGGAGAGTGGGAAGAAGGATTTAATGCGCTCGTGGACAACTATCCTATGGAAGACCCAGATCTAAATGTTGTGAGGGCATACAGAGATAAAGAAGTTGCAGAGGGGAGGTGGTCACCATGCATTCATTCCTTCGTTAAAGGAATGAAAAGCTTGCCTATGTTTGTGGTGTGGCAAGGAGAGAACCGAGTTAAGGGCCGAGTCATCACTGACTTTACCGGATCAGGGATTAACACTGGAATTCCCCATGAAGAAGCACATGTCAAATACAATGATATGCATTCCTTTGGACTCGCTCTACGCCAAGCCAGAATAGCTCATCCCAACAATGATCTAGTTCTTTTCAAGGACGACATCAAAGGTGCCTTTCCTACTCTACCAGCTCACCCCATCTGGCAACTTCGTCAAGTTGTCACTGTGGACAATGATTTGCACATTGTGAGGAGGATGGTCTTTGGAGGACGTTCCACTCCTCGGATATGGTGCGCTCTGTCCAGCCTGATATGTTGGATAGCTGTCAGACGGTTCAGGATACGAAGTCTCCACATCTATATGGACGATTTCTTCAGATGGGATTTAGCTAGTAATATGCTATACTTTCGGGGTTGCCTCCATCCCCAATGACAAGTTCTCTTACTCATCATCTGGGAATTCATTTCCTGCTGTTCGAAGACGACAAACAAGACCATGGGCCCATGCTCAAAATTATCAGACTTTGGGTGGACATTAACAAGGGCGTTCTCACACTTTCCCCATCATCCATCAAAGACCTGATAGCCAGAGTCTCCGAATTCTTGTCCATCGAAGACCGCAAACATCCTCTACGTTCATGGTGGTGTCTTTCAGGCCATCTCAATTGGTCTTTGAACATATTACCATGGGCTAGACCAGCTCTTTCAGCATTATACAAAAAGATGCGTGGTAAATCGATTCCTCAGGCCTCAATTCCTATCAACGCTGCTGTTCGAGAATCTCTCGAATGGTACCTCTCCATTCTTCCTTCAGCTATAGGGGTGAAGTTCTTTGACAAAGGTATCTGGGGTGATGAAGAAGCTGATATGGTATTCTGGACCGATTCATCTCTAACGATCGCGCTATCATTCGTATTTGCGGGTAACGGATTTGTATACGACATCAAACCACCCCCTCCCTCTGTCAAAGTCGATATCTTCTTTCTGGAATTAGTCGCCATTCTATCAGCGATTAATTTTGCTGTATCTCGACCCTCACCTCCTAAACGGGTTCTAATTTGGTCCGACAGTTTGAATTCCGTAGCAGCCTTCGATTCTTTAGGAACATCGGAGCACATTCATACATGTGTCATGCTCGCTGTCACAGGTCTAGTAATTAGATCGGGAATTGACGTGCGTGTACGTCACATTCCAGGTAAAGAGAACGTCTGTGCTGACCTCCTTTCCCGTCTACTACTTGAGGACTTCCGTCGTCAATTTCCCTCATACCAAATCCACATCTTCGAGCCTCCCTGCAACCTTTTACCCAAATGATGGAGAGAGTCATTTTGATGTGCTTGGGTGGTTTAGCAAAACCACGAGTCCCTCGTCCAATTCAACCCCCTTTCCCTTATCAACAAATGAGTATCATTTCTTCAAGCTCACACTATTGAAGAGTCAACATTGGCTGGGTACAAAACTGGTGCGAGAGACTACGTGACTTTCTGTATCAACCACAATCTTTCCTTGGAACCCACTATTTCTACACTCTGTCGTTACATTGCTTATACTTCACAATTCATTGCTTCTGGTCCCAACTATCTCACAGGTGCTCATCACTTCCTCAGGGAGATATACCCCGAATTCGCCACTAATCATACTTCACATACTGTTCAAGCAACTATCATCGGCTTGAGGAAATTCTGTGCTGATGCTGTACATCGTAAACTTCCACTCAAAACTTCCCACCTCGACACCTTCTATAATTTATATCTCAAAAATCCCACATACGACAACCTCCTTTTCATCACCATTCTTTCCTGCATGTTCTACAGGGTTCACAGAGCTAGTGAACTCATTGCCAAACGACAATGCAATATCCAGAAGACTGTCAAACACTCATCACTCAAATTTGATGGAAACCGTGTGTCCTACAAATTACCATATCACAAAGGGGACTGGTTCTATCGTGGTTCAGAGATTCTATTGGGGAAGCATGTTTCAGCGAACCCAGTGTTCCTTCTACACACATATCCAAAGCTCAGAGACAGCCTGCACAAACACAAGTTTCCTCTTTTTCTCAAAGAGGATGGTTCTCTTCCGACTAGGTCATGGTTTGAAGGAATCTTCTTTAAACTGGTGAATAGGGAATATGGAGGTCACTCAGTGCGAGCAGGAGGAGCGACTTATTACGCAAGCCTGGGGCTTTCTGAATCGATAATCCAAGCATTGGAGAGGTGGTCTTCTGATGCCTGGCGCATCTACATTTGGGACCATGCCACCGTACAAGCAGAGATCCAACTATCTACGCTACACCAGTTCAAAAATATTTGATTCTCATCATTCCTCTCATCATCACTCTCCTCTCATCATCATCATCATCAGCCTTCATATCATCTCTGTCTCATTTTATACCCTTTCTTGCTCGTCTCTCTCATTCAATTCCATGTTTGTTTGGGGTGAAATATCCCCGGTTGGACTATACCCCTTGATGTGAATCATATGGAAGATATTGGAGGTTGACATAGCGGCTTGCTGCTTTGGAGACCTCCGAATTCAGAAATATGTGATACTTCCGTCTCCTCCTCCAATCAACAATCAGATTGCAAATTCGATCATTGAGCTGCCGTCCAGATGATTAGGAGCATGTCCAGGAGTGCTGAAGTTTCAGCAGATGCTCCTGGAACATAAGTACCCTCTGATTCGTCGTTGATGGGTCTAGAACCCATCCTACCTGCCTGCCAGCCTGCCTCAAGTCCGAAATTTTTTGGTACGTTATCATTGCCTGCCTGCCTATTCATCATATTGATGATACCTTCCTCAGAAACATTCGTGAATTATCTTGACAGTACATTCACTGTATGTATAGATGGCAGGCATAGTAAAGATAAGATAAGATAGGACCAATAACAGCCAGCAAGATTTTATGTTATCTTAGCAAAGTTCCTGTACTGAACAAATTGCAGTATTGTTGCCAGTTTTGAGGTTAAAAAAATTGGTTTTGAAGGGGGGTGGAGTGTTTTTGGAGCAGGTGACAAGTTGGGAGATACCTAGTTTTCCTCATCTCTCCCTTGTCAATCCATGTACATCTCTGGTACAGAATGGAAATGGAGAGTGAATGGGGGCAGAAAGAGCTGCCAATGAAAAAGCCCCTGATAGTACAGAGAGCCCGGTCATGTAGAAATGAGAAACAACTGGTGGAGGGAAAAGGAGGGAAAGAAAGTGATGGGGTGCTTGCTGACACATTGAAGCATGGGAAAACGAGACGGCCATCTGGGGATGGCATAGGAAGTCAAAGTAAGCTAGGATGTTGGGGGTCGAATTGCCTTATTGGTGCCGCTGACTGGTCAGCAAAATCACTTAAGGCGAGCAAGGCCTTCCAGGTTTCCATAATATCATAGCTGGTATAGTTGATTGACTGTTTAAAATTTTATATAACAAAGCAAATGTCGAGGGTCAACATAAGACTTTGTATTCGTACAGACCAGAGTACTATGAGAAATAACGGTAGGTAAACTAATAAACTAATGGTACACTTGGTGGTAGAAAATTTTCAGAAAAACGTCCAAAAGTCCAAGTACTTATTTTGTTTTCCCTGTAGCCCTGGTAGACCTTGTCTGAGTCAGTGGTCACTGACTGAGTAGTAGATCCAATAGTGGTCTTGGTAGATTCTCCAGTGGTAGTCGAGTTCTCTCCAGAAACATTAGTCATCTTATACTGTTCTCTAATGGTGGAGGTGGACCCAACGGTCGAATCCCCAGTGACAGTATAAGTGGTGGACTTGCTTTTGTTGACGGTGAGGGTCCGTTTGGCAGGAGAAGTCAGAATGGAGGGTGAAATGATGGCAGAAATGATAGCCGGATCAGGGGGCAAAAGGTTCTTGTAAAACTTGTCGTAGAAGATCTCAAGTGCTGCTTGAGTTTCAGGCAGAACGGACAGGTCTGTAAGGATGGCTTGGCCATTATGGGAGTCGGGAAATTTAAACCTGGACAATTTGAGCGTTCAAGTTGCAAGTAGGACAATGTTTCCTCCAATGAGAGGGGAGACCGTTAAAAATACCACAGTCTCGGAGAAGTGGGCTGTCAGATGATAATGAGGTCTGGAGGGTACATTGGAGAAAAATGAGGGCAACGTACCTAGGCCAAACCATTCGAAGACTAGAGAGGTACACAACGAAAATAGCATTCCGTATACAACGCCAAGTAATGCGCTTGCTCTCCACAAATGAGCCACAAGGACAATATGGGAAGCAACTATTTGTGAACAAAGGGCTGTCACTAGGTGTGAGCGAGGTAGACTGAAATGGGCTTTGGCAAAGTCTGAAAGGAGGCCTGAAAGACAGGTTTAGTGGATCCAATCAATATTGTTTCAGCTTTCATTGAGAGCCTCTTCAACACACGATCCCCCAGAGGAAAGATCCCCGCTGCCAAAGTCTACAAGTATTTGCGCAATCCAGTCCCATCGTCAGAGTCTCTCAACCCTGAAGAAGCTGACGGAACGCGATGGAAACAATGACCTCATGCGGAAATCTCTGTTTCAAATTTTAAACCCCCCTTGCCAGGACTGGCTGATCGATCGGTGGGACACGTCCCTCTCCTCCCTTCGGTCGGAGTCGGGGATAGTGCCAACAGACTCCTCTTCTTCCCCCCCCCTCCATTAATCAATATTCAATGGTTTCCTGACTGCAATTCCAACCTTAACTCCGTAGCTAGATAACGCTGATGCGTTTTTCACACCCTTTCAATCTATATATTCTAACTGCATGTCGGGCACCCCAGCTACCACGCGTCGAATGTGTCAACCCTCCAGCATCTGACACTTTTAGAAGATAAGTTCGTGTGAAGATGGGTTAGCGGCCTCTTGTTAGGATCTGGAAGTGAATGGGATGCTTAGAGATGATGAAGTGGAAGCCGTCTGCGTCTACGGCACAACAAATACGACTTCGAGATGAGGCAGACACGTTATGAAGTCAAGTATCTGGATATGAACAGGATACTCTTGTCGCCTGAAACGAGCAGATACGCAGATTGAGGGAACATATTCAGATCTTGGAGATGCAGGACAATTCGGACTGGACTAGAGGATTAACAGACGATCCCCCGCCTAGCTATAGGGCTTGAGGTGCACGTAGTCGAAGGATGTGGATTATCATATTGCTGCTGTACTCGTCACTCCTTTTCCATTACTATACCTGCGCAATCCTTGCAAGTGACACCATTCGTTTATATAATCTACGTTACCAGAACATATACCACTGAATTCACAGTGCTGTACAATATTTGAAAGAAAGTCTGTAGATCTCACAGCCAGGATTAGTAGGCAAATCTGAAGAGAATCTAAAACCAAAATACCACCATAAATCCTTCCCAAATCTTCAGATACCAACGAGTCGGAACAACATAGCAAATGGATATCGTCATGTTGAGGTTTGCATAATCAGGCATTGGCCATGGATCCACCAATGTTTTCTGCAGCGCAGAAGGCTTGCTGGTCGTCGACTGGTAACCACAAACGCGTTTGTTATCGCCAGAAATGGGAGGAGTTAGAAGAATGTCAGGACTCGTTGGGATCACCTTCTTTGGTATCTCAAAAGCATTAAGCTGGATAGTAAACGAGACGCCTGTGACTGCACAAGGATTCCCAGTTTAGTCTGATGGACTAGACGAATCAGTCGTTACTACTCACGGACAAGGGGATCTCAAAACATCTCCTATCACTTGCTACCAGAGAGACTGAGCCCAAAAAAGCCATCTGCTTGCACCTGAAATCAACTTGAAATCATTGACTTCACATAGTAGCGTCTGAGTGCCCAAAAAAGCTCTACTGGACTAGCAATCGTGTTGAAGTCTTATTTGGATAGGTTAGCGCTCTTCTTCAACAATTTCGTGTTCAAGGTCCAGTGAAAGTCTTACAATAATATTTGGGGCATATCGCTTGTATATAACAACACTTGAGGGCAACGAAACACGTTGAGATGATCCAGAGTCTGATGAGGTGACGGTCGGGAAGAAAGAGGTGAGCGATTATGTCAGCAATACTCTCTTCAACTGAACCGCCATCGAGCAATCACCAAGTCTACTCTCTTGAACGTTGCCCTCGTCTTACTAGTTAATCTTTTCAACGTGTTCCTTTTCAGCTGCGGCATATACGGCAACCCAAACAGAAAGCAATACCTTTCATTCGACATCTCCTTCAACATCGTCTACGTCTGTAATGACTCAGCATGAAAGCGAAGCCAGCTTCTCTACCACACACCTCGCCAGGGGGGTCTGGTGTGTCTGCAACTTCATTGTGAGTGAAGGTTTGGATTCTTTAGCACTGACGAGTCAATTCTATGGTACCTCCTCTTCAAGCGGAGCACTTCTTCCAGCGAGACCAAGCACGTCGCTATCTATTTCTTACACAGTACCGTACAGGCTGGCTTAGACCAACTTTCAAACATCCTCCGAATCAAGTACTTACAGCGAAACGAATACTGCTATGCAGTCAGTCCCGCTCCGACTACCACATCTGTTGACAACACCGAAAATACTCGTTTGCCACGACTCGTCATCCTCTTGCCAGTTGTATTTGGCACCCTTCTCATACTCGCTATTCTGCTGAACATCATCCGGAAGCTATATCTTACTATAAAACGGAAATATCGTCCAGAACCCGAGTCAATGCCAACAACTCTGAACATTAGGCTGCAACACCACAGCGTCGGGCTGTTTGATTTCAAGATGGAATATGCTCTTTTCCTTTCGCTTCCTGGACCTTTTCCTATCCAGTCCGATTACGAGACTCCCACTCGTTATCCATCCAGGATATAATTACTGGGGACATCAGCCTCGAGGACTACTTCCCTAGCTTCATTGGAATGGAATGCTAGGCTCAACGCTCCACCCACACCAAACAATCCTCCAGCGGTGGATTTTTACGATGCCATTCCTTCATTCCACCTCTACACCCACAATCCATATATTTGCATTCAATAACTCGCTCTTCTGGTCAGACGGGAGCTATGGATACTCCCCGTCAAATCCGACTTCCTGAAGGAACACTGGGTGCAAACACCTATAAATCCTCTGCTTTACTGAGGTTTTACAAGAGTATTACACCAAGCCAATCAATATGTAAGACTCCTTGTCATACAGTAGTATTACAAGAGACAGAAAAAATTAGAACAACCTTGTATGACCATTGTAAGTCACAAAGAAATACCATGGACTTTCAGTGTGACTTGTTGTCACTGTATACCCTTGGTGGATATACTGTGGAATTACACAGGAATTTCAGAGTGACTTTTTGTCACAATATGTCATGTAGTAAGACACATAGGAAATACTGGAGTATTTCAGTGTGACAGATATTCACAGTATGACAAACAGTAAGGCAAGAGAGATTTACAAAGGACTTACAAGGAAACAAAATCTGCAGGAAATTTACAAAGTGACAATCAAGTCACAGTAATACGCTTGTAAGACTAGCTGTATTATGAAGGAATTACAAGAAACATTTGCTACAAACACTGGTAAATCCTCAGCCTTACTGGAGTATTACAAGAGTATTATGGGGAACCAATCAATATGTAAGTTGGCTTGACTTACAAGTGTATTACAAAATAGACAAAAAATGAGGACTATTCTGAAAGACCATTGTAAGCTGCAAGGACATACCATGGACTTTCAGTGTGAGGCTTTGTCACAGTATAGCATTGAAGAGCATACATTGGAATTACAAGGTGACTTTTTTGTGACAGTATGTCTTCTTGTAAAACAGAACTGAAATACCAGGGTATTTCAGTGTGAGATAATGTCACAGTAAAACAATTTGTAAACCAAGTAAATTTACAGAGGACTTACCAGAAGGTAGAACTTGAAAGTCTTGGGTAAGACTGCTCATATTTACAGTGAATTTACGGAGGGACATCTGTGTCACAGTAATACCCGAGAAAGACTTGTGATTTTACAAGGGAATTACAAGATGCAGGTTTTAAAAGTCTATCTCGTAAGTCTCTGGAAAAAACCTGCATGCTAAATGGAGAATATACAGTGTGACAGACTGGTCACAGTAAGACACTTGTAAGTCAGAAGACATTACAATGACTTTACTGAAAAGTGACTATTTTGTAAGTCATCATGTATATCCAATGGACTTACAAGAGACTTGTTGGATGGATTGCAGTGTATGTCAATTAAGTAATACAGAAGGGATGTAATAAAATGAATTCATTCAACCAGATTAATTAAATTTTACTAAATATAAATAGAAAAGGGCAGACTACTGTGTCTGCCTTGTCATCTTCGTCTGCTCAGTCTGTTACATCTGCCCCATCTGCCCCATCTGCCTTGTCTGCTTTGTGTGCCTCGTCTGCCTTGTCTGCCTTGTCTGCTTCGTCTGCCTTGTCTGCCTTGTCTGCCTTGTCTGCTTCGTCTGCTTCGTCTGCCTCGTCTGCCTTGTCTGCCTCGCCTGCTTCGTCTGCCTTGTCTGCTCCGTTGGCCTTGTCTGCCCCGTCTGCCTTGTCTGCTCCGTCTGCCTTGTCTGCTCTGTCTACCTCGTCTGCCCCGTCTGCCTCGTCTGCCTCTTCTGCTTTGTCTGCCTCGTCTGCTTTGTCTGCCTTGTCTGCCTTGCCTGCTTTGTCTGCCTTGCCTGCTTTGTCTGCCTTGTCTCTGCCTCGTCTGCCCCATCTGCCTTGTCTGCCCCGTCTGCCTTGTCTGCTCCGTCTGCCTTGTCTGCTCCGTTGGCCTTGTCTGCCCCGTCTGCCTTGTCTGCTCTGTCTACCTCGTCTGCCCTGTCTGCCTCGTCTGCCTCTTCTGCTTTGTCTGCCTCGTCTACTTTGTCTGCCTCGTCTGCCTCGTCTGCTTTGTCTGCCTTGTCTGCCTTGTCTGCCTTGTCTGCTTTGTCTGCCTCGTCTGCCTTGTCTGCTTTGTCTGCCTTGTCTGCCTTGTCTGCCTTGTCTGCTCCGTTGGCCTTGTCTGCCCCGTCTGCCTTGTCTGCTCTGTCTGCCTTGTCTGCTCTGTCTACCTTGTCTGCCCCGTCTGCCTCGTCTGCCTCTTCTGCTTTGTCTGCCTCGTCTGCTTTGTCTGCCTCGTCTGCCTCGTCTGCTTTGTCTGCCTTGTCTGCCTCGCCTGCTTTGTCTGCCTTGTCTGCCTTGTCTGCTTTGTCTGCCTTGTCTCTGCCTCGTCTGCCCCATCTGCCTCGTCTGCCCTGTCTGCCTTGTCTGCTCCGTCTGCCTTGTCTGCTCTGTCTACCTCGTCTGCCCCGTCTGCCTCATCTGCTCTGTCTGCCTTGTCTGCCTTGTCTGCTCCATCTGCCCTGTCTGCCTCGTCTGCCTCATCTGCTCCGTCTGCCTTGTCTGCTCCATTGGCCTTGTCTGCCCTGTCTGCCTTGTCTGCTCTGTCTACCTCGTCTGCCCCGTCTGCCTCATCTGCCTCTTCTGCTTTGTCTGCCTCGTCTGCTTTGTCTGCCTCGTCTGCCTCGTCTGCTTTGTCTGCCTTGTCTGCCTCGCCTGCTTTGTCTGCCTTGTCTGCCTTGTCTGCTTTGTCTGCCTTGTCTCTGCCTCGTCTGCCCCATCTGCCTCGTCTGCCCCATCTGCCTTGTCTGCCTTGTCTGCCTCATCTGCTTTGTCTGCCTTGTCTGCCTTGTCTGCTTTGTCTGCCTTGTCTGCCTTGTCTGCCTTGTCTGCCTTGTCTGCTTTGTCTGCCTTGTCTGCCTCATCTGCTTTGTCTGCCTTGTCTGCCTTGTCTGCTTTGTCTGCCTTGTCTGCCTCATCTGCTTTGTCTGCTTTGTCTGCCTTGTCTGCTTTGTCTGCCTTGTCTGCTTTGTCTGCTTTGTCTGCCTTGTCTGCTTTGTCTGCCTTGTCTGCCTCGTCTGCTTTGTCTGCTTTGTCTGCCTCGTCTGCTTTGTCTGCCTTGTCTGCTTTGTCTGCCTTGTCTGCCTTGTCTGCTTTGTCTGCCTTGTCTGCCTTGTCGGCTTTGTCTGCCTCGTCTGCCTTGTCTGCTTTGTCTGCCTCGTCTGCCTCGTCTGCCTCGTCTGCTTTGTCTGCTTTGTCTGCCTTGTCTGCTTTGTCTGCCTTGTCTGCCTTGTCTGCTTTGTCTGCCTTGTCTGCCTTGTCTGCTGTGTCTGCCTTGTCTGCCTTGTCTGCTGTGTCTGCCTTGTCTGCCTTGTCTGCTGTGTCTGCCTTGTCTGCCTTGTCTGCCTCGTCTGCTTTGTCTGCCTCGTCTGCCTCATCTGCTCTGTCTGCCTTGTCTGCCTTGTCTGCTCCATCTGCCCTGTCTGCCTCGTCTGCCTCATCTGCTCCGTCTGCCTTGATGATACAAGGCAGACAAGGCAGACAAGGCAGACAAGGCAGACAGGGCAGACAAGGCAGCAGACAGGGCAGGCAAGGCAGACGGGGGCAGACAAGGCAGACAGAGCAGATGAGGCAGACAGAGCAGACGAGGCAGACGCAGCAGACGAGGCAGACAAGGCAGATGCAGCAGGCAGACAAGGCAGACAAGGCAGACAAGGCAGACAAGGCAGACAAGGCAGACAAGGCAGACGGGGCAGACAAGGCAGACAAGGCAGACGGGGCAGACAAGGCAGACGGGGCAGACAAGGCAGACGGAGCAGACAGGGCAGACAGGGCAGACGGGGCAGACAGGGCAGACAGGGCAGACGGGGCAGACAGGGCAGACAGGGCAGACAGGGCAGACGGGGCAGACAGGGCAGACAGGGCAGACGGGGCAGACGCAGCAGACGGGGCAGACGCAGCAGACGGGGCAGACAGGGCAGACGGGGCAGACAGGGCAGATGGGGCAGACGGGGCAGACGGGGCAGACGGGGCAGACGGGGCAGACGGGGCAGACACGGCAGACGCAGCAGACACAGCAGACGGGGCAGACGGGGCAGACAGGGCAGACAGGGCAGACGCGGCAGATGGGGCAGACGCAGCAGACGCAGCAGACGGGGCAGACGGGGCAGACAAGGCATGACTGATGATCCACCGCCTTGGTTAAAACGTACGAGGCTGCTTATTATTTAGGATTCCAGACTTGCGTTAGTGCATGCCTTGCTTCTTCTATTTGTGTTTTCTTGCCATGCGATTCCCATTCTTTTTCCTTTGCAGAAGGATGCCAGTCAGACTTGCTTCAGACATGTATAGTACCACCTATACACACTTATGATGAACATCAATGACTTGCATCCCTTCCATCGAGTGAAATAAAACCAGGATGCTGGATGGAATTACTGATTCATATAAGAGATAAAAGGGATGAAATATGCATGGTGACTAGTGAATCAGCCTGATTTGCAACTGTCGGTTCTACTGCGGGTCTGCAGGGCCAGTTGTTTCGAGTCGTACCTCGCAGTTGCTGATGGATCTGTGCAAGGATAACAATCAAATGTCGGTGCGGGCCACTGCATACAGTGACAGGTACGAGTCCTCATCCCATCGCCCAAAAAGCAATTGAGTTATTGACTCTGAAGAGGTAGATCAAGCTTTCGTCTGACGAGCAATAAACCAGTGCCCAGTCCATCGCCCACATCTACCTCTTCACTGAGTCAGTAATACAATTGATTTTTGGGAAATGGGATGAGGACTCGTGCCTGCCGCTGTATACAATGGCCCAACGTAGTAGGACTTGTAACCACGATTGTGGATCAAAAATCAACGATATCAATACTGCCTCACCATTTCTTGACCATTTCTTCACAGATCAGTCCACTTAATTAGACCATCATAGCAAAGCAGTAGCATATAAGAAGCTCGAGTGCAGTGAGAGGGTAGCTCACTATTATGGGGCCCTTTAGGCCGAGTTAACTTATGTCGACCCCTCAATTGAGTAGCAAAGGTTCTCACGGGTTCTAACTTTTACACGCCACCACAGCGCTCCGAAGTACCCGAACTGACGCTCGATACGTCATAGCTCATTTCTGCCTTGCCGCCCACCAACCACGATGAGCTTCAGGCGTATTTACCTTCCCTCAGCAGCCATCACAAGTCCAACTGCCGCTCTCTGAACCACTACGGGCTCATCCACTCAAGGTTCAAGATGTCATTACAGAAGATATTAAGCTCTATCTAATTTTTTTAGTCAATTTTACAGTATTACTTACTTATACAATGGGCCTTGTAATTTGCCATGCGAAGCAGTGGCACCTTTCCCCAGTACTGTCAGAAATCCCTCAGGACATGAGTACGGGTAAACCGGAGTGAGTGCAGATGAAGTTGTATCCTTCCCTTGTACATTTTTTGATTTCTACGCAGCTGTAGACCGCTGCTCAATGCTATTGGGATAATTGAGTGCTGTCAACAGAACTTAATCCGAAGGAGACAGTATGAAGAAATTCCTTCACCAACTGCCGCGCCGTCATCGTCGGTGCCGATCAAAGCCCGCACCCCAGACCCAGATAAAGTGTTGACACAGGTAGTGGATGGTATTTCTGGAGTCATTGCCGTTTTCGGTCCCCTGGCCACAGCTGCAGTGCCAACCTCTAAGTCTGGAGAAGAGAGTGTTAGTTCTACATCGAGGTAAGTCCAACATCTTTGTTCAAAGGCTCAAGCACACTTTCAAACAGAAAAATTATACTCAAATCGTACTTAAAATTCATGACAGTAAACCACCTCTCCAAACCATCTCAGGCTCAGGTTCGATACGTTCCCGAGTCCAACAACCTCACTACATCCGCCAGTCACTGAAGTTGCTAGATCATCGTCGTCGTCACCTAAACTCAAGATTATCCTTCCTTCAGTGGCTGGTAGTCTTGTACTACTGGCCATCATATTCATGATCATGTCCCGCTGTTATCACTGTACAACGAAATGGCCTCGATCAATGACCATATCACACGTCGTGGGGGATCCTGCTGAGCATCCCACGTCAGGTCCCAACATAATCCATCCCTACGATCTAAAGACTGATGATCAATTTCTTCAATCGCGCATTTCTGAACCCTTCCCTGGAGAATCCACTCAGGCCCGCCCAAACAATTTGGACAGCACTATCTTTGGGAGGAGGGGTATCTTTGAGCGGCTTCTTTAGCGAAATGGAACCAATCACTCCGAGCTTCCACAACCTTATGAGCTCAAGGTAGATCAACCAAGCTGCTGCGTTGACATCGGAGACCCAGCTGCATCGTGCTTCCATCGTTTCATCTCCTTCCATTTCTCAACCACAGCTCCGGTCCTCTTCCGAATCTCTGATAGCACGCTCTGTTGCTCAGACGGTGTCTATGACACGGCAAATACGATTTCGAGAGGAAGCAAACACGTTTCGTAGTCAAGCATCTGGGTATGAAAGAGATTTTGTGCGAGATGAGGAGATGCAGGTCAATTCGGACAGGGCTAGAGGCTTAACAGATGATCTCCCACCTAGCTATAGGATTTGATGTGCACATAGTCGAGGGTGTGAATTATCATATTGATGCTGTACTCGTTACTCCTTCTCCGTCATTATAATCGCGCAATCCTTGCAAGTGACACCATTCGTTTATACAATCTACGTTACCAGAACTTATATCTGGATCTGCAGCGTTTAACAATATCTGAAAGAAAGTTTGCAGATCTCGTAGTCAGGATAGGCGTATATAAAGAGAATCAAACAACATACCACCATAAACCCTTCCCAAATCTTCGGATACCAACCGGAACAACATAGCAAATGGGTATTGCCATGTTGAGGTTTGCATAATCAGGCACTGTTGGCCACAGATCCAGCAATGTTTCCTGTCGCGCAGAAAGCTCGGTCTCGTCAGGCGGTAACCACAGACACGTTTGTTATCGCCAGAAATGGAAGGAGGTAGAAGAGTGTCAGGACCCATCGGGGTTATGATGAACAGTTGCCTCGAAGACTAGTACAGGAGGAAGGAAGGAGCAAGACACTCAAGAGAGGGATAGGGTGATGATCAGCGATAGAACACAAACAGAGAGTATAAAACGTACTCAAAGTCATCCAAGGCGAGAGCCAAGGGGCCCACTTCAACAGTCGACAAAATCACCGACACAATGTCCCGACGCTATCAACGAACAACGACTCGAAGACCCAAGGACATCTAGAACAAATCTAGCGTCTGCCTAACCTTCATAAACTGCGACGAAGGCATATGCTTTGCTTGGAGGCCTTGGGGACGTCGTAGACACTACTCGTCGAAACCAAGCGCATGAGTTTTGCTTGCGCCCGTATGGGAGGAGTCGTCATTTGTCACCAGAGAAAGACTCCGATTTCGCCCCGAATGGTCATCAGTTGGATGGGTGCGAGGCAATCGTTGTAGAGCATGAAGGGCCATGTTTGAAGGCGCATCCCTGGAAAAAGCTGGACGAGGGGTACAGTTAATAAGAAATACAGCATGCCGATAGTATGAAGACGACTCACCACAATAAATCCTAATGACGTCGTGGAGTCTACCTCATATCCCTAGTTCACGACGACTCAACGTGGACCAAAGAGCTCTAGACTAGGGCTCCTGGCGGATCGGATTTGACTCGGATGCGGATGCATCCGCTCGGATTTGGCGAGTCAAACATCCTAATCCGCATCTGCGGATAGCATCCAACAATCCGCCAGATTAATCCGCGGATGGTAGCCGCCCATGCTGTGTCGCAATACTGAGTCTTTTTCTACATTTTTTTTGATCCTTTTAATGTAATTTTGTCTATTACTATGCTTCGATGTACTGTACTTACAGTAATTACTGGATTTCTCAAATACAGAGTCTTTTGGCGTGCAAACAATAGAGGTTCTCACGCCAACTAGACCATTGTTGGTGTCTGTATTTGGACCATATCCTGTTGTTCTAAAGCACATGTTGCTTTCGGAGATACAAAAATCAAGAATGACATGTATAGTACCTTGGGGACTGACCTAAATAAGGTAACAGCAGCCGTTGGACAACACCTTCCCACGCCATTAATCCATCCGCAGATAATCCTCGGATTGGTCGGATATTGAGCTCTCAGAGAGGCCATCCACCATCCGAATCCGAGTGGTTATCGCTCGGATTGTCGGATGCCATCCGATCCGCCAGGAGCCCTACTCTAGACCAACGACGAGCAATACGGTCAACAAAAGAACCTATGAGACGAATCCCAGTGCCTCGAGATCCTCCCAAACTAGAGACGTAGCGTATGGCTTGTTCTTGAAGGGGTCGGTGACGTGGAAGCCACCGAATGTCCAATACCATCCAACAAGCATCAGGTAGCGTCCTGGTACATTATTCCGGAGTTGAGAACCTCGTAGATGGTGTCAAAGAGGGAGGAAATTGATGTTTTTGTTGCTCAAGGTTCCGAGGTTTCGCTGAGTCGGAGACCGTTGAGCGTTCCGAAGCAGACTGTATACATGAAAGTCCGAAAGAAAAATGGAAGGGTAGCGAAGTATGATATCAGCCGAGAACATACAAAGAGAGAATATTTAACGCGCACCATCGTTGAAACGTCAGGCCTGAAAACTCATGAAGGCTACCAAACCCATACACCCGTTACTATCCAACACCAAGCCTACCCTTGAAATCACCACACCGTAGGACCCCATCTTCGCCCTCCAATTGTAGTGAGTTGGGAAACTAATTAATTACTCATTATAATCGATTACTAATATATTAATTACCAATTCCAATTAATTACTGGATTTTGAGTAATCGTAATGTAATTGGTTGGAGCCTTAGTTGTTGACCATGAGATGTCCGAGCATCACCCCCATCCCTGACGGTGTCCGGATCCATTGCATGACTTGGTCTACCGTCTTCACTGCTGTTATCCCTGGCGTTGGTCGTAACCGCTCTCTTTGCTGCTACAAATTTGATTTGTGTACGTTTTCTTCTGACGGACGGTGTAGTTGTACACCTGCAAACATTAACAGTCTGGAATATACGGTGATTCGCACAGAGACTCACTTTACGCCCTTCTCTAGACATCTAGGACAAGACCTGCCCTCTGGTTGAGGATGGCACAAAGCTCGGCGCGCCTTGCAGTAGTCGCATGCTGGTAGTTTCTTCCTCGGTCTGGTAACAATCCTCAGGATCTCAGTGCTTGTATCCTCCTAGAGCATTGTAGATGCAAATCTTGCGGAAAGAGAGGCGAGGAGTTTGAAAAGTTGGTAGGCGAATGAAGGTGTGTAACGTGTTGGGTCTAATGCAAATCTGACAAAGCGAGCCACTGTAGTGTTTCTAGACTTGGGAGAGGCTCTTACAGGGGTCACCATCGGGGGTAAGGCCTTAAGGCCCAGTGAAAAATGACCCTGACGAGATCCGACTGAATATCAAAATTTCCGAGGAGATACAAGTACTGTCCCATTTCGTTCAATTCGCGAGAGTATCGTGACCGTGAGATGCCCTCGCGAATTTTTTGACCGCAAAAACTGCGGCGTGAGCAGTGACTCGAGCTTTTTTCCGCGAAATTTCGCGAAATTTGACAGAGAAATTGCCGGTTTTGGAAGGTATCTTGGTAGAGATTTCGCGCATGGCTTTTTGTGATGCGTGACGGCCGATTTTTTTCGCGAATTTTGGGGGGTACGTGACGCGTGACTCGCGAATTGAACGAAATGGGACAGTACACCACCAACCTGCCGGGATCTCCTAAATATATGCCCTGAGATACAATCCCAATATCACTGCATAATAGGGACCTTCAAAGCTGAAGGTAGAAGTTAGCGCCCGTATTTTGTTTTCGGTCTGTCACAATTAGTCACATCTAGTCACATAGTAGTCACAGCAGGCCGCGCGTCGTCATGTAGCATAGGTAGCCAATTGATTATTTCATTTCATTTCACGTCATGTATCATCCTCTACTACTCTACTCGTATTTCTTTCTCTAATAATGACTACTTGGACCACAGATCAGACCTGGGCCCTCATAGCAGAGTTCAAAAAGCCTACAAACTTCAAGGTTCTATAGGGACCAAAGGAAGGAGAGGTATGTATAGAAGATTTTCCTATTATTAGTGCGGCGTCTGCCAACAGTCTGACTGTATTACTTGTATAGAACACCTCCGGCGAGAAGGAGATTACTGTCTTTGGCCGAATGGCAGAGGCACTTGAGCCTGAAAAGTTCAGGGCTGATAGAAAGAGGACACTGACTGTATTAAGAGCAATGGATTAATTGGGTAAAATTGCGGGTAAGGGCATGCATAAGGTAGGCCCTTTCATATTGCCCATGTACGTTGAGTTTCCGTGGCATAACGGGATGGATAGTAGTGTAGAAAGTTATCGATTATATGAAGGGGGTGTGGGCCAGTGGTGAAGCGTGGTGAAAACGAGTCTGGTGAGGTCAAAGATGCTAGACTACACACCATCCAGTAAAGATAGTCAATGAAAAATGGATGTGTATTTCAATTTCTGAGAAAAGTACTGTAGAGTGTAGATCATTTTGTAGCATTGAATCAGAGCTATGATCAATATACATGCGAAGAAGAGACAGCGCATTAGAGCTCTCTATAAACTTGGAAAAGGAATGGAGTACCATATGAGAATAGGGGCACATATTCTCTATTACCGTATGCCTGGAGAAAATCGGAAAAAAATTTAGACAAGATGATTGAGACAAACGGGGAAAATCGAGACAAACTCAACATAGCCACACGTGGAAACGCAGTGTTAAGAACTCGTCCTCATTCTTCAGCCTCGTAATGTATGATAATCTATGGTACTTTACAATGTGGTAAGCAAAAAACCGAAAATGAAATACGGACGCTAACTTCTACTGTCCAACTTTGAAGGTCCCTAATCATCACTCGGCAGTCCCGTCATTACAAGTCCTATTTATCGGACAAGTCTTATTGTGAGCTCAAATGGCCTCATTTTTCGGCCCACTACTTATGGTGAGGCTGGATAGCGAAATAACTGGTGAAAGGCCAGTGGGATGGCAAAGCCTGCTACCCACATGCCAGTGGGCAGCTGGCTCTCTGAGCCCATTTACATCAGAAGAGTCTCAAAACCTCACAAGCTCACACCACTGAGATTCTCCTCATTTCACGCATTAACATCCTGACACTGCCCTATATTATCCACATTTTTGCACAACTCCTCATTGAAACTCAGAGCCTTGTTACCTAACTACAACAAGTAGAAACACATATTCCCCCTCATCAACACTTGTGATGCATCCCAAGTTTAGTGAAAATTGTTCTAGCAGAATAGCCAGTTTGCGTTCTCGACTACGTGCGAAAATGGCACGTGCGTTAACGCCTAAGGCGAAAATTTGCGTTGCGCCAAACAACCCGTGTAGTCCTCGTTTTCCTCTCAATAAAGACCTTTGTTAGCTTGTACATCTCGAAAAACTTGAAATATTACGACTCATTATCACCATGGAAGTGCTCCTCCTAGAACAACGACGGCAATTCCAGCAACTTCTTCTGCAAGTTCTGGATGTCATGGAAGAAAACGAGAAGGACAGAGAAGGTGCTACTCGGCCTGGAGGGCCAGTGGACTTGGAGAAGCTGTCAGATACTGTCTGGTTGGTACAGTTCCGGTACGCTATCAGCTCTGATCAATGGTAGTATCTCATTCAAGTATTCTGCAGATTCACGAGAAAAGAAGTGCACCAACTTGCAACGACCCTTGACCTGCCCCCCGTCATACGCTGTGAAGAGAACCAGATTAAAGAGGAGCGAGTTACAGCTCTATGCATGCTCCTTCGACGCCTCGCATACCCAGCTCGTTTGTCTGACATACAAATGCAGTTGGGTTGGGAGCGCAGTCGGTTTTCTCGAATCACACGAACCACAGCTGTAACGATATACAACCGCTGGAAACATCTACTCCGTTTTGACCCCACACGCTTGACTCCGGTGGTCCTGGAGCAGTTTGCCCTGACCATTCAGGAGAAAGGTTGTCCTCTCAGAGTCGTGTCAGCAATCATCGATGGGACTCTTCGTCGGGTTGCTAGGCCTGTCAGGAACCAATGCATTCTGTACAACAGCTGGAAACGAGTCCATGCTCTCAAGTTCCACTGTCTGATTACTCCCGATGGGATTGTCATCCATGTCTATGGACCGATGGAAGGCCGCCGCCACGACAAAACCTTGTATAAAGAGAGCGGTCTTGCTCGGCTTCTGGATGAGCATTTTTGGACCCCAGACGGACGAAATCTCTTCGTGTATGGAGACCCTGCATATGGTGTCGGAGACCACTTGATGTCTCCGTTCAAAGGGGCTAGTGTATCACAGGATCAGAGAAGGTGGAATACAGCAATGAGCCGCATTCGGGAACCTGTGGAGTGGTTGTTCAGTGAGATGTCGAAGCAGTTTGGATATCTAAACTATGCACAAAATCAGAAGGTACTGCTATCTCCCTGTGGACTATTCTATCTCGTTGGACTTCTACTCTGTAATGCACATACTATCCTCCACTATCCACAAATCCCACAGTACTTTCAATGTCCACCGCCGTCCCTACAAGAATACTTTCACGGCGGACCAGTTGACGATGCTGACTTGGAGGAATGGGCTATGCGTGCTGCAGCTGAATCACCATGGGGTGAAATGGATGTACAAGAATCTGAAGACGAAGACGACCCTCGTTGGTGGACTGGAGAGGTCGATGAGTAGATTAGTTCAGTATCATAGGGACCAAAACTGTTGTAGTGTACTCACCTCAAATCTTCCTCAAAAGCGCATCAAGTAACTTTGATTGCCCATTTGCATTTTCCTTCTGCTGTGTGTCGACCATGGTGTTAACGGCATTAACCAATTGACTGACTGACTCGGCGACTTTGTCATTCGACTCCACCACCTTCGTCAAGAGGGCTTCGGTCTGCTCCTGCCTCTTCGACTCGCGTTCTTGGGCCTCTTGGACGGCAGAATCATTATTGTCGAGATGTTGTTGAATAGCATCCTTGACAGACGTAGCAACACTGGTGCAGACTCGCTTGCGCTTTGGTTCAAGATTTTCCTTGTTGTCGGAATCAGAGTCCGAGTCGGATTCCACACGCCGACTAGAAAAAAATCTATCAACAAGTGGGAAAAATAAAAGAAAAAAAAAAAAACCGAACCGTCGTTGCCCTTGACGCTCTCGTACAGTGGCATTCCCAACAGCAACGTCAGTGAGCCCTTCCCGGGGCACCATACCCTTCATGGAGGCTTCTCGCAACTCCAGCCCTGCATTAGCCTCATTCTGGACCTTCTGTTGTGCCTTAGCGCTCAACGACTTGACATTTGACTGGTTCTCGATGAAGAGGGAATATATCTCCGCCATAAGCTAAATATACATGGAAAATGAGCGTGGTATACATTTAAAGAAACAAATAATACCTGGACATGGCCCGTCACCTCCTCATTGGTTCCTGTCTTCTGAAGAGACTCTGACTCACCACGCTGTAACCCTTTTAGATATATTACCCTCAGAAGAGAGAGTAGTAACTCACCTGGTGGGCTTCGATGAGCCGGTTAAACCGTCTCTTGCACAATTCGCCTGAGCGTTGGATTGGTGTCTTCTTCGTTCCATCCTCCGACTGAGACTGCAGTAGATCATGAGACACCTCCTCCCACTTCTGACCAGACTTTCCCTTCGCTTCAAACGGCCATACTTTGTTGACTTGCTGGATTAGCGCGCGGTCTCGCCAAGGTAACCAATTGCTAGATTGACGGTTTCCTGCCTTTGAGTTGGTACCAATGTCTTCAAGTTGGCTATCCCCATCGAGGTCCGCTTCATCAGCAGAAGTGTGCTCATCCTCGGTCCCAGATCTTTTGTCACCAGAGCTCTCAGCTTGGCTAGACGGTGAACTTTCAGGTTCTGGAGACTCAGACGACTCAGGTTCTTGTGGGATCTGTGCAGTCTGGCGTTGAGTATGAGGCATGTTGCAGTATGTAGCGGTACAAGATGCTACGTGGTAGGTCTACGCGCGTTGTTTGGCGCAACGCAAATTTTTGCCTTAGGCGTTAACGCACGTGCCATTTTCGCACGTAGTCGAGAACGCAAACTGGCTAATCTGACCTCTTACCAGACCACGCTGGCTCAACAGCTTTGAAATTTGTATGTGGACACATCTGTACAACTTTCCATTCCCAACTCCCTCAGTTTTGCCAGTGACCTAATAGCAGCAAGGCGTTAGTTCCTGTCAGCCCAGAGAGATAAAAACGTACTTACTACCACATCAATGAGTTCCCCTTCAAGAATTGTTACAATCAAGAGGTGTGCAGATGGTTATGGCCAGACCAGACATTCCTTTTGGGTTTTAAGGTCAGCCAGACCTCCCCTCCTCCCCCCTCCTTCCTAAAAAGGAAAGAGATAAGATAAAATTTCGCTTACAAATCATCAAATCAAGTCACTTTTCCTTCCAGATCACCTTATAGACCCTCTACTGACCTAAAGACACAACAAAGGAGTGATAAATACTAATGTGGGATCCATTTTCTTGAGGTAGCAAATATTGTTCAAAATAAATTCATGATGTCAGACCACTGATGACATCACTATTGTGAGAACTATATACCATTTCAGCGGGATTCCACCTAAATAAGGCATATCAGGCATGTCTTCTACCTGTTTTTACCTCCCAAGTGTATTTCTGATACTTTGAAGCAGAGATCACTCCAGAAATTTGGTCTATACACTCTCTAGAGCACAATGTATTTTTTTGGTTATAAGCCCTCTCCAGACCCCCTCCCCCCCAAGGTCCAGTCTCAGGTAGACCAGCTGCACACCTCTTGGTTACGACAGTGAGAAGTGTTTCGTACCAAAAATATTCACCCCAAAGGCACATGTCATTTCTTGACAACCCATTCACTAGTGCTGCTCTAACAGTGAGATGTGACAAGACAGGGCCAGAAGGCAAATTTGGCCCTATGATTTGATGCAAATCTCCTGTGCAAACACTATAAAGGCTAGTCAGAACAGTCAATAATAAGAAAGTCAGTCACATATGGTTGATCCTCCCCATATACGAAGGCAATGGTAGGTTCCACACACAACGTCAGATTACTGTGTGCCTTCAGGAGCTTGAAATGAATCTTCAGTTGGTTTTGGCTGCTGGAACAAATGGCCCATGAGTTCAAGAAGAGGTCATCGAGTAGCTTCTCATGAGCATCCATGGCTTCTACTGAGATGGGAACAACTTTGCAAAGACTGTCTCTGATGACCTAGGTGTGATGAGAGAATTCCTTGACAGGATTGAGAAAGTCCTGGCCACCCACCATCCTGATCATTTTCCAACCTCTCTGCTCATACTTCTGAATTGCCACAAGGTGTACATTATCCATGAACAGTTTGAAGACCAGCTTGACTTTTTCACAATATGTGGCATGGAGATATAACAACACCACATAGTTGTATGTGATAAAGTTCATAACACAGGGTGTTTAGGTGCAGGAATATTAGCACATATATTTAATAATAGTCAAACTGACACTTACAGGAATGGAAACCCATGGTAGCTGCAATTGGCGAACCTTCACATGCAATCAACTGGATAATCTCTGTCCATTGTGTGAAAATTTTGAAGAAATCAAAAACACCAGTAATAGGAGCAGATGGATAGGCATTGTTGAGCTGCCACTTATCAACTCTAAGATTGACCTCCAGCTTCACTTCCTGATTACACTGGGGCCTGAATCTATATCCACAACTCTCCAAAAACAAGGCCAATGTAGTGGTGTAATACTCCAGGATGTAAAGGTCTAGGTCTCTGTCGTGCTGGATTGATTCCCTATTCCCTGCAAGAAGTGTTCATATTCCCCATGCAACCACCAGAAAAAAGGTGATTCAAGACAGCCCCATGAAGATCCTTAATGTCCAACAGGCCTTCTGTTCAAATGTCATGCATCCTAGCACTGTGAAGCAGAGCTTGACAGTCCTCTGTAAATGGTGAACAATGAATGCCAGTTGTATGCTGACTGGAGACCATATCCTGGATAAGCTGCATTGCTTTGGCCTTGCACTCATCTTTGGAAACCTGAATGTCCACATGACTAGGCCCTGCTTTGGGTTCAGGTGTAACAGAAATAGGTAACACAGCATCACCGGAACAGTTTAACACACAAGAATATGCAGAGGATAGGGAATGCACACTTACGTCTGACTGTGCAAATGACAACACTGGAACAGGGGGCAATGGAGCACTTGTGGCAGCAATGGCTACAGTCCTTGAGTGAACATCAATATAAAAGGAAAGAAGAGCTCACATGAGGGGAATGAGTACTGCTGTGGTAACACATCAGGAAGAGCACTGGGTTTTACGAGGCCTTTAGGCTGAGTTAACTTAGGTCGACCTCAAAAACTTTTCCACAGGTTCAAACTCCCACCCCTGTTCATTGGCGCTTAGCAAGCGCTCATCGGTCGAGAACATCATGATGTCACGGCTTCCTTGGACGAACGCATAACCAAGGGTACATCTTGCCTTCCTCTTGAGGGCCTCATAGCTTGCCACACGAAGCGATGGCACTTTTCCCCACTCACAAGAGGAAGCTGTCATGAGCAAGGTGGCCAGCTCAGGCAAGTAAACCCTATGGCAAGCATCATAAACATCCCTGCCCAGCACAACATGGATGTTGTGTGGACAATAATCTGTTAAAGTGAAAGCAATGGGGGTAGTGAGGGGTATCAAATGAGACATGAAAGTGACTGGTAGTGACTGCAGGGTGCCAGCATCATAACTTGGGAAAGGAAATCCTTGTTGCCAAGCATAGGAAGAGGATAGCAGAGAACTTGTAAGACAAGAATCACAGGCAAAACTGGTGAGTACGATGGTGTGGATGAAGACCTGGACAGATACCATGGTACTGAGGAGGGTGGGGTGAATGAAAAGAAGGGGTAAAGGAAACAAGACATAGAATGATGACAGGGGTCGTGTCATAAAAGGGCACCTGCAGTGTATGAGCTGGACAGGGTAGAGTAAAGTGCACTGCAGGCTGAAATAAACTGCACTTTGCAGGCACCAGCTAAATGTAAAATTGGATTGCTATGTAGAAACCCACTACTTACAGTAGCAGGAATATTTGTAATACCCCAATATAGTAGTTTCACGTGGTTCACTGTTTTCTTGACTCTGACTCTGTGTGACTCACTGTCAGTGTCAGACTCAAATTTCCTCAAGACTCTGCGTTGACTTGGCATCAACATTTCCATACTTGCATATCATCTTTTAATACATCTATTTTATTTCTCCATACAATGTTGAATGAAGCCCCTTCTGAGAACAGCAGTCAAGATGCTTCTGCAAGCTCCACCTATCACTCCATTGACATCATAGCTGAGAATCCTAGACCTGTGCTCCCTCCTCCAAAATTGTCTTGCAAAGAGTTGCTCACAGCAGGCCACATGGCTGTCTGAAAGGTGCAGCTGGGACACTGTCATGCATTATCTTCAAGTCAACATGTAATCAAGTTCAAATGCGTCCCCATTCCCTTATAATTGCCAGCTCTACCATCTGCAGTCTCCACAGCTGGCATCTGCATCCCAATGGGCAATCTATCCTCAGCAATCTCCCTGCTCCATACTGGTGATGACCCTGGAGCCTTGAGGCAACACATGTTAGCAGAATTTACTTCTCGTAGTACCTATAATCACTTGTACATATGAAGCAGGTGTGGCATGTACAAGGCCTAAGGCATGACACAGATGCTGGATTTTTGCAGATATCTGCAGATATCTGGGAAAAAACCTGCTGGATGGATGTTACATAATCATCTGCCATCTGCAGATGCGGATGCAGGCAGATACTGGATTGGATTTCTGAGAATCAAAAAGTACCAGATATCTGGACACTCAGAAAAAATTGTGGCTGAAACATCATTTGGTCAATTAAAAATGGTGTTTCATGCCATACCAGTTAGCTCTATAAACAAGAAATCTTCCATCAGTTGAATAGAAGTTATTTTTCCAAGAATATGTATATGTTGGTGCATACTATCAGTCAAAATCAATCAAAATGTAGCTATTTTCGCACTTTTTGCTCCATTTTGCTGAATATTTCATTGGTATAAATATTTATAAATATGTAAAACATTGTAAATCTGTAGATTTGAGTGATACAATGTATAATACCTGCAGATACCTGCAGGTTGGATTCCGTGGATACAGGTATCTGTGGCACCAGTTTTTGGTGGATACGGATTTGACTTTTCGAAATCAAAAATCCAGCTGGATCAGATGCTGGATATCTGCAGATGTATCCGTGTCATGCCTTAACAAGGCCAGCATCTATCATGTCCATAAAGTACATATTATTAATTTGAAAACTTCTTTATATCCTCCCTGAAATCATACAAGAAAATCTATAGTACAAATCAATTGACTTCTTTTTAATCCACTATATTAATGTAGGATACAAAAATCAGACTAACAGATTATTTTTCTTTTCCTTTTTTACCAGATCTGACAAGAGAATCACAAACTTCAGATTCGATGCCATTGTTGGATTGCCACAACTGGTGTAGTATCCAGCTGTATAGCTGACCAAGCACACACTCCCCACTGGAATTTCCTCGTTCACCAATGGAAGAGAAGATATATTCTTCCAGTCATCAGGAGCACAGTGAAAACCATTCACACAGTTGGTTTTCCTTGGACAATTGTCACAATGATTGGAACTGTCGTGTAAATTGTAAGTCTGTTTTTTTATTATGAAATCAAGCAGGAACTTATTCAGGTCTGCAGCTTTGAATAATGATCAGTTACAAGAGTTTCAGACATCAAGTCAATTTGTTGCAATTCTCCCCATTCATCTTCAGTGACTGAAGTGACAAATATAATTTTGTAGTTAGATAGAGTTTCACATGCCACATGGAGAAGGAAGAGCAGGAAGAGAAGAAAGAGAAGGATTCACTCACTGTCTGACATCACAGTGCATAGAGTTGAAAAACAAAAAATGCCGTTGTGATATCCATACACCACAAAGCCAGCTTTTTCAAACATATAGCAGAGGAAACTAGATGTCAATTGGTGCTCTTGGCTAAACAGCAGCAGCTCAACTTTCTTGCAACCTGATCCTGTCAATTTGTTTTCTGGAGTTAGGACATGGGAAGCAATTATAAGACTGGTAGACACAAATACTGCAATA
The DNA here is from genome assembly GCA_013368315.1 of Tetrapyrgos nigripes. NCBI lineage: Eukaryota > Fungi > Basidiomycota > Agaricomycetes > Agaricales > Campanellaceae > Tetrapyrgos > Tetrapyrgos nigripes. Next base: position 385,820 of record JAACJM010000042.1, read on the forward strand.
CCTGAAGTTGCTCTAGGTTTCGGTGGAGTGAGTATTATTTTGCCACCTTTTCCAGAGTTTAAGAGCTCTGTTCTGAAGATATTTAGATTCACTCTGGCAGGGTTCCATACTTGCTTATATGACTCAAATTTCAAAGTGAGAGCCGTCAACCTGAGGCAATATCAGCATCTGGCAATTTCTGTCATGATCTAACTCACTTTCAGGCTTCTCCTGAAAAGGTACCTGTTGCCTCAGCCTGCAAAGAGGAGAACTTGGAGACTCTTAGGCCATTGTAGGCCTGGCACTGGGTGCAAACACTCGTAATTCCTTGGATATACAGAGGAATTACACAAGACTTACACTAGTACACTCAATATGTAAGTCCACTTGACTTACTGAAGTATTACCAAGGACCACTGTGAAACTTCATACCTTACAATAGTCATATATAATTGTTCCATTTTTCTTGGTCTCTGGTAATACTTCAGTAAGTCAAGTGGACTTTCATATTGAGTGTACCAGTGTAAGTCTTATGTAATTCCTCTGTATATCCAAGGAATTACAAGTGTTTGCACCCAGTGTGGTTATAAGAGTGTAAGCTGGCCCATGCTAATCCAGCAAATTAGATCAAACTGAAAGATGTAACTGCACACTTACAGTAAGTTTGGACAGTTGCTGTACATGTTGTCCTTCCAGTCTAGATAATCGTCTTAGTATTCCTTTTTTCAAGCTCCATCCTGTGACTGGAGTCTTTGCACAGGCCAATGGTGATTCAGCAGTAGAACTTGACTTTGCTTTTTCTTTGCCTTTGTACGAATCTTTTGCTCTAGAGTAGAAAATTAGTAAGTAGAAGAAATCAAGCAAGTTAGATTTACTCAATCACTTCTCATGTGCTGTTTACTCAACGTTAAAAAAAATAAAAATCAAGTAGGTTAACACACACAGTTTAAGTTTCTTGGTATCTGGTGCTGGGCTAAGGTCACTGTTGATCCAAGATTACGAGGCCGAATGAAATGAGGGTGAGTTCTTTACACCCTCTTTCCGCGTGCAAATTCTCCCAAGTTCACCCGTCCGTTCCTTCCTGTGCGGCACAGTTGACTGGACTTTTCGCCTGTTGGTTTTCGGCCTTTCTTTTTTATTTTGTTTCCGAGCACTTGCAACCAACTTGCAGCTCCTATGTACTCCTTTTCCTACATGACGCTAACTCAACTTACGTTTACGCTTATGAACCTAACAATTCATTGAACATTTGCTTGCTACTTTCTTGCTTTCTTTCTTTCTTTTCTCTCATCTCTTTTCATTCTTGTTCTCATTCTTCAAGTTGTCAATTCAATCTCAACATCTCACATTCTCATTCACATTCTATCTATCCATTACAACTCCAGCACAAATTTTCCCATGTGTACACTTGTATCTTTTGTATGACTACTGCACTTACTGTACTTGCACCCCTTCAATTGCAAATTACTTCAATGCTATGATATGGTCGGGAGAAGAGACACTGGCTTTGAATCAGATCCAGTGAAGAGGGAGGAGGGGATAACTAACATAGTGAGGGGGCTTTCATGCAATGAAGTTAACAAAATAATATGTACTTGTACAACTTAGTACTTGTCTGGGGGGTTTTAGTACAAAGAAGGCAAATAAAATAATGTGTAGACGGTCTCGTATCTGCCACGCTTCAGCGCTGGGCCACAACCACTTCATTGATGATCAAGTCCTTCAATTGCGCATTTCTGAACCCTTCCCTCGAGAATCCACTCAGACTCACCCAAACGATTTGGACAGCACTATTGTTGGGATGTTGGGAGGAGGGATATCTTTGAGTGGCTTCTTTGGCGAAATGGAATCAATCCCCCCGAGCTTCCACAACCTTATGAGCTCAAGGTAGATCTGTTACCTCTTGCAAACCAAGATGCTGCTTTGGCTTTGGCATTGGAGACCCAGAATATTTGTGTTTCCATCGCTTCATCTTCTTTCATTTCTCGAGCACAGCCCCGATCCTGTTCCGAATCTTCGATAGCACCCTCTGTCGCTCAGACAGAGTCTATAGGGCAAATATGACTTCGAGATGAGGAGGAGGATTCTATTACCGCGGCATAGGTCCAAGTGCTGAAACACCGGGTTCCGGGAAGCACCCCGAAGTACATAATCGACAATCCGCCGCATGGACGGCGAAGACTATATAGGAGATAGATAGCCGCCAAATACTGAAATGTACCAAGTAGGAATATCAGACTACGAACCAGAACAAAAAGTCTAAGTACTAGTACAGCTATTAAGTTGCCATGAGAAATTAAATCCAAATTCCACCGGTGATTGCTTCATCGCCTGTATTTCGCTGGCACAAATAGAGGTGTTGCATCAAAAACGTTGAGCACGTTAGAGACATATTTTGCTGTGAGCGAGAAAGCCGGTCTGAAGGACGGAAAGTTGGCAAGCAATTAATTGTCATTTTCGGGGATTGGCATCTACGGACTCGGAGAGAGGTCGTAAAAATCTGAAAGGTAGATATCCCGAAGATCAACCACAGGAGGATGCAAGCACTGTGGCATGGCATGCACTGGAGTTTCTGGTACTGTTCTGCAGAAACGACAAACCCGGTCTATAGCATCGACTATATCTCTGTGATTATCCACCCACCGGAGTTGTTCAATTACCAGGGGATGATCACCACTCAGCAATTTTGAAAATGCTTTCCTATGAAGAGGATTCTTGACGTCGATGAGATATTGCCTCATACACAAACTCTGATATGCTTGCCCGAAATCCAGGGGCGGGTAAGTATCTCGGGCTCCTTCATCGAGTGAACGAACAGATCAGATTCAGGCTTTTGGTCTTGCAAGTAAATTCCTAGCAGGTAGTAGGTACTGTGAGAACTGAAAAATATACAATTTTATTTGAAAGATCTTCAATAAACGAAGTACAGTAAGTATTCCATCAACGAGGGCTGAGTACTATAACATGTTCCAGTCCTCTATAGACATTAGCTTCCTTAATGTAGATGTATGTAGATCAGTCATTTTTCGTATCATACTGCTATTGGTAATATTAATGTACTTGCCTGTATCCTCAGCGGTGGTAGGACTTTTGGGCGGATTGACGACGGACCTATGAACCGCCAGCTTGTCTTGCTCGAGGTCTTATCATCCCGGGAACAATGATGTAGTTAGACCTACATCGGGACACTTCTCGGACCCCGGCGTACATATCAACTCTTGGTCCTAGCCCGGGTAATAGACTCCTCCTCCTCCGGCGGATCACGGAGGCACGGAAATTGCGTAGAAATCTGTAACTGCGTCTGGACCCGAGGAGTGCAACATGTGAGATTGCAAATATCGGTGTTCTAGTAGTATGCTTACTATGGCTGGTGCATATCTCCAGGATCGTTATACTCTGAGACCAGGTCTGCACTTTTAGACAAAGTTTTGACAAAGGTTGGCAATAAAGGTATCAACGAGGCCGAGAAGGAGTGCAGTAGCCATTGCACTGGGATAAGAAGCTGATGGGCCATAGTCACAAGGTGGAATAGAATAGGCCATTTTCTTGTAGGTAGTAGGCTGATGTGTTAGTGATGGAGGAATGAGGAAGGAAGGATCCAGACAAGCTTTTGACAAGCTTTTAAGGGAATAGGCTTCATTGACGATGACCTGTCCAATGACTCGTCGAGAATAGCCACGGATGCGAAGTAAGCAAAGCAAGAGTCAAGTGACTGAGTAGAGAGACAAGTAACCGAGTAGTCTTCCTTCAGAATCGTGCAATATGTGTTACAAGTAATTCAAGGCTAGGTTCCCGTTTTGAAGTTTTTGTCTCTCCAGGCTGTACGCAGTCAAGAAGCTCTGTATTGCAGATATTGCAGCATGCCAGGAGAGTAGTAAGAGCTAGGTTGACGTTTGAGTATTTCACGGAGGCAGAGGAGGAAAGTAAAACGATTTGCGATGTTGCGCTGGTGATGATACTGGAGCAAAAGAAGCAGATTTTTACAAGTCCAATTTCACACGCCAAAACGACGCCCAAAATTCCAGCCGTTCTGTCGAACTGCAGCCGGAGTTTTAAAAAAGGCTGGGACCGAGCCTAGCGAGACTTCATCTCAGCCTAACGCCGACCTATAGAAGCAATGGTACTGTAGCAATCAGGTAGACTACGGGCATACCATGGTAGTGTGAGTATATGGATCTCTGACTCTGGAGAAGTAGGCTTTACTTATCGCACTCGCATCAGAACTTTGGGTTAGGGACCAATAAGTATACCTGAGTGCGGTTAAATCTGATCCTCGTAAATATTTATGGAATGCTTAGCGTACTGGCTTTCAGTCAGAAATCGAGAAAGGCCGAGTCTCAGTAACCTTACGATGACTTTAGCGATGCAGCCGGAGCTGAGGGGCCTAGATCACTAGCTAAAAATATTGGACAATCCATCAACTTCAACCTACTTAGTCGCTTGCGGTCCCTTTCACCGACTTCTTTCATGCCCGGTGCAGCCCGAGAAAGCCTTTAGCTCACTAAATCACCAGCGTCTTCCTTCAAGCCTGAGCTCGTCCCATGTATCTTCAAGCTCTCAATCTATGACCACGCAATAGTACCAATTCAACCACGTTATTAAAGGTCTAATTCCAGCTCCTTATACGAGGGACCATCGCTGCGTGTGGCACGATAACGAGGCCCAAATGTGTGGATTTTATGGGATAAATGTAGTGGCCTCTCCTCAATGCAAATGGCTCAAATTTCCAGTACAGGGGAGCCTAGCTGGTACCTGGCGGCTGGTCAGCTATTTTGGGTTGCTGCAAGTACCTAGAACCCGTTCGAGAAACTCTGGGTTTTACTGATATGCTGTGATCAATGTTCCGAGATTGAATTCAGAGAGCTAAGGATGGCTTTACTTGGGATATCGCTCTAATCGTTTCGCTCACAGTTTGAGGAGTAAATGTATCGCTGGATCTTTGGTACACACCTCACTTGTATGGTCACGATATCATAATGCGTCCATTTAGGAGAAAAGACAAGTATAAAAGTGAGCGGGAGAGAAAGGTAGCTCATCATCTTGAGCTCCTCTAATCCTCCAGCGCTCACATCCAGTGTTCATCTATTCACAATATGATGATGAAAGCATCCTTTGTCTTCCTTGCTCTTTCTATGGCAGCATCCGTCTCTGCTGTGGGTTGATTCACTTTTCAAGTTGGGATTGGTTTATTGACTAATATTTGTGTACAGGCCCCTGCTCAGGATCTTCCGACAGTTCATCCTATGAACAGCACAATCGCAAAACGAGCTGCAGCCTTCCAAGCTGCGTCTGACATCGACGTGGCTCAAATCCTGGCAGCTGTCAAAGCTGCTACAAAGGATCCACTAGCACAATTCTTGTCAGATGCAGAGGGAGGGCAGAAGGTCACAATTTTTGGTGATTTCATGGTGAATAATCCCAAAGCCATGTCTTTCATAGCGGATATGGATGTTGATTGTGATGGTTCTGCTGTATGCTCCTTTCTCCAAAGTCATCCGACCGGGTTCATGCTAAGTTTATTTATCCTGACCTTGAATGATGGTGTTCATTTAGACTTGTGTAAGTCCCAAGAACAACTCGAGCGATTGAACAGTTTTCACTTATGTATTTCTTCCTGTAGGGAAGCTCCACTGACCAGAGCGCCACAGCTTTTGGTGACCTCAATGCTATGAAAGTACCATTCTACGTTATCCCGGAAACTTTCCTTGGTACGAAAGACTCTGGATTTGTGAAAGCTAATTCACTCGGAGCAATCATCTGTGGTGGGAAGATGTTTTATGCGATAATGGGTGATACAAAGTAAGACACTTTCCGTTGAATCTGGCCTCTAGTTATCGTATTTGCTCATCCGTCTCTCAGTGGTAGTAATCCTCAAGTTATAGGCGAAGGGTCTATCCTTCTGGCCCAGACTTGCTTTCCAAATGATAATATCGGTCCTGATAATGGCCACGATCCCCTGGATGTTGCATGTAAGTATCATCATCCGATTTATCTTGCAGCACCCTCATGTCCTTTTCCATTGCGACGTCTAGACATTGTTTTTGGAGACAAAGTTCCGAGTGGAGTTGGTAAAGAGACCATTGATATACAGGCTCTGAAAACTCTCGGTGACACTACTCTCCGCGCATTCCAGACGAGCTTGTCCTCCGGCACGCAATCCCAATCCCAATGCGCCCGTAGCTACACCGTCCGTTCGGAAGATTTCTGTGACGGGATTTCTGCCGCTCAACATACCTCCACCTTCCAGCTCGCCAATGCCAATCAAGGCGTTATCAATGCTGATTGTAGTAATCTCGCAGTTGGAATGGTTCGTGCTCCTCTTCAAGTCTCTTTAGTCTAGCTTATAATTACTCTTCACGTTAACTTACTTTACCTTTGACTTGATCTTTCTAGCCCCTCTGCCTCGGCGATGTCGGCAAAGACTGTTCTACTGTCACCGTCGTTAAATCTGGTGATTCATGCGCAACTATTGCGGATAAGGCTGGAATTCCTCTCAATACGTTACTTCATAACAACCCGAATGTTGACGCTGGTTGCAGTAATATTTACCCTGGAGAAGTATGTCTTGGACTCTTGACTCGGAGTTTAAGTTGATCTCTGACTTTCCTTTGTTTGCAGGTTCTGTGCACTTCTGGTCAATTGTTCAATTATTGAAGGACTCAGGGGAAACGGTCGAGTTGAAATTTCATAGGATACGGCCTTAAGTATAAGTACTATGAATTATATTTGAAGATAGATAGGGAATGTGATGGACGTCTTCAATGCTTGAAGTGAATATAGTCTCTCAGAAACAAATGACCGATTTCTCAGACTTTATATAGGCTCGAAACATCTGAACGCGAGATGCAGCGCCTTAACAAGTTCCGTAGCGGTAGCCTACGATCAGAGTCTTCGGATCTCACACTGATGCTCTTTATCAGAGAGAAAGAAGAGTGTAAAACTCTGTTCTCACGGTTTCACTTAGTTTTAGGTTGGTTTGGTTGGGATATGGGCTAAAGCCGTGAAGGCTTTGGACCCTGAAGAGACTCCCTAAGGTATTCGTGGTTGGCTGCGATTCCTGTTGTTGAACGAGTGAGCGACGCATCCAGCATCGCGGATACCCACAGAGAAAGGAGCTCCGAGTCCCTGGAGAATCCAATCCGGCTCGCCCAAACGATTTGGACAGCACTATCGTTCAGTGGGAGGAGGGGCACCTTTTGAGTGGCTTCTTTGGCGAAATGAATGAATGAAATCACCCCGAGCTTCCACGATCTTATGAGCTCAAGGTAGATACCTCTTGCAAACCAAGATGATGATGCTGCTGCTTTGGGATGGGGGACCCAGCCTAATATTAATATTAATCATCTTTCCATCGCTTCATCTCCTTCCATTTCTGGACCACGGCCCTGAATCCGATCCTCTTCTGAATCTTCGAAAGCACGCTCTGGCGTTCAGATGGAGTCTACGGCACGGCAAATGATACGACTTTGAGAGGAAGCAGACGCGTTGCGCAGTCAGGTATCTGGGGGGGTATGAAAGGAATTTTTGTGCGAGATGAGGAGATGAGCAGACTAAGGGTTCGTATCCGGATGTTGAAGATGCAGGTCAATTCGGATTGGGCTAGAGGCTTAACAGATGATTCCCTGCCTAGCTATAGGGCTTGATGTGCACGTAGTCAAGGGTATGGATTATCATATTATTGCTGTATTCGTTACTCCTTTTCCATTACTATCTATCATCTATCTATATAACCGCGCTTCAAGTGACACCATTCGTTTATACAATCTCCGTTATCACTGGCAGGACATACTTACCACCGGATTCGCAGCGTTTTACGATATCTGAAATAAACCCTGCAGATCTCGCAGTCAGGATAGGCGTATGTGAAGAGAATCTAAACAACATACCACCATAAACCCTTCCCAAGAGTCTTCGGATACTACCAACGAGTCGGAACACCACAGCAAATGGGTAATAGGTATCGCCATTTTGAGGTTTGCATAATCAGGCATCGGCCACGGATCCAGCAATGTTTCCTGTAGCGCAGAAAGTCGTGTCCTCAGTGACGTTGTGACGTGACTAAGAGTCTACAGGCAGGACGCGTGGTGACGCTCTGACTCAGACGACATGCTTCCTTTCCTCTAAGCTGTAAACAACGCTCACCTCCACACACGACTACACGTATGGAAGACTAATCAATACTAATGATGTTCTCTCTCTGTGTATGTAGTGCACTACTGTAGAATTACGACCACATGTTCATGGGGTGTTACGCGTTACGCGTACACTTTCCCAGAGCCTGGTTCGGGACCCAAAGTTACGCGTTACGCGGCCGCCTAGTAGTCATACCACTTCAGTATGTAATAGTAACTCTTCATTTTTTTTCTGTCTACCACTCCAACGACAACCATGCAGGACCACAAGAAATGGTCAGACGCCACTGTCACCGACATTTTTCATTTCCGAACCCGCTAAAAAGGCCATTTTGCCACCCGGACATGTCAGCGGTGAGCTGGCGATTTTAACACTGTCACATGTCATAGACTTCTCAATCAGAACGATTTACGGCGTTAGCCGACGGAAAAAATTGTGATTTTCGGGCTGTATGGAAAACGTTACATTCGAAGTTCAGACGCATGACCCCCATGTTACGCGTTCCGGAACATGCGGTCGTAATTCTACAGTACTCTCAGGATACATATTACGCATTCTATCCCGTATCTCATCAATCTGTGGCTAGCAACTTTCAATTTTCTTTTGTTTACAAGGGGGGGGAGAGTCGGGGACTGCGTGCGCACTCGCAACGGAGCGGTGTATACACACAAACACACAAACAAACAATACATTATTATCTGCACAGCAGCCCGGGGCTCGATTCCACGCGATGGAATCAGCGTCACTAAGGCTATTCCTCTAGGTCTGTTACACAAAGGGCTTTTCTGATTTCCAGCTATTCTACAGTAGTATACTCCAAGAGTCTCCTGTCCTCAGTGATGTTGTAACGTGACTAAGAGGCAGGACGCGTGGTGACGCTCTGACTCAGACCACACCCTTCCTCTCATGTTCTAAGCTGTAATTGTCAACTCTTCCTTCCTCAAAGTCCCCAGGGATTTCTACACCCACACTACACCTGAATTACACGATGGCCCACCTAGACCCCCTCCCATACCCCCACCTCCACACCCTCATCGAAATAATAACCCGTCGTGCTCCCCGTCCGCTTGTCTTTCACGGAACACCCGAAGAAAACCCAAGGGAGTGGTTGGCGTGTTTAGAGGACCAGCTGGAGGCCAGTTACTCAGTTTCCCTTGGTGGGCTTTCTGTCTCTTCTTCACGGGCAGGAACAGTCCCTTTCCCTACGGCTTCCCAGACACCTCGTTCCCGTCAATCCCCAGCACAGTCCCAACCACACTCACGATCCCAGTCCCTAACGTCATCGCCATCACACTCGCGAGTGCGGTCTATAACGTCCGAGGATCAAGACAGCTCATCAGACTTTTTCCACATCTCCTCATTCCCTTCATCTCCATCCCCACTCTCACCAACATCATATCGTTCCCTCTCACCCGCTTCTCCAATCTTGCCAACCCCGACCACGTCAGTCACGTCTACGTCCTCGAGAACAAACACACGCACACGTCTCTCAATTCCCCTCTCCCAATGGCCCTACGTCGCCGTCTCGTTCCTGCGCGGAGAGATTCTGAGCGAGGTTATGAGAGGGGTTATGGAGCATTTCGCTTTTGGCGATACCAATACTGTTGCGAATATGAAAGGCGTTGTATGGGATGACCAAACGAAGAGTTGGAGTAGGGAAAGAGAGACTAGTACGAGTAGGAAACAGAGGTTGGCGAGGGAGTGGGACAAGTTTGGCGAGGTGGTTTGTGAGTTGCATGGTGAATTTTGTTTGGCTTTTTGGCTTTTCTTCCCTCTAATAATCCCCGATTTCGGTTCCCTTTGTCTTACAGAACGCGTCAAAGACCTCTTGTTAGCACAAGACACCAAAAAAACAAAAACGAAATCCAAGCTCGACATTATTGACATAGGAACTGCATACCTCCAAGCAGCCTCTGAGTCCCGGTTATTAGAGGAGTTGGGTGTGCCTAGGCCGGTCCCTCCAATTCCAATTCAGCCTGTTTCTTCGAGCTCTGCAGTATCTGCGGTATCTGTTTCGTCTCTGTCTGCCAAGGGTCAACGACCTTGCCCGTTACCTATACAACTTCCAACCCCAAATCCAAGTCTAAGCCCAAGAAGACCGGACCAGGCAGAGCAAGCAGCCCCAGACCCAGACCCAGAGATTGAGTCAGAGTCTTCATTGTCCACTCCGACCTCAGGGTTCTCGTATACGAGTTCTATATCCCGTACGTTTACTTTCTCTTACTCTTCACTTCAATTCCCCACCTCGTTTTCATTTTTCTTCCTTATCGAAAATGGCAAACTAACATCCGTATACACAGGTTCCTTCGGCTCATGGCTCTCCCTCCATTCACCCTCTTCCCTTTCTTTCTCCTCTCACCCTCACTCGCGGTCAAATTCGTTAGCTTCGACGACACCGTCGACGTTGGCTTCAGCGTCACCTTTCATATTACCTTCTACGTTACCTTCCACGTTGCCCTCAGCTCTGGGCTCTCCAGCGTCTGAGTCAGAGTCTACTTTGCCTATGACACCCAATATGCCTATGACGCCTATGACGCCTACGACACCTATGACTCCGTCTGCGCATTTGATATTTCCGACGCAGGATATAGGTGTAGATGTGGGTATAGGGGAAGGTGGTGAAGGTATGGGTATGGGTATGGGTATGGGTATGGGTGCAGGTATGGGTGCTGGTGAAGGTGAAGGTGCGGATAGGGATATGGCTTTGGGTATGGATATGGGTATGGGTACGGATACGGCTACGACTACGACTACGACTACACTCTCTACGAGTACGACTACATCTACACCTTCCCAGACCGAAGAGGATGACATAGACACCCTCATCTCCCGTGCCTGTGCCTCTTCGTTACAATCCCAATCCCAATCACAATCACAATCACAATCACAATCACAATCTTCCTCTCAGTCCCAGTCTCAGTCCTCTAAATTCCCCCTAGTATCTCACCTATCCCACCTATCCTTAAAGGAGACATTACCCCTACCGCTACCCTCGCTGGGTTCTATGGCTTCTTTGGCGCTTACACTTACGTTGGGTGTGGGTGTGGGTGTTGGGGTTGGTGTTGGTGCGTTTTATGGAGATGGAGGGAGCTGGATGAAGGGGGATGGGGATGGGGGGACGAAGGGGGGTAGGGATAATCATAAGGATAGGGAGAGGCAGAGGCAGAAGGGTAAAGAGTCGTGGTTAGATCTCCTTATTGAGTCTCCTCGTGACGAAGATGGAGATGGAGATGGAGAGCGTAAAGATGGGTATAGAGATAGAGATAGAGATAGAGATAGAGACAGAGAAGGGGGAAGAGGAAGAGGAAAGGGTGAGTCGACGTATATGTATACGTATAGAGATGTTGGAGTTGGGACTGGGACTAGGACTGGGTAGACGGGGATTGGGACTGGGCTTGGCAGAGATTGAGAGATTGAGAGATTGACGGAGAGAATGAAGAAGGACAAGAACAAGGACTGAGTGAAGAAAGGAAGTATGTAGGTGCCTGTGCCTGTGTCTGCGTCAGTGCCTGTGTCAGTGTCAATGTCGGTGTTGTCGATGTCGTCGGTGTCACTGGAGTGGGCTTGGACGTGTTTACGTATGTAATTTGCAGTTGTCCGCGTTTTTGTTTATAATTTTGATTTCTTTCTTTCCGTGTCTGCTCTCTACTCTTTTTGCTTTCTGCTCTCTTGCTTCCGTCTTCCCTCTTCTCTCAATCCGCTAAGCGCTTTGCTCTGCTCACCTCACCTACATGTATGTATCTTAATTTAGTCTATGTACTGTACCCCACCGCCTTGTATAATAATATATAGCCGTGTATATACTGTACTTACCAGAGGTTAAATTCATTCATCACGAAGAGCTCCGAACACAAACACTCATATATACATAGATACTTATGTGCATCATTGCATACATGTGCATGTCCAGCACAGTGTCTCTCATGGGTGTCCCTTATATATGGTTGTCTCGTTATCCGAGCTGGACTGTGGACAGAAACAAGCGCCAACGAAAAAAAATGACAATACCAAACCAAAAGCGATATATTCCAGCAATATATTCCATCGCGGGGAATCGAGCCCTGGGCTGCTGTGGACCGAGTTTAAAAATAGATAGATAGATTGGATACACCGCGCATAGATAGATATCAATGAAAGACGGCAATGTTAGCCATTACACACGATGGAGATGCTTTACAATAAGTGCATGTTTATTGGGCATTTTGGGCATTGTTAAATCTCGAATATTTGCAAGAGTTTTTGCAGTCGCCGACCTACTCCATATGGGACCGTTTTGTAGCCGACCTTCTATATGGAGTAGGTCCAGCGCTGAGCAAATACACGAGATTTTTGCTCACTCGAAACTGTGTCAAAATATACACTAACCCCCGCCGTGTGTGTGCCATGGATACGACGACAACCTTCTATTCCTCTTCGCTCGCGTGTATGATCGATCGGGTGGATGTATTCGGATGCAAACAAGAGAAATTATGATGTCCTTCTTAGCTCAGTTGGTAGAGCGCGTCACTAGTACTCATGTAGGAAGTTCTTTCTTTCTTTCAATGTTCCCGACCTCCACCTCATATCTTATGGTGCGTAGTCATCGCGGTCTTGATGCTGACATCTAGTTGGTGTACAGATTGCGAAGCCTCATCAAGTTTTTATGAGGTCCTTCCTGGCGCCTTTCATCCCTCCAATTGCCCATCCTCACTCCCTCCACTGTACACACCCCTGCTGCATTGTCTCTCTTTGTCACAGGTGTCTCAGTATCTATGACTTCTGCTGGTGACATCAGCATTCTGGATACCCAAACCTGAGCCTTTCCAGCGTCTGCCCATCCTTCCGGGTTCCATCATCCATGAGGTCTAAGCCGTCAAAAACAGGCTCAGACAACTGGACTGCAGGGGGGGGGTATGCTCACCTGCAGGGCTTTCGGATTGCCTCACTTTCTTTCCCTGTTGCTTGTCTTTCCAGTGCAGCACCCATGCCTGCTCAGTCTCCACCACCATCTTCACCACTGCTGTTGATATTCAGCCTTATGTCTACAGCATCCCTTTCTCTCCCCCATCTATTTATTTTGTATCTTTTCTCTCCATGTTGTTTTGTTGGTTGTATGTACTTGTAGTAGTACTTAATGTAATTACTTGAGCCCCTCTTACTAACCTTTCTTTCAGCATATGCTTACTTCCTCCAATGGTCCTATCCCTTTTTGCATTGATACAACTGTTGAAATACGTTGGGGCACGAAAAGCAGGGGGAAAGAATGTTTGACCTTGTATTGGTACCAGAGGTAAACGAGTAAAGATACAGCCTATGCAACTACTGTATTTATACTCCGTAAATGGCTAAAATACCGCAAATAAACTCCTATTGACCCCCCCTATATGTTGAGGGGCCGTATTCAGCTTGCTATGGCAAAAATCCAAATCCAACAACAACATCACACCATCTCTGCACCTTCACGTCAAGACATCGTCATACTGTCTCTGTGTCATACCAGCACTTCAGTGCGGTAGACATCCTACCCTGCCTGCGAGGACAACTGGCCCTACTACACTGTTGCTTGCCCCGCAGTTATCCAGTCATTGGATCCACGTAGTAGCTCCTTGTAGCATTACAGTGCAGTGTATAAATTCATTCATTCGGCAAGGAATATGACGAGGTCAGCCATTCAAGTCAGCTAGAAGGAATGGATAGGTCATCTTCTTTGGTGTTTTGTTTTTTTTTGTTGGGAGCAAGAGTACTAGTTTTTTGGTCCCTGAATAGTCAGTACTACTAGTCCATGGTTACTTGTTTAATCCCAGTGAAAAGTCAATGGAAGAGCGAACACCAGCGAATGTCCAAAAGACACTCAGTCTGACTCGCCTGTGTTTGCTCTTGTTACAAAATTGTGCACCGCCCATTATCTGCATTGAGTCAAACTGAGTCTGAGCAAGTGTTTTTTGGAAGATTTTGAGTATACTGTACTATTTCGAAGAAGTGTTCAGTCACACATAACGGCGATGAGTGAACTGTTCAATTTTCAGTTTGTCATGCATAACGCACATAGAATGAACTGAGTGACCAACTACCCATTTCTGGGCTATTTTGAGGCCCAAAAAATGGAAAAACTGTGTCATACGGCTATTGGCTACTACAATCTGTAAGCTACTTGCCTTAAGTGGGCCAGCCAAGCTCTCGCTGGCATGTACAAATCCAATGGGCATTATTTTTTTCATTCCTCATTAGAAAAAGTAAAAGTACAGAACTTAATGCACTCATCATCTGGCCTGTGGCCAACTCCTCATGTGCTAGTAGTTACTAGTAAGAGGATATAGTAAAAGTATGTGTCATCATATTCTTCTGAGGGAACTTTGCTGAAATATGTGAAAGAAAAAACAAGAGAGAAAAAAGAGATGAAGGAGACAGAGAGTCCAAAATTAGATTAATGATGTCATAGTTCAATGGGATGATAGAGACCTCATTGAACTGTTAGATAAGCTAGAGGGCCACAAAACAATTGATTCGATGCAGCAAAGTAAATACAAGTACATGACTTGGAGGCTACAGAGATTACAGAGATTAGTTCTAAATTCTAAACTGAGGAGTCTGAGTCCTGACTCAACACCAGAGCCAAAGAGGGTAGTGTCAAACAAAGCCAAACCACCACTTAAATGGCGAAAAAGGTCCAATAAAGTACGAACCTCATTACATTCAGATTTGTAATTTACAGTAAGTTTTGTCATTGGTGTTGTCTTGCAGCATTGTACCCCAGTCCTTTGCAAGAGGTGTGCAGATGGGTATGGCCAGACCAGATGTTCCTTTTGGGTCTTAAGGTCAGTCAGACCTCCCCCCCTCCCTCCCTCCTTCCTAGAAAGGAAAGAGATAAGATAAAATTTCGCTTATAAATCATCAAATCAAGTCACTTTTCCCTCCAGACCACCTTATAGACCCTCTACTGACCTAAAGACATAACAAAGGAGTGATAAATGCTAATGTAGGATCCATTTTCTTGAGGTAGCAAATATTTTTCAAAGAAAAGTTCATGATGTCAGACCACTGACGACATCACTATCATGAGAACTATATACCATTTCAGTGGAATTCCACCTAAATAAGGCATATCAGGCATGTCTTCTACCTGTTTTTACCCTACAAGTGTATTTCTGATACTTTGAAGCAGAGATGACTCCAGAAATTTGGTCTATATACTCTCTAGGGCATGATGTACTTTTGGGTCATAAGCCCTCTCCAGACCCCCTCCCCCCCCAAGGTCTGGTCTCAGGTAGACCAGCAGCACACCTCTTGTGTCACAAAGAGGCGAGCGCCTAGATAGCGATAACGAGGAGCTATGGGCTCGACTCAACTAACAAGCAACAGTAAGAACTAGAACTATAGTGCTCATTAGCAAAGGTGAAAAGAGACTATAACAAAGGGGAATACACACCTGGTCCCAACAACGAAGAGGTCAAGATGGGAAACCAGGTGTCAGGCTACAAGGTATATATGTAAAGGGAAAGCTGTGGAGTAAAGCTGTAACGGAAGCTGTACCAGTGGCTATACGATAAGCTGTATCAGAGAAATGAAAGGTCCGGTGCATAGCATGTGGAACGTGAGTCATAAGGTGTAAAGGTCTGAGGAGTGGTATGGAGATCCAAGGATGCGGAGATAGAAGGAAATAAATAGTACCAAATATAGACTTCATGACATCTTGGTCCTTTGAGTTCCACACTGACAGCCTGCAAATCAGTTCACTTTGACTTTACATACATAAGTAGTAATATCTGTATGAACTGGGCCATAAATGAGCTTAAAATGAACTGAACTCCTTGACTGTCATGTGTCATCATGGGCACTGAACTGAGTGAACTGTAGTGAACCACACTGGGTGCAAACAATTGTAATTCCTTGGATATACAGAGGAATTACACAAGACTTACACTAGTACACTCAATATGTAAGTCCACTTGACTTACTGAAGTATTACCAAAGACCACTGTGAGACTTCATGCCTTACAATAGTCATATATAATTGTTCTATTTTTCTTGGTCTCTGGTAATACTTCAGTAAGTCAAGTGGACTTACATATTGAGTGTACCAGTGTAAGTCTTATGTAATTCCTCTGTATATCCAAGGAATTACAAGTGTTTGCACCCAGTGCCACCTGTCACATGACATCCCCCCTGAACACTTCTTCAAAATAGTACAGTATTCACTCTCGTTCACTCTCTTCCATTTGGATTGAATAGGGTGCACCTAATTCTGCACCTGCTTTGGTTCGCTCTGACTCGCTCTGGTTCATATAGTTATGAATGAAATGTTCATTGTGATTCGCTACAGTACAATTTGGTACAGTACATGGCATACATAGTAGAAATACACTGCAATAAAATGCATTCTCCTGCATCCATTGCCATAATCCCTTCTACACTGACGTCTTCTCCAAAATGCCTGAAAAAGTCTGTGTACATAGGTTCTGTGTCAGGAAAGGCATCATGCAGAATTTCCAGAAGAGAATGTACTAACGTGGACAATCACAAAGTGGAAAATAGCTGCACAAGAAGTCCATCAGTACTGTGACAATACAGTGGCGCATCCAAGACGCACTGGGAGCCCAGATATCCATACAAATTCACCTAATGCAAAAGGCAGGTTAGAGAAAGAAGATAATGCGACACGGAAGACTCACTGAACAATGAGAAACCTACTTGCCCTTCTCATTTCCTTCCCCTCACTCTCACATAGACATGTAACACCTTTGCAGATCACAATGACGTTGGCCAGGGAGTTTGCCAAGGGGGTCCGAAATGTTTGTTCTTACATGTCCAGTGACTCGTAGGGATAACCACTGTAGGGCTTCGCGCCGTCCCAGTATCCATACGGTTATACGGGTACCATATCGTATAGCAAGTTTGAGGGGGAAAATACGGGATTGTACGGTACGGGTATAGCCCGTATATCACTGTCTCCTTTACGGCCGTCATACAGGTTAGTACGGTGTACGGGTCGGTCAAGCCCCGGCTACAACTTTTCCCTTGATTTTACCCCTTTTCGTCATGTTTTTTGTCATTCTTGTACATGAAGCGGTCGGAACAAGGTGAAAAATCCAAGCCTGAAGGGTACATCCACGCAAATCCTAATGAAAAAAGGTGCTGATGGGCTGTTGTTCAGATGTCGGTGAGTCTAAAGGCGAGTGAAAAAATTTCACCAAGCTATCGCAACGTGCACAACGTCAGATTCTGACCTCCGGCCTAGTTCAACAGGTTTTAAAGACAAGACAAAGCCGCTAAAGGGTGTGTATCTTGTAGTATTTCCCTCAGCTGCACCAGTATGGACCCCGTAACCCGTATTACTGCCGTACCCGTACCCGTACCTGTCCAGTACCGTACAGGCTTCTGGATGAACCCTGAGTACAAATATGAGTATGGGTATACCGTATCAGTACTGAGCCAGTAAAATTAACGGGCGTACCAGTATTACTGGACGGTGCGAAGCCCTAAACCACTGCACTGTTACGGACACGGTTGGTCCGTATCCGTACCGTAGCCTCAGCCCCAGGATCGTTGACAGTACGAACGATACAGAATATCAATACGCCCCGTTACATACGATACGGTCCGTTTGGCTGTTGAAAAGTTTTTCTTGTTCTTTGGACTTTGCAGTGAACAGACAAGGAATGATCATCATTTAAATCACAAGTTCACCAGCAAAATGTCCCGAGAATCACCAGATGTGAATAATACCCGGTCTTTCGCTATAATTGTCATCGCGCTGTCCTGTCCATCCTATCCAGGTTATAGCGCAAGATGGCCAATACATCACCCAAATCTTGCTACCACTGAAAAACAAGAAATGTGATCCGATAGTGAAGAATGTAACACATCTAGACAAAGTTATCGAGCTATAAGAATATATCACGCTGATACAACGCTGATACAACACGATAAGGAAAATATATCGGTAGGTATCACGTACGCAGAAATATAACACGTTTGGAAATTTATATCACATCTTGGGCTTTATAATGGTGATATGACGCAAACGGGGAATCATATTGATGCTGTATCCCAGTCATATCTCCCAAGACGCAATGAGAGCAGATACCACGTATTGTTGATGCATTCAAGATGCTGTCAGCTCAATTCTGATAAAATATAGAAATTATTATGGGGTCAACTTGAAGATACCCTGACTTGCAAAACATGTATTATAGCGAAGTTCTGATGGTTAGGACAGCGAGATGGGAAATGAATTGCAGTATAACGCGATATATCTCAGAGAAATCTAAATTGTATCTGAGTAGTGATTCTCAGGACATTTTGCTGGTGTTTAAACTCACCTAACGCAATCGTACTTGTGCTCCCCGCAGCTTGAACACACCTTAACACCATCAAAAGCCAATAGGCATTTGTTGGGTATAGGGCAAGACCTACGCATGAGAGGGATAATATGGCTAGACATGAGGCATAGATGAGTCGACGGCCGACGTAGTCTGCCAGGGCGTCGAAGAACATTGGCGCTGTACAGCGCGTGCCAATCGGAAAAGATAGAGAGATGAAAAATTCTGTTGCGCTGGAGTCCATCTCACTTACCTATGCCTTGAAAGACCATATACATCGTTACCTGGCGTTTCCAAGCAACTACAGATGAGTCATAGGGGAAAACAAAGAAACAACACTAGTACTCGCATCTGGATGATCCAATGATGGACGGTATCCAAGATATGATGTAGAAAAAACTTGCACCCTGTTTAAAAACTTTGTAAATATGTGAAATTTCCTTTTTAAGAGTGATCATCCTCTTGCAAGTTGCAACAAACTCTTTTCAGGTGCTCACTGGCTGCCCATCCTAATTTTTTATCCCCAGGACCAGTGGGAGTTAGACCACGGTCAGTAACTCACTCCGTATGGGATACACCATTGATTTAGATTATAGATTATACGGTGTCAAGTCGGTATAATTTATACCGACGAGACACCAACGATTTGTCGTACCTTTTTAGACTGATGACGTCACCCTATTCTGAGCCCGAGGCTCCAAGGTTCGACCTCGAGTTCCAGTGAGCCCAAGCCCTACGAAGCCGAGTCCGGCCAAGTTTTACTGGCGATGATTTGCCTCACTTTTGCGCAGCGATGCATTTGTGGGTTCACTAACACCGACAAAGATATATGTGACAATGATTATTGACTGATAATCGATAATCGCCGATATTACCCTCATGGGCAGGTATTCGTAACGCTCTGTAGCGTACGTAGTTCTGCGGTCAATACGGATACCTAACCGTACCGTGAGTCCTTGTTGAGGAGGCCTCACGGATAGCATCTGGATACGGGACTGTATCCGTATCCATCGTGGTACGGACACGGTGGCCATCCCTACTAGTGAAGAGACTTATCGTACTCGCAGTTTTTGATTAACATACCACATTGAGTATGCATATGTGTGGCTGACAGCACTCATGTTTTCTTGCATGTTTCAGAGACCTCGGTCCTAGCGATCTTCGGCGTTCCTTGTTTCCGTAAGTCCGCAGCGCTTGAGCAGTTTGGTGAAGTTTCAAGTACTAATAGACATTTGTGTTATCGCAACACTGACTCAGCATCAGCAAGGAATCATCACACTACGAAGAATCGGTTGTTGTTATCGTCCGACGAGATCATCATCAGTGCGTGGCTATAGACGGCCCTGCCAGTGGTTTGCACCTTTCCCTTGAGGTCGTTTCGAGATCCACTGCGATTCCAATTCGCGTGTGGATGAATCGAGGCTCGGTATGTAGTAGCTTCTACAAGGCTCGGTCCCGATCCCGGTAAATTCGTTGGTCTTCAATCTACCAGTCAGCAAGCATTCTTGAATGTCACGATTGAGGTTATGCCATGCAGCATACACATGGAAAGTTCATAATGTCAGTCTGCTTTCCGAGCATGAGCCTACGATTGAGGATACGGCAGGCAGCATATGACAGATGGAATATTCATAATGTTAGTGTGCTTTCTGAGCATGAGCCTTCTAGGCCTCCGGCCCGGGAGAGGAACTTTAAGCTGAACAAGTGTTACAAATTAGTACACGGCGCGAAAATCAAGTTGAGAAGAATTCCCCCTTCAAGGGGCTCTCGGTTCCGACAAGGTCTCGAGGTTTGTCAGTGGTATTGTCAAGGCACTGGTATACTACTGACGGTGCATGCAGTACACGAGCCACGCGTACCAAAAGCGTACGTATGCGCCCCTGGAAGGAAAATGGATCCGCTGCCAGATCTGGCTGAAGATCAATGGCCACCTAGTGTCACCTACTAGTACGACACCGGGACGGGATGTGCTGTCCTTTCTAGAAGTGTCAGCAGATGTCTGAGATTCTGGGTAGTACGAAATAGATATCTAAGCACATGTACTTGTTAGCATTGTAGGCATCCACGCGATGCCAGTGGCTACTGGTAAGTAGCACGCAACAAGCACGGAACGAGCAGCAGCTCCCCGATACATCGATATATCTCATATCTAGACCTCGGTTACGACAAGGTCTCTCCGTCGGTCATCGACGCTCTTGAAGGCTGAAGGTCTTCTTTCTGTCTCAGGAAAAATTCTAATCAAAGTACGTATCATTGGTTGATTTTCGCTAATAGCTTAAAACTCACTTCAAGACTCAAGACTACCTGAGCGACTCGATTAGATGTACTAATGCTAGAACTTTGGCTTTCTTGACTGCTATTATTATCGCTCGGCTTACTTACCGACATCAAGGTCTATAGTGGCCGCTGGATAAATCTGGATAACTCCGGAAGCAGAATATCGACGAAGACGAAGCCTGTCAAGGTCGTTGTCAACCGTCTCCGAATTCCAGACTCAGCTTACTACGTAGATTTCCAGTTCCTTGGGGTGGCATTCCTAAATGCAACAAGGTATTATATAAGACATATTCGACGATTTTTTCGGATAGTTTGCCCCATAGTACTAGTACCTGTAGGTACGCATCAACCAGAGCAATGGCTCACAGAGGCCAATTAGATATCAATCAAACCGTACCAGTCAACTTGAACCCGCGGACCGCTCGTGTGCTAAGATATCTGCATCAGCAGCCCCATTTGCCACTCGTCTGATGCTTAGTATGAGTCATGTCGAAATTCGCGTTTGTTGAATGTTCAGTAGTAAGCAGAGCCGATACGTAGTAAGTACAGCCTGCAACGTTTACCCTGTGATCTTGTGGCAGTCGTCATGTATAATTTTATAACCCAAAAACCCAAAAAGAGCGGTGTCGCCACCGGGGTACTTTTCCCCGGTCTGACTTTTGAGTCTCTCATTGTCCGAAAGAAGTTCTGATCAAGAATCACCTACTTTTGAGTATCCCTGTGAGAACCTTAGAAGTCCAGGAAAGATTGGGTTCGTGTAGTAATCTCACGAGCATTTGCTATCATATAGCTAATGAGCATGGGCCAATGAATCGAGGCCTATAGGTGGCAACTGGTACACGCTTTGATTACCGACGAGTGCGGCGAACTAGACAAACAGCCGTGGATCTTGAGCAAGAGTTGTAGGCGAGAAGGAGATAAGCCAAGAAGGACAGACGCTGGAGTTCGGGAGAAAGATGACTGTCTGATGTCTTGCCGAGGCCCGAGGGCCTAGACCCTCGCTTTTTTGCTCCGGAGGACCATCACATGATCATTCTACCTTTTCTTTCCCAACCGCGCCGACGGAGAAACTGAACCCTACCGAGACAGCACCGGCGTCAAATGGTCCTAACGCCTCCCGTGTGCTATACGCCTTGTAAGTCTCCGAGTACTCAATGGAGGTGACCGTAACCGAAAGACCCAAAGTAGGTCCGCAGGCGGCAACATCAGACAGATTGTCGTTCCTTGTACACGCCGAGATCAGCTGTATGTGTATGTTCGGCAAGAAGTTTTCATTTTTCTGTGGCGTTTGCATTCATTAAAGAAATTGTAATTTCTGTAGATATACACAATTCCAAATCAGAAGAGCAGAAAATCGGTGTTCTTCGAGCTGGCACCTCAACTATCCATAATATGCATCAGGCCATTTTATTTTATCTTTATTTTCCTTGCGTTGCCTCAGTCTTCCCGTCACCTGTTGGGAAAGATGTCATTCGGAATGGCGGATCCAACCATATACGATACGACAGCCTGCGCATCTCTCCGTCTAAAGCGGTGTCTCGGGGGAGATTTCATTCCAGCGTGGTATCGAAATCTCGCATATTCTCGGTTTGATTTCAGGCCCACGATGATGTATGCGTATGCGTTTGTATATAAACGGCGTTGAAGGAGGTATGATTGGAGTCCACTCCTTCGAGTCTGCTTCGACGTCCCCATTCTCAATCCTCTTCTTCCTTCGTACTATTGCTTACTAGTACGATGCCGAGTACGCTTATACACGAGATACTCTCCTTCTTATCACTCTCTGCCGCCCTTGGACCGATATCCGTTGTGGCTTCAACGTCGAGTACTGCATATTCGCAGACTCCCTGGTCCACAGTTTCCTCGTCTTTACTGCACACCTTCAACACCACCGTCGATGGACGACTCTCCCAGGGCTTTCCATTCGCAGCACCTTGCGCGATGATGTCAAACGATTCTTCAAACTCCACAGGTACCACACCAACTTGTGATCAAATCCAAGCAGGATATTTAGATGAAGGTACGAGACCCGGGATGATTCTTCGTGTTATCACTCGTTCCTCGGGCTTATCACCAGTGAATGACTAACTGACTGATCGACTGCTGCTTGCTTTTAGAGTTCCGCACAAACAACTTTGGAGCCTACACTAATCCCCAATGGGAGACTTGTCAGACGACCGGAGACCAATGTCTTTTGGACTGGAGAGATCCGAAAAGTTTGGCGCCTGTATTACCTCCGAATCAATGCAAGCCAGGAAGTGTTCCGTCTTATTTTGTGAGTATTGGACCGTGTTCAGAAGATACTGTTCGAGTACATTCTTACTACTTGCTGACGCTGATGCTCGGCCAGATCGACGTTGAATCAGAAAAGGACGTCCAAGCTGCGTACGACTTTTCTCGACGAACAGAGATACCGCTCGTCATCAAGAATACTGGGGTACGTGTTGTTTCTACTCTGTTTCCTGCTGAAACGGATACTAACCCGTAATCTCCGACAGCACGACTACGTGGGGCGTAGTAGCGCTCCTAACTCATTAGCTCTCTGGGTAAATCATCGCTTTGTTCATTGAATACGATCCCGAAGAGTTCTGATACATCATATCATGTTACAGACACATAACCTTAGAAACGTAAGTTGAGGAACTACTGGACAGACGAGGAAACTCGTCCATTCTCGCTATCCCTATACTCATCCTCATTCCCGATGTCGTATACATTCCTCTGCTTGTTTGAAAACGGGAATCTAAGCTAACTGACTTAACTTTCTACCCTGCGTCCTTAGATTTCGTATTCTCCCGAGTTCATACCAGAGGGATGTACAAAGGATGAGGCTAAACCAGGAGTTACGCTTGGGGTAAGTGTACACATCTGCCCTCTTGATTTAAAGCCACCTTGCCATCACTAGTGCGGCCCGTCGTTGCGAGACGTATCTTGTGCCGTGCCGTGTCTTCATCTTGACGCCTTGTATCTCCATTCAACTCTGGACTTGGACTGATTGCTTTCCCTTTTCCCGAGCAGGCCGGTGTTCAGTGGTTTGAAGCCTACGCTTTTGCTGAGGCAAATAATATTACGCTCGTTGGAGGTACATATGAACGTATTCGTCCTTTCTTTCTTTTCTTGACGATTTTCTTTCCGTTCCAGGCAGTGATCGTAGTGTGGGTGCGAGCGGAGGATGGTTGCAGGTTCGTATTGACTTATAGAGCCTCGACATGAGCGACCGGTCCTTACAAGTTTACATTAGGGTGGAGGCCACAGCATGTTATCCAACACGATGGGATTAGGAGTTGATAGGGTTGTAAGTTTAAAACTTTGAATCATTATCGTGGATCATTTTTACTCACAACTCGCCACCAACCCTGACAGCTTCAGTTCAAGGTTGTAACCCCCGATGGCCAGTATCGAATTGCCAATGAGTGCCAAAACGAAGATCTGTTCTTTGCCCTCCGAGGCGGTAAGTGCTTCACTTCCGAGGAATGACGAAGGAAAGGGCGATTGGCACCTTCCTACTTCATTTCTATCTTTTGCTTCGCTGGTGCCTAGCTAACTTCGTCTCTTTTGGTCCATTTCCTTCTGATCGTAGGCGGAGGAGGTACCTTTGGTGTAGTCCTCGAATCCACCACACTCGCATCTCCTCAAACATCCTTACATGTCGTGGTCCTTACCCTTCCCCCAAACACCGAAAACTCGAAGACCGGCAAGGCAGGTAAACCCCATCCATCTCAGACTAAACAAATGTGGTCCATCATGATTCAAAACGGACTGAGATGGGCACAAGAAGGATGGGGTGGCGTTGCGTCATCTAGCGCTGTGATCTATATCATCCCCGGGCATTTGATGAGCAAGGAGGATGCGGCGAGATCCATGGAGCCGTTGATTGAATTAGGAAAAGGGGTGAGGAAGGATTGGGAGGCGGCCAATCCGAATGCGAATAGTACGACAGGCCCTCAGGTGGTCCTAACAGACTTCCCTAGCTGGGGAACGTTTTTCGATTGGTTTGCTTCTGAGAATGTTGCTGTGAGTGCTCTCCCTTCATCTGTCAAGTACTGGCTTATAATTGACTATATCTGATTCATCGTTCCTTTCTTGTCATTCAACTCAGTCTGTAGGAGTCAACGTCGCTCTCGCCTCTCGTTTGATCCCTAAGGACAACTTTTCAACCTCTCAAAAACAAATCCAGCTCGTAGACAATCTAGTCAACGCCAACTCGATGACAGACAATCTCCTCTTCCTAATCGACGCGCCTTCGTCTTATCCCGATCCAAACAAGACGACGAGTGTAACCGAAACGTGGAGAGATAGCATCTATCATGTTACAATGATATCGACCTGGAACTGGAATTCTACCATGGAAGAGAAGAAGGCGAAGTATAGAAACGTCCGGAATGCAATAGAGGGCTTGAGGAGGGATACGCCGGACGGTGCATATTCGGTAAGTTCCTTTCTTTTCTTCCATGTTATTTATTCTATGGGCGCTGATTCTCTTCCCTTTTAGAACGAAGCCGATGTATATGAACCGAATCATGAAGGTACGGTGATATGTTTTCCGTGACAGCCAAGGCCGTCCAACTTCTAACGACCCACTTTAGTGTCGTTCTGGGGTGCTAACTATGAAAGACTTCTTGAGATTAAGAACAAGTAGTGAGTATCTCATACCGGCTCTACTCCGAGCTCAGCTCTATGTTTTCGTTTCGAGAAGGGTGCGTTTCTGATGATCTTGTCGCCTTCACAGTGACCCCGACCACCTCTTAAATTGCTGGCATTGTGGTGAGTTGAAGTTCTCTCTAGTCAGCTGCTATATCTAATCTTCATCCTTTCTGTAGTTGGCTGGAAGCAAGAGCTATCGCAATACTCCTGTTATTTCCGAGACATATGACGAAACGAGTCAATGTGTAGCTATTATCCATGTACTTTTAGACGTGTATATCTAGGACAATGGCGAGAAATTCCGTAGACATACTAACACCCATTCGTCCGCTGTCATCTCTACAAGCGCCTGCCCGGTGCATCATCTCGTCAGAGTCCTCCTCGCCAGTGTTTACGAGACTGTGCGTTCTAATGTTCCTCGTTTGATGATCGTATGGCTATCTGACATCCTGAAGCTATACATGTCATAATATAGTGCAGGCTCACCCTGGGCTCAGTGAATGAAGCTCTCCCTCCAACCGACCCATATTTGCCTAATCCTGGGCAAAGTGTCCCTTCAACTACTAACGTGGGTCCGAGTCAATTTGAGGGAGCCTTGTCACGTCAAGAAATCTGGATATGAGAGAGAAAGGGTGATAAAGGTCATAGCGTCAGTCCAGTTACTTGGGTCAAGCAGCCAAGGTCTACACACCAGATTGAGCTCTTCACCTTTCTCGGTCTCGCCTGTCACTACTACTGCCACTTTTGCGGCTACCATCGGCATATCTAGGACCATTACCATCTTAAAAGACGCTTGAGGATAGAATGACGCCTTGAGAAGCAATATGAGCTGGTCGGCTAACATTTGGGATATAGAATCAATTGCCATGGTACTGGAAAATTGAAAAATGATCAATTTTGCTATCTTTGATTTAGGTACCGACGGTGTCAATCTTACTGATGAGTAACTAGAAGGTATGTGTAAAGCGTATTGTATTTTTCGCCAGCTTTACGAGGTCGAATGAAATGAGGTTGAGTTCGACTTCTGCTTGTGGCTATGCTTAAACGGTCCCGTCTATCCGTCCGATAAACGGGTTTGGACCGATTTTATCCGTGTGGCTGTGTATTTTTCTTTGTCTTTGTATCTACCTTTCCTTTCTCTTCTCACTCGTACTCAACTCTTACTAACTGGTTCTCCTTTCCAGTTATATGACCTCGGCCCAGAATTAAACCTCAACTCTACCTTCCCCTACGGCTGGGAGCCCGACGTCGACGGCTTCCGCGGCCACATCTTCGTCTCTTCAACAAACATTGCATCTACAGGCCCTGATGGTCAAACCTACCCCTCCACCTCCGAACTCCTTGTCCTAACCATAAAAGGCGCCTCTGGATCGGTGGAGGCCCAACAATGAAGAAAAAGACAGATTAAGCGACATTTTGTTATTTTCATGTTGTTGTGCTAGAGTAGGACCGACTTGCAGTACGGTTTGTCCGTTGGGCTTAATAATACAGAAGGGAGTTTTGTGTGTAGACAGGGATGTCTGGAGGTGTCGACAGAGGAAAGTTTGTTTCGTAGTGTTGGGTCAGTGAGTTGATTTCTTTGTTTAGCTCTGTCTGTCTCTTTGTCTCTTTTCCATTGACACATCATCCGCAGAACCTCTACAACAACCTAACCCTTCTCTACCCCCACTCAACAATCTGGATTACCGGCCACTCTCTCTTGGTGAAGCTCTTGCTTAACACTCTTTCCACCAAATTTGGTCAACTGACTTGGAGAGTCATCATGATGAGGGTTTTGAGACGGATATAAGGGTTTCAGGCGAAAGGGCGGGACTTTGAATACATGTCTCATGTCTTTTAGACAATTGGGTTTGTCTCTTTTTCTCTTTCTCGTGCCTTCTTTTTCTTCATCTGTCCGTTTATCTTGCTAGCTAACCAAATCTCCATCTACAGATGATTCTATGAGTATAGCACATTGGCACCATTATGACACTATGATACTCCTAAGGTCCAAGTCTGAGTTTTGGTGTGAAGGAATAATGGGAGGAACAATGGGATTGGGTACAGATGTATTGTAACAACATCGGATAGGGATGGGATGGGTTAGGAGGTATGAGCCAGCCATGATCCTCAAATCAAAGAGTTCAATATGTCAGGAATTGGCTGGACATTTAAGGAGATAGGATGAGATGTTAGTAAATAGGATAAACAGAACACCTGTACACTATATTGTACTGTAGTATCTTAACTTCATTAAGATGTTCAGGATTCAGGATCAGGTTCTTGTTTCAGACTGCAGGATTGTTAACATGGTCCAACCAGTGGGTGCTAGCTATTCAGCCTGAAGTAAACCTGTGGCCTCGTCTTCACCACGCACAGCGTTGGCCCACATCCCTTTCATACCAGTTCAAGCCAGTTACAAGTAATTTTAAAATACTGATGCAACAAATGCTCATGTAAATACTAACAAATATCTACCTTGATATACTGGGAGATTAATGAAACACTACTCACCATGTGCCAGTGGTTCTGAATGCTAGTGGACAGTGAAACTAGGAAATGATGATAAATCT
Organism: Tetrapyrgos nigripes; assembly: GCA_013368315.1. NCBI lineage: Eukaryota > Fungi > Basidiomycota > Agaricomycetes > Agaricales > Campanellaceae > Tetrapyrgos > Tetrapyrgos nigripes. Next base: position 413,703 of record JAACJM010000042.1, read on the forward strand.
AGTTGCTCATATCCTCTGGAAGTTTGTGGAAAGTTTCAAGTGACCTGGAAATGAACAGCAGCAGCTCAAGGATGCACAACCATCACTAGAGAAACAAAGCAGCAAAATTCATAAGAAATAAGAGGATCCTGAAAGCCCTCGTAAACACCCCAGAAACCGTGTAATAAGCAAGTACTAGAGTGAGACACAGTCTCTCAACATTGCATAGCAAAATTCGGGACAAACAGTGCAAGATACTCCCCTCCACACATGTGCAACAGCAAGAGAGTGGTACCCCTTCTGAGACACAGCACACTTTTGAAGAGGAGCAATGTGTATATTGCAGACTATGATGTTCAAAGTATGGCAGCCAAAGTGTTAAAAAAATAAAATTCCGATGTTATGAGTCTGAATGTTATTGAGGCTCGTTCTTTATGGTACCTTTTTTTTCATTATTTAAGCGGTGGTTTGGCTTTGTTTGGCATCACTGCATCCACCTGGGCTCCTGTATCCCATTAAGCGGTGGTTTGGCTTTGTTTGGCATCGCTGCGTCAACCTGGGCTCCTGTATCTGTTAAGCAGTGGTTTGGCTTTGTTTGGCAGCACCACATCTCAATCTGGGCTCCTGTGTCCCATTAAGCAGTGGTTTGGCTTTTTTTGCAGCATCACGTCAACCTGTCTCAACCTGGGCTCCTGTGTCCTGTTAAGCGGTGGTTTGGCTTTGTTTTGCAGCACCACATCAACCTGGGCTCCTGTTCCTGTTAAATGGTGGTTTGACTCTGTTTGGCAGCACTGTGTCTATGTGGGCTCAGCCTCCACTTCCTTTTAAGCAGCGGCAGCATCTATCTGGGTTCTACCTTCATTTAAGTAGTGGCTTGTTTGCATCCAGCCTGGTCAACTCATCTGTTTCTGTTCATGCTTGTGTCAAGAAATTTTCATTGCCAGTACCCCCTACTTTGGCATTACAATGTTACAGTACTACTCATTCACTCACTAATTTCCATTTGACCCATCTTTGTGTTTGTCTCCAACTCCATTTCCATCCAGTTGCCAACCCTTCTCTTGAGTCTCTTACCTCGCACTTCTTTCATTTTGTCTTCCTCCTTCGATGCAGCTTCTATGGCCTGCAATGTGATTCTTGTCAGATGCAGCTAATACCTTTGCATTTGACTGTCTTACCTTGTCTGTGAAGAGCCTGTTCACCAAGGTGATTGAGCACAACACGACACATGTCTTGTACTGTTGGTTGTATCTCTTTCCCATTGGCACCAACATCACCATAAACTGTACTTCTACTACATCACCACGTCTGAATTTGGTGGGCTGCACGTTGGTGAACCTGTTATTGGAAAAGGAAAGTGATTCAGACTATTGAAACAATTGATATGTAAGACAGTGACTCACTTCCATTCTCCATCTTCCATCTCTCTCATTTCTGAGTACTTGACCCTATTTTCCTCCATATGTGTGTAATCAGTTCCCACCAGCTTTTCTAGTATCTTGTTGGGGTCCACCTCCCTTGTGAGGTCCAGAGCAGGCTGAAAGGGTGTGAGTGTGCGAGACATGAAGTACCTGTTGGACAGATGCAGCACCAGTCCCTCATAGTACCTGTTGTTGATCGCGTCATTCTCCAACACTGCTTTTTCATCTACATTGCATTTGAGGTAGCTCTCGATTTTTTTGATGCCCTCTAGAGCCTTGGTGAACTCTTCAATGTTCATGCTGCTTAGCATTATACCCCGTTTCAACTGTGGAGTTCTCACTTTTCTGTTGTCTATGTCAGTGTCCCATGCAGACAGGCGTGAAGGGAGGAAAAATGGAAAAGTGGTGCGGATTTATATATGAGAAGGACATATATATGTAGAGAGAGAGAGAGAGAGAGAGAGAGATGTAGGCGCTATTTGAGAAGCACTGTTTCACTCACTTTCCTAGGACTTTGGTGAATGGTGGTAAATCCTTGGTGACAATGATGCCTTGGATCGACACCACTAGTTCCTCAGGTTGAGGACCTGTTTTCACCATTCTCCAGGCTTGTGGGACACCTGCATACACTGCTGTGTACATGTCTTTCCAGTCTTCATCCTGTATGTTCCCATTATATCCATGACCATGCTGATTCAATCACATTGTGAACGTACCTCAGCAAATTTGGCTGCATTGTCTGTTGCATATGCGGCATTTCATCTCTTCTCAATGAATGTCTTCAGGAATGTCTCTGTCTTGTAATGACTCTGCTGCTACACTCACAAGCTTCTGGAATGTTGTAGTGATTGTTCATGGTGGAGAGAGAGTAAGTTGGTCTTTTTCTCCCATGTCTGTCTGTGATATACCTTGATCCTCCCCGTTTCTGTCTCTATTTGTGGCTTCTTTATCTGCTGCTTCTTTTTTGATCTTGGCTGTCTAAGTCTCTGTTACCTGTTGAGTTCTTCACAACCAGTGGTCTTTGTATGTTCACCTTCCCTTCCTCTTGTTGTATTTTTGAAGCAGTTTTATATTGCCAGGCATCATAATGAGTGCTCGCAATGTATAGGCAGTGAGTATGGTTGCTCTCTTGATGTTCACAACTCTGCCTGAATTGTGGTGTCTGTGGGTCCTTCTTTGTCATACTCTTTATGTGCTGCTCCTTATTGCTAATTCGTCTCTGCTAGCTTGTTCCGCCTATTGCACATAGTTGTCTTACGGTCATTTGGTTTTGACTGTTCCCTATCCCCATTTCTTTTTGTTTTTTCCTTCTTCTTCAATAGTGATCTGTAGCTCACCTCACCCAAGCCTCATGTGTTGTTATTATTATTTTTTGCTTTGACTCCATAATTGTTGGTCTTTCTTTTATGTATGCTTGGTCTTGGTGATCTGCCACTGTATGTTCAAATGTGTCTAGTCAATTTCCTGAGATATACATTTGTGCCACATCCAGCTTTCCTTTCTCTCTTTCTCACCTCTCTTTCTGTTCTCTCTTGATTTTTTCTCTTTCTTTTTTTCACCTTTGTTCTGTCTAGTGGTCAGAAAAAAGAAGTAGTCCTACAAAGGCTGATATGTCAAGGTTCACCAGGCATAAGTCCAAATCCAAGGAGGAGTCCCCTGTCCACAAACCCAAAGCACTTCTTCCCTTCAATGATTCCTTCCCCTCTTTTTTGAATCCTGAATATTGATTTCACACCTTTCTGTCTGTGTTCTTCCACAGTCCCCATTTACAATGGGGTTCCAGATGGCAAAGCCTCTAAGCAAGGGTTTTTTTCTGGTGCGGATGACACTGGGTGCAAATACTTGTAAATCCTCTGCTTTACTGAGGTTTTACAAGAGTATTACACCAAGCCAATCAATATGTAAGACTCCTTGTCATACATTAGTATTACAAGAGACAGAAAAAATTAGAACAACCTTGTATGACCATTGTAAGTCACAAAGAAATACCATGGACTTTCAGTGTGACTTGCTGTCACTGTATACCCTTGGTGGATATACTGTGGAATTACACAGGAATTTCAGAGTGACTTTTTGTCACAATATGTCATGTAGTAAGACACATAGGAAATACTGGAGTATTTCAGTGTGACAGATAATCACAGTATGACAAACAGTAAGGCAAGAGAGATTTACAAAGGACTTACAAGGAAGCAAAATCTGCAGGAAATTTACAAAGTGACAATCAAGTCACAGTAATACACTTGTAAGACTAGCTGTATTATGAAGGAATTACAAGAAACATTTGCTACAAACACAGGTAAATCCTCAGCCTTACTGGAGTATTACAAGAGTATTATGGAGAACCAATCAATATGTAAGTTGGCTTGACTTACAAGTGTATTACAAAATAGACAAAAAATGAGGACTATTCTGAAAGACCATTGTAAGCTGCAAGGACATACCATGGACTTTCAGTGTGAGGCTTTGTCACAGTATAGCATTGAAGAGCATACTTTTTTGTCACAGTATGTCTTGTAAAACAGAACTGAAATACCAGGGTATTTCAGTGTGAGATAATGTCACAGTAAGACAATTTGTAAACCAAGTAAAATTTACAGAGGACTTACCAGAAGGTAGAACTTGAAAATCTTGGGTAAGACTGCTCGATCGTTACTGCAAGCACCAGGGTTCGAAGGTTGGGGCAGTCTTGGAGATACAGGAGAAATTGCGGATGGTTCAAGGGATGTCTGATCAGGATTGGAAAGGTGGTCTGGCTGCATTTTTGGAGATGTTGGATAACGCAGATAAGGAAGAGGATGAAGCAGTTGTCAGGGGAAAGAAAAACTCAGATGAGTCTTCGAATGATAATAACATTCCCCTCCCACTCAATGATCCATCCTTTCCAAACAAGAAGGCGGCCAAGGACGATGACACAGAATACCCCTGGTCCAGTGGCAATCTGTTGTCTGCGGTTGCTATGGACGATCTTTCCCCTATCTGTTGTCAGACTTTATGTCTCCTCTCCAAAAACCTCGAGGATCCGAAGAAGGCTCTTCATTCTCTCCTATCATCCCCCCTTTGCCTGGATCTTCCTGAATCCGAGCTCAAAGCTATTTTGCTCAGCAAACCAGTCAACCTTGATGTGGTTTTCACCTCTTTGTACTCTAACATGTACACGGAGGATCGAATGGAAGATCTTGCAGACGGAATTCAGATCAGATTTGGGAATCAGGTACCATCAAAGCAGATCACCGACTCCAATGAATGGGGTGTTGTATGGCACAAAGTCAGGACTGCTTATGCTCGCATTTTCCTCACCTTGAGGCAGACGTCAAGGCCTATGGGGAATACATTCACCAGCAGTTGGCATCTGTCAAGAAACCCTTCTACTCCAGGGTCATTCATTTTGACAAAGCAGTCCACTTCCAAGTCGCCAATTCCCGCTCCATCCGTTTCATTGATTTCAGCCTTTTCTCTGATCTCAGAGAATCCCATATCAGCGACACAGGATCACGTCAAAGAGGCTCCCCAAAAATCGAATCGTACGACACCTACCAAGTCCAGAGTCCCCTGCAACAATTGGAACATGGGATTTTGCACAGCTTCTGCGAGCACTTGCACTCGCCTACATATTTGCAATGTTTGCGATCTTCCTGGCCATAAAGGTCCTAAATGCCCCCTCCTTCCTAACAAATCTACACCTCCCTCTTCTACACTTCCCTCTAAACCTCCCCCATCCAATGTTCCTGCCCATCAATAATTCTCCTTTCTTTCTCATATTTTTTATTCTTGATGCCCGCATTTTGATATGGACTTTCTCTTCTAATTTCTTCATGTTTCTTTATTCTATTTTGGCCCTCTTTCATGATTTTTATGTTTGCCTGATGGCTGCAGCGACAATTGCTAGACCCCCTTGATGGACGCTGGGGGTTATATTTAAATGATCTCCATTTCACCAAACTCCAGGCAGCCTGTTCGTGAGCCCTGGAGTTTGGAGAAGTTAATTCACGAACGTTCTATTTGCCTGGGTTTTTCAATTGATACTTCTTCTTCTTCTTCTTATTCTTCTGCTTTAAATTCCTACCTTACATTCTGCAAGATCCACAATTTCCCCATTTCCCCTACTCCTGAGAACCTCAGCATGTATGCTGTCTTTATGTCCTCCCACATTAGTCTCCGATCCGTCAACAACTACCTCTCCAGTATTGCCAGTGAACTTGAGGTACATTACCCCGAGGTCCGTCAAGCCTGGAATTCGTCCCTGGTCACACGCACGATGACCGGTTGTCTACGACGATGGGGTTCTCCTGTCAAAAGAAAGCTTCCCCTATCTCATGACCAACTCCACATCATCATCAATTCCCTCTCCTCTTCCCAATCCCACGATGACTTCCTCTTTAAAGCGATGGTATTGACAGGCTTGCATGGTTTGCTTCGTTTGGGGGAGATCACAGATCCCACAAACAAGCGTTTAATCAATCGCCGCAAAACCATGATGTGGCATTCCGTTGATATTACCAATCCCAACCAGTACTCCTTTTTCTTGCCAGGACATAAAGCAGACCATCTCTTCGAGGGTAACCTTGTCATTGTCCAATCCACCAACCGTCCATCCAACCCCACTCCACATTTCCTTTCTTATCTCGATTCACAAGACGAACTCTTTCCACTGTGTCCAGAACTTTGGATCCTATCTAACGGCAAGATCCCAACGCGAGATTGGTTCATCAAGTGATTAAAGATGCTTCTTCCTGATGCGAATATCTCTGGTCATTCGATGCGTGCTGGAGGAGCCACTTCAATGGCACAAGCTGGGGTTGCGCTGCACCTAATCCAGGCGGCAGGACGTTGGAGCTCTCATACATTCGAGATTTATATTTGTAAGAATCCAGTTGTCCTTCATTCTTTTCTTTTTGGACAACTGGCTCATTAAAGTTCATGTTCACCCCTCTGTTGCTGTTTCAGGGCATTGGGCTTTTCTTTATTTTTTTCCTTGTCATCATTTTTGTGGTTGTTTACATTTAACCTCTTCTGATTATCGTCCCAACTCCACTTTGATCCTTTCCAAAATTAAAAAAAAAAAATCTTTCCCTTCCCTTCCCTCCCTCTTCTTAGCTCCATAGCCCTCTTCTTCATCCCAATGTCATTTCTTGTATGGGCGGCCTCTTGGGGTCGTTGCAATCCACCTATTATTCCATGTCTGATGTCCTCTGACTCACGTTAGAAGACGCAGCAATTAGTCGTGGTTAATGTTTACTTTAATATAGTCTAATTGTGAGTACTTCACAGAGTCTCGCATCCCCCACTCCTCTCAGTCTCCATCCTTTCCTATCCTCCATCTTGGTTCGTACATCTCATTGAGATCGGGCCCTCCTTACTAGCAGTTTATGATCTGATCACAATTCAGTGAAACTGCTAGTCTCCTAACATCCACACATCTTCCTCTCACATCCGTCCCAAACATCCTTGTGCCACACGTTGCATCTATTTCATATTCTCCTTCACTTACTTATATACTTTCCCTTCTTACTATATTTTCCCTTAGTTTATCTCTCGAGTGAGCAGCGAGTGAACGAGAGAGATAAACTAAGGGAAAATATCCCTTCCCACCCTCTTTTCAAATTCTTACCTGAGTAGAGGCAAACTTTTCTTGACGAGAGGCGTTCTCCCATGTGGTTTACTCCCGCAGGTTTTTACTGTTACCCTACTACGGACATTGTAGTATACTTAACTTACTAAAATGTTGTAGTAAGCCCTCTTCTTCATCCCAATGTCATTTCTTGTACGGGCGGCCTCTCGGGGTCGTTGCAATCCACCTATTATTTCATGTCTGATGTCCTCTGACTCGCGTTAGAAGATGCAGCAATTAGACTGAATTTACAGAGGGACATCTGTGTCAGAGTAATACCCTAGAAAGACTTGTGATTTTACAAGGGAATTACAAGATGCAGGTTTTAAAAGTCTATCTCGTAAGTCTCTGGGAAAAACCTGCATGCTAAATGGAGAATATACAGTGTGACAGACTGGTCACAGTAAGACACTTGTAAGTCACAAGACATTACAATGACTTTACTGAAAAGTGACTATTTTGTAAGTCATCATGTATATCCAATGGACTTACAAGAGACTTGTTGGATGGATTTGCAGTGCATGTCAATTAAGTAATACAGAAGGGCTTACTGAAAATTTACAGGATGTAATACAATGAATTCATTCAACCAGGTTAATTAAATTTTACTAAATATAAATAGACAGCTCAGGCTGGACAGGAAAAGGGCAGACTACTGTGTCTGCCTTGTCATCTTTGTCTGCTCAGTCTGTTACATCTGCCCCATCTGCCCCATCTGCCTGTCTGCCTTGTCTATGCCTTGTCTGCCTTGTCTGCTCTGTCTGCTCTGTCTGCCTTGTCTGCTTCGTCTGCCTTGTCTGCCCTGTCTGCTCCATCTGCCTTGTCTGCCCTGTCTGCCTTTTCTGCCTTGTCTGCCCTGTCTGCCCCATCTGCCTTGTCTGCTTCGTCTGCCTTGTCTGCCTTGTCTGCCTTGTCTGCCTTGTCTGCTTTGTCTGCCTTGTCTGCTCTGTCTGGCTTGTCTGCCCTGTCTGCCTTGTCTGCTCCATCGCTTTGTCTGCCTTGTCTGCCTTGCCTGCCTTGTCTGCTTCATCTGTGTTGTCTGCCTTGTTTGCCCCATCTGCCCTGTCTGCCTTGTCTGCCCCATCTGCTCCATCTGCCTTGTCTGCCTTGTCTGCTCTGTCCACCTTGTCTGCCTTGTCTGCTCTGTCTGCCTTGTCTGCCTTGTCTGCCTTGTCTGCTCTGTCTGCCTTGTCTGCCTTGTCTGCCTTGTCTGCTCTGTCTGCCTTGTCTGCCTTGTCTGCCTTGTCTGCCTTGTCTGCCTTGTGTGCCTCGTCTGCCTTGTCTGCTCCATCTGCCTCGTCTGCCTCGTCTGCCTCATCTGCTCTGTCTGCCTTGTCTACCTTGTCTGCTCTGTCTGCCTTGTCTGCCTTGTCTGCCTTGTCTGCTCCGTCAGGCACAGATGAGGCAGACGGCGCAGATGAGGCAGATGGCACAGACGAGGCAGACGGCACAGACAAGGCAGATGGCGCAGATGAGGCAGATGGCGCAGACGAGGCAGATGGCACAGATGAGGCAGACGGCGCAGACGAGGCAGATGGCGTAGACGAGGCAGACGGCGCAGACGAGGCAGACGGCACAGACGAGGCAGACAGTGCAGATGGAGCAGACGGTGCAGATGAGGCAGACGGCACAGACGAGGCAGACAGCACAGACGAGGCAGACAGAGCAGACAGAGCAGACGAGGCAGACAGAGCAGACAAGGCAGACAGAGCAGACAGAGCAGATGAGGCAGATGGAGCAGACAGAGCAGACGAAGCAGACGGTGCAGACGAGGCAGACAGAGCAGACAGAGCAGACGAGGCAGACAGAGCAGACGAGGCAGACAGAGCAGACAGAGCAGACGAGGCAGATGGAGCAGACAGAGCAGACGAAGCAGACAGTGCAGACGAGGCAGACAGAGCAGACAGAGCAGACAAGGCAGACAGTGCAGCCGAGGCAGACAGTGCAGACAAGGCAGACAGCGCAGACGGAGCAGACGGTGCAGACAGAGCAGACGGCACAGACAGAGCAGACGGCGCAGACAGAGCAGTTGGCGCAGACGAGGCAGACGGCACAGATGAGGCAGACGGCACAGATGAGGCAGACGGCACAGACAAGGCAGACGGCGCAGACAAGGCAGACAGCACAGACAAGGCAGACAGAGCAGACGAGACAGACGGAGCAGACAGAGCAGACGAGGCAGACGGTGCAGACAAGGCAGACAGCGCAGACGAGGCAGACAGCGCAGACAAGGCAGACAGCGCAGACAGAGCAGACGGCGCAGACAGAGCAGACGAGGCAGATGGCACAGAAGAGGCAGACAGTGCAGACGAGGCAGATGGCACAGACAAGGCTGACGGCACAGACAAGGCCGACGGCACAGACAAGGCCGACGGCACAGACAAGGCCGACGGCACAGACAAGGCCGACGGCACAGACAAGGCCGACGGCACAGACAAGGCCGACGGCACAGACAAGGCCGACGGCACAGACAAGGCCGACGGCACAGACAAGGCCGACGGCACAGACAAGGCCGACGGCACAGACAAGGCCGACGGCACAGACAAGGCCGACGGCACAGACAAGGCCGACGGCACAGACAAGGCCGACGGCACAGACAAGGCCGACGGCACAGACAAGGCCGACGGCACAGACAAGGCCGACGGCACAGACAAGGCCGACGGCACAGACAAGGCCGACGGCACAGACAAGGCCGACGGCACAGACAAGGCCGACGGCACAGACAAGGCCGACGGCACAGACAAGGCCGACGGCACAGACAAGGCCGACGGCACAGACAAGGCCGACGGCACAGACAAGGCCGACGGCACAGACAAGGCCGACGGCACAGACAAGGCCGACGGCACAGACAAGGCCGACGGCACAGACAAGGCCGACAGAGCAGACGAGGCAGACGGAGCAGACGAGGAAGATGGAGCAGACGAGGCAGACAGAGCAGACGAGGCAGACGAAGCAGATGGCACAGACGAGGCAGATGGAGCAGACAGCGCAGACGAGGCAGACGGTGCAGACGAGGCAGATGGAGCAGACAGTGCAGATAAGGCAGACGGTGCAGACGAGGCAGACAGAGCAGATGAGGCAGACAAGGCAGACAGAGCAGATGGCGCAGACAAGGCAGACAGAGCAGACGGCGCAGATAAGGCAGACGGAGCAGACGGTGTAGATGAGGCAGACGGAGCAGACGGCGCAGACAAGGCAGACAGAGCAGATGGCGCAGACAAGGCAGACGGAGCAGACGGTGTAGACGAGGCAGACGGAGCAGACGGCGCAGACAAGGCAGACAGAGCAGATGGCGCAGACAAGGCAGACGGAGCAGACGGTGCAGACAAGGCAGACGGAGCAGACAGTGCAGATGAGGCAGACAGAGCAGACGGCGCAGACGAGGCAGATGGAGCAGATGGCGCAGACGAGGCAGACGGAGCAGACAGCGCAGACGAGGCAGACGGAGCAGACAGCGCAGACAAGGCAGATGGAGCAGACGGCGCAGATGAGGCAGACGGCGCAGACGAGGCAGACCGCGTAGGCGAGGCAGACAGTGCAGACGAGGCAGACAGAGCAGACGGCGCAGACGAGGCAGACTGAGCAGACGGCGCAGACGAGGCAGACGGAGCAGACAGTGCAGACGAGGCAGACGGAGCAGATGGCGCAGATGAGGCAGACAGCACAGATGAGGCAGACGGCGCAGACGAGGCCAAGACAAGGCAGACAAGGCAGACAGGGCAGATGGGGCAGACAGGGCAGACAGGGCAGACAAGGCAGATGGGGCAGACAGGGCAGACAAGGCAGACAGAGCAGACAAGGCAGACGGAGCAGAGATAAACCAGACAGGGCGAACAAAGCAGACAAGGCAGATAGGGCAGATGGCACAGATGTAACAGACTGAGCAGACAAAGATGACAAGGCAGACACAGTAGTCTGCCCTTTTCCTGTCCAGCCTGAGCTATCTATTTATATTTAGTAAAATTTAATTAACCTGGTTGAATGAATTCATTGTATTACATCCTGTAAATTTTCAGTAAGCCCTTCTGTATTGCTTAATTGACATGCACTGCAAATCCATCCAACAAGTCTCTTGTAAGTCCATTGGATATACATGATGACTTACAAAATAGTCACTTTTCAGTAAAGTCATTGTAATGTCTTGTGAATTACAAGTGTCTTACTGTGACCAGTCTGTCACACTGTATATTCTCCATTTAGCATGCAGGCTTTTCCCAGAGACTTACGAGATAGACTTTTAAAACCTGCATCTTGTAATTCCCTTGTAAAATCACAAGTCTTTCTAGGGTATTACTGTGACACAGATATCCCTCTGTAAATTCAGTGTAAATATGAGCAGTCTTATCCAAGATTTTCAAGTTCTACCTTCTGGTAAGTCCTCTGTAAATTTTACTTGGTTTACAAATTGTCTTACTGTGACATTATCTCACACTGAAATACCCTGGTATTTCAGTTCTGTTTTACAAGACATACTGTGACAAAAAAGTATGCTCTTCAATGCTATACTGTGACAAAGCCTCACACTGAAAGTCCATGGTATGTCCTTGCAGCTTACAATGGTCTTTCAGAATAGTCCTCATTTTTTGTCTATTTTGTAATACACTTGTAAGTCAAGCCAACTTACATATTGATTGGTTCTCCATAATACTCTTGTAATACTCCAGTAAGGCTGAGGATTTACCTGTGTTTGTAGCAAATGTTTCTTGTAATTCCTTCATAATACAGCTAGTCTTACAAGTGTATTACTGTGACTTGATTGTCACTTTGTAAATTTCCTGCAGATTTTGCTTCCTTGTAAGTCCTTTGTAAATCTCTCTTGCCTTACTGTTTGTCATACTGTGATTATCTGTCACACTGAAATACTCCAGTATTTCCTATGTGTCTTACTACATGACATATTGTGACAAAAAGTCACTCTGAAATTCCTGTGTAATTCCACAGTATATCCACCAAGGGTATACAGTGACAGCAAGTCACACTGAAAGTCCATGGTATTTCTTTGTGACTTACAATGGTCATACAAGGTTGTTCTAATTTTTTCTGTCTCTTGTAATACTAATGTATGACAAGGAGTCTTACATATTGATTGGCTTGGTGTAATACTCTTGTAAAACCTCAGTAAAGCAGAGGATTTACAAGTGTTTGCACCCAGTGTGACTGGAAAAAGTTGATGTCCTTGTCACAGTTTGAGACTGTAGGTGGTGAAATACCTAAAGGTCACATTTGCACTGTAGGATTCACCATTTCCCATTGGGATAATTTTCTGAAGCACCTTAACTTGTCCTACATCATCATTCTTGCTTGCCCAGATATGGAGAAGGATGTTCCTGATCTTGCTGACTCTGGTGTTGAGATTGAATCCTCTCAGGCTGTTTAAGACATACATATGAGTCCTGCAGCACCTCATGTCAATCGATTTTCAGTTTTTGTGTGCCACTCTCACTAGCTTATCTAATAGTTTAATGAGCCCTCTATCATCCTGTTAAGTTATGACATCATCAATTCAAATCATTGGATAGTAAATCTAGCTTATATAATAGTTTAACAATGCCCCTAGCATATCATTAAACTATGACATCATATTCTTTGATCTGATATCACCTCTATGTTGACTGTCTGTTGGAAACTCTTGTGGATGGTGGTACATTGTTTTGTTTGGAAAACAGGGACCCAGTACTTCCTTAGCTCTACCAAGTACCTCAGCATGGACTGGTGGCTTCTTACTTGCTGGAAGCCCAACGAGTCAAGAGGATCCTGGTCTACCCTGTGAACAGAGGGGATAAGGATCTGGCAAAGGAATTTGATGACTATGCCACCAAGCACTTACATGTCCCAAAAGGTCCTGATTCTGTGATGGCTGCTATAGGTGTGCACTTTTATTATTGGTTGTATGTCCAAAAACCTCACTAACAGTTATTGCATTGGTTATGTCAGGGCAATTCAAGTTTTTGCCAGGAGACATTCCGTTTTCCAGGGATTTGTCCAAAGTTGGAGGCAGGGTAGAGAATTCAGACATGTTACAGTTTTATATCACCAATGTGTGTGTTATCATTTATCTCTTTCTATACTGGCCTCTGATCATGTCTTACCCCTAAATATGGCAGTTTACATGAAGACGAGGATGTAGTAACTGCCATGGCCAATTTGCAAGACTGTTTCTTGGGTCCTCGCAATACTTGAATGGAAGCGGGGGTTGAGTTTGAGAGGGACAAGGCATGAGCCATTCAGGTTCAAGGTGGCCATGCATATTCCATTGTGATGAGCATGCAGAAGCCTCACAATGTTGCAGGGCCCTGTGTCAGTTCCAAATTTACTGGGGATGACAGTGATGATCCTAACTCCCAGCTGCGACAAGATTTGTTGAAGGTGTGTCTAGTGTATATGTTTATCACACTACCCTTCTCTGTTTCACAAAGACTACCACCACCAGTGGAATCAACATATTTAGGGCTATCACACCTGACCTGTATGATATCTTTGACAACTGCACAGACCTTCACAATACTCCTTGTATGGGCTGTGACAGGAACTGTATTTGGTCAGGTTGTCAATGAAATCTTGCTACACCTGTCTCAGCTGAATTTACCCAATTGATTTTGATTTGAGCCTTACCTTTTGGTTACACAGTCGATGGTCTTGAGGAGCTTGGTCCACTTTTTGGTGCAAAACATTGGGATAGAGGTGACTCTGTTCCAAAGTTTATGAAGATTTCCGCATTTCCAGATTATTGTGTCAGGGAATGCCTGTTATGATCAGAACAAACCAGGCAACAGAACTTTGTATTATGAAGGGCCAGGAGGGTGAGGTCTATGGTTGGACATCAAAACTGGGATCGAAGAGCCAACAAATGTTAGACACACTATTCATAAAGCTGAAGAAGCCACCAATGGATGTGTGCCTGGATGGATTGCCAATAGGGCTCCTATTAAATCAGATTGTGTTGGATTCAGATGCCATCCGCTCAGATGGGTGGTCTGCAAATCCCAATCCACATCCAACAGATGATTGCTGGATGAGTTCTGCTTCCCTTATATAGTATATCTATGATCACATGACATACAGATAAGATAAACAACATAGTGGTAGCCAAGTAATGCAAAAGAGTAACAGAAAATAAACTGAGGATATGAGCTGGAGAGAATAGAAAAGTATGTGTCTAGGTTTCAGACCTGACACCGTGCCTTCAATATTGGAGTGCCAGCATTCACAAAGCACTCAAACCAGTCAGCACTATGAAGGATTAATGCTGTCTGTTGAAGCCACACATACTACTGGTTGCGGCTGTTATCTATTTTTGTGTATTTCTCTACTCAGGAATAGTACTATATAGTATTTCTGAAACTTCCAGTGTTGGGCTTTCCATCTGCAGATTACCGTCAGATTGGTCAGATGCTATCTGTCAGATGGAGGAGGAGGAGGAGCACCATCCACATCCAAATCTGAAGCAGCAATCACTCAGATGGCACCAGATCATCCAATCCACTAGGAGCCCTAGTTGCCAAGGAATGTTGTTCCATTGACTTGCACTACTATACCTACAGTTATCACATTGCCAGATGGTTCTCTCTTGACGTTAAGTAGAAGCCAAATGGAAGTACTGCCTTGTTTTCTGTGTTGTGGTTAAGCCTTAAGCCTTAATTAACTTAAGGCCTTAAATAATTAACAATTTAAGCCCTAAAATCATCAGATTTTCACCTTAAGGCTTAATTAAGACTTAGTTATTTGACTGTGACCCTGCATTTGGGGAGTCTGGGCTTCAAAATAATACCATATGTCTTATTACAAGTGCACACATAGTCAGATGAGAGGATGGAAGATCACATAGCTTTGGAGTATCAGGAGAAAGCTTTGATAGTGAAGAAGTGTAGACAATTTTTTGTTAGTCCACCCTTAACTTGCCCTTAACTTGCACTTAATTAAGAACCATTATTAACTATTTAAGCCCTAACTTGTCTGAGTGGTCTTAATTAAGGCCTTAACCACACAACACTGCTTGTTTTGCCATGACTGATTATGCTTCACAAGGCAAGACAAGGGAATACAATCCAGTTGATGTTAACAACTGCAGAGACTACCATGGTATATACACTGCATTGTCAAGAAGTTCTACTGCAGCTGGTACAATTGTTCTTCAGGGATTCAATCCCAAAAAAATTACTGGAGGACTTTAGGGTGCTTTGAAACAGGAGTTTCAGGAATTAGAACTGTTGGACAACATCACAGCCAAATGGTATCATGGTAACCTCCATAAGAGTGTGTACAGTGAATGTCAGAATGAGATTGTCACTAATTTACTCAAATGGAAAGGTGAACACTACTGTCTTCCTAATGTTCACAGTGCAATTAAGTGTGGTCCCAAGTGTCCATTCAAGCAGCAGGACATAGAAGAAGTAGCCTAGAAAATCATAGAGGCTGAGAAAAAGAAGAAGGGAGATGGCAGTGAGGCTGAGCAAACAGGAAAGAGAAGATGGTGCTCCAGTGGCATAGACAGTAACAAACCACCCACCAAATGCACCAGAACGACTGGCAACAACCAGATGCAAATAGGACCAGTCTGGAGTGAGAACAGTTGTCCATATGACACTGTAGTAACCATTCTGTATTCAATGTGGAAGTTAGATCACACGAGATGGGTGCTTAACCCCAACCCTATGACAAATGACATGTTATTGGTGATGTCAGATGGATTCAGCGAAGTGAGCAACAGTAACAAATCACTGGAACAAGTGTGGGATGAGCTACAAATAAGCTTACAGTGCCATTGCCCAAACTCTTTTCCTTGGGGAGAGTATGTATTGGTTCATTCTGTGCTTGATGTTATACTAGAATGTTCAACAACAGTCATGTCTGGTATCTATATCTGCAGAGCTTCCCATATTTCCAATCGACCACTGAACAATCTCTCAAGCCTTCTCTTGTTACAGTCTAGAGGGTACACATCAATCAACAAATGGGTGAGCACTCCAAACGCTGTTCTGTACCTGACACAGCATGCTTGTGACAACAGACAGTGCCAAGAAATATTGGAGATAGACTACAGACTAATTCAAGCCCCTTGGATGTTAGCATTTGATCTGTCTGGCAGTGCAAGGTCAATAAACATTGACACTGAAATTTACGTGATCATCGCAGATACAAGGAGAAAATACATGCTGAGAGGTGTGATATACCATGGAAACAGGCATTTCACTGCAAGGATATTGGATGAAAGTTTCAGGGTCTGGTTTCATGACAGGGCCCTCAGTAAGAAAGCTATTTTCAGAGGAGATTTAAGAATGCGCGGTCTCAACATGTCTCAGTGTCAAGGAAAGGTCGCTGTTTGTGCCTTCTACACAGCGAGTACGGATGATTAAAAAAGGGGCTCTGGACTCATACACGCCAGTGAGAGCTTTGCTGGCCCACTAAGGCAAGTTTCTCAGAGTTGTCTGACTTCTCCAATTTCTATCCTGTCAAAAGTTCTCTGACTTTTGCGAGCTAATTTCCCACTAATTTCTGATCTGAGCTGAATCTGAGCCTTTTAGTTCCTAAAATGACTCATATGACTTTTTGTATGTTTTAAAACGTAAGCTAGGAATATAATTAGTGTCTGGGAGTGTCTGAGAGCTGTATAAGTTCTTCAAAAGCGCCTTGAGGAGGACGCGACTCCATGACAGCGCATGAGATCACAGCCACATGTGACCAGAAATCGCCCACATGCATGTGACATATGAGGCTTGTCATGACTTGCGCTGGCACATCTCTCTTCCTCTCCACATCGTCAACAGCGTCAATACGTTCTGTTTTTCTTGCTGACCGTACACATCCCCTCTCCTTCTCAGTTATAATGTGTGCGCTGGCGACTATTATTCCTCACTGCTGCTGCCCTGCATCCCCAAGCTATGGGGGCTATAGGTTGGATATCTTCAGGAGAATAGGTAGGGAATAGGGATGATGAGCGAAGCTGCAAGGGTACAATTTGGCTGGATAACTTTTATAGGGTTATCGTGTATATAGACCTATATAGTGAGCAAGGGGACAACTGGTGCCGTCAAACAGGTATGTATCCTGGAAATACTACGCTGTTTAGTATACCTAAAGTCAATGAAGTAATTTTCTACAATAATCGGACAAAGACTCATAAGTCAGACAACTCTAATATTGAAGTCGGAGAAAGAGTCATTGAAAGTCGGGTTTTATTTTTTTAACACTTTGACCGCCATATCACAGTGTCAAAGTGTTAAAAAAAATAAATTCCGAGTTGGCTAGACTTGTCCGAGTTGTAGATTGAGTGATGTCCGAGTTTCAGAACGAGCTGTCTGAACTGGACAGACAATTATCCGAGTTTCAGAGACAATCCGAGCTGCAGAGGTAGTTTTCCGACTTTGCATATGCCTACCCAGAACGAGTTGTCCCAGGACCCAGTTTCAGACGTGTTTTCCGAGTTCGAGCTTACTGAGTTTCGCAGCTGACCAAGAATATTGCCCTTCAAGGCTCCTGGGCTTCTGAATATCCTTTAAATGCGTCTCTAGGGCAATCCGCTTTGTTCAATTGTCGAAAAGGGATTTTGGGACGATGGGAAGTAGACGCGTCTCGCCGCGTAATCACGTGCGCAACATGTGATGTGAAATGTCCTCATTGCCGTCGCTTTGGCTTGGCTTTGGCTCCCACGTAACATCGTCGCTCTTGCCTTTCTCCATAATTTCTGAACCGGGAATGCTCTATGGCTAACGTACTCGTATATGCAAACTTCTTCAACATCTGCATGGAAGACTGGACACTTAATATAGCCCTTTGCAGGTCCTCAATGCGGACATTGAAGTTTCCCCAGTACCTCTTCTTTTTGTTATATTTCACCATGTCAACGTTCCCAACGACTCTCTCAGCGCTCTCAACACCACGACCTAAACAACGTCCATCAATGCTTTCTCACCACTCTCTCCTACCTCAACAACGTCAATCCCAGCAATACCGATCCAACAGAGGATTCAAAAGACTATACTCCCCAAGCCCTTGTACCAACGCTTTAGAAGGTGTAAGTGATATCTATTAGCTGGCTACCGGTACGCTGCACTCTCATCTGCTATCAGGACAGTATTACTTTTTCTGAGTACCGTTGTGGAGAAGGAGGACGAGGAACTGAGAAATCAGTCAACTTCAGAAGTCGGAAAACTTGTACTCGGAAAACTTTTCAACTCGGTAGGCTTGCTTTGGAACGCGGACATCACTCAACGCGCAACTCGGAGACATCTTATCAAACTCGGAATTTATTTTTTTAACACTTTGAACAACATAGCGGACACGAGTTTGAAGTACAGCAAAGAGGACTCAAGCGACAAGTGTACACACACTTGACCCGTCTGACCATCCGACAGTTCGATAGCCGCCCTTCCCTTCACTCACCAATCAATTACCAGTACGGCAGGACGATGTTCCTCATTCCTTTCCTCGGCAACATAGCCACCATTCCCCTTCCAATCATATAGGCCGTCGGGACCTATTCCCTCTCTGAACTTCCTGCAAAATCTTTGGCACCCACTCCTCCACCCACCCTTGCTCATTCAGATGATCTCGCGCCAGGCGGTACCCACCACCACAGACCTCCCACCTGGCGCCAAGCTTCGCCCCGAATCGTTTGCATGCCAAGATGACAGGATATACGAGGGTTACCGTAAGTAGATCCCGCATGCTAGGGTTGGACAGAGCTCTTGAGTAGCGATTGTCAGGCTTGACAGATACCCTGTTGTCTCTATATACAACATTGACCTGAACATCAACTTTTTTTGAGCCCTTGATACATATGGCGCGATGGATAGATTGAGATATAAAATCGAGATCCCAGCCGTATACGACCTGGTAAGCGCCTATTAGCAATATACTATGAAGCGACATTGACGTCAAGTGGGAGACGCACCTTTCGGTAACAAAACTCTTTCAGAGCATCTTCATAAGCGCAATAGTCCTCCGCCCACTGTCGAATACTCTTGGACGATCGCAAAGCCTCTGCACTGTGAAATTGTTGCGGAATGCCCGATACATCTTCTACTCCAGAACCTTTCACGACCCAAGGTGGTAAGCCTTGACGTATTCGACGTGACCACATGCTCCTCCATAGCCTCTTCTCACTCCTGGATGCCTCACGTCTTCTCCACCATGACCCTGACCCTGACCATCCTTTCTCTTCAACTTCGAGTACATCCCGCCCGCGGTAGGCAGGCTCATCATCCGCCACTGTCCAGTGTGTCACCTTACACTCAAGGTAATCATTCAGGGATACGAGGAAGTCAAAGTCGGTCACTGTCCCGTGGCCATGTTCTGAGCCATATTCAAAATGTGTTCCTTTGCAGTTTATGTAGACTTTGGGAGGAGTAGCCGATTGTTGGAGAAGGAATCGATACAAGGCCTCAGCTGTCAGGTTTAGAAAGAGGGTTAGGTCTAATATCTACGCCGAGGTGTGTCTGGTACTCACGATCGGTGTTTAGGTGACTATCATGCGACACGATATTCTCTTCGTAGTCAACTCTTTCCCATTCTGCACGGTACGGAGCAAAGTTTGGTGGAGGCTCGTCTATTTCGCTGAACGCTGGGAGGTGATTGTCGTTGCCCGAATCTTCAGCATCCTCAAAGTTGACAACGACCGGACTGTCGACATCAGTACTACTAGTAATAGTAGCGGTTGGAGACCGAGGTATGTGGATGAGTTGAGGGGTAAGCGTCGCTCTTAAACCAGTCGACGCCATTTCCAGTGGGTTTACGCTAGGCGGGAAGGGGAAAGTGTCAAGATTAGGCCCCAGGCTAGGAGATATATAGATAGTCGCTTTAAATGCGCCTGTAAGTACTTCTTCTCTGCCAAAAGGTTCCGACGCCACTGAGTCTTGATACCCGGGAAAGGCAGGTATGTAACCAAATCGACTCCTCAATGACACTGTGACCGTTGCCCTTCTTGTTCCAAGATCCGCAATGTTTCCCCTAAGTCAATGGAAAATCTTCACTGCATCAAAATCAACATCAAGAATCCATCGCTGTCTCTATCGCTGACGGAAAACTTGAACACAGCTAAGCATGCTGCATTGCGCCGGGGGTTCCAATGTGCCGTACTGTCCCATGAGAAGAGCAGGGCGTCAGTATACCTAATAATACCAAAATCGAGCTCAGACCGGATCCTTTGTGTGGGTTGAGTGAGGGAAAAGCTAGATGAGGCTTCTGCGGCGTTGAATGGACAATTGTCAGCAACAACGCTTTAAATACCTTCTATATTCTCGCTGCACATGATCATTGGGCAGCATGATGTCTAGAACTCAATGCAATCCCCCCGATGGCCTTGGTTTCGTGAGTAAGTAGCATTAGGCAGCAAGAAAAGCATCAGTTATCGTAAGATGAGAGACGATGATGATCTTACACCACGTCCTCAGGCTCTTGAACAGTATCCATTGTGCATCAGTGGCGTTTTTGCGTGTATAATATTGAGAGCGGCGTTGTCCTTAAACCCGTCCATAAGCGAAAGCCAGTAGACTAGAAGTATGCTTACCCGCTAAGATACGTGGGCACGGTGATTGCGGGAATGGAATTGGATTAATCTTGTAAGCACCATAGCGTCAAGAAAAATGATGTCAGGACTGAATCAATATATGGCCAGAACCGTTGAAAATGAAAGCACACGCACTAAGTAATATGGACGACAATCGTAGTAATTTTCTAGCGGGAGTCCTGGTCGGTGCTGATGGATGAAAACTACTGAAAGAATTTGAATTAACTCTCAGGAAGCCTATTGAGTCAAATGGACGCCATCTCAGTCCGAATTCTGACCGCCCTAACCGCGAGGATGATAATTCACTGGCGGCTCGCCGCTCTAGTGCCAGTTGAAAATGAGTCAGTACGTACTACCAGGCACTACGCACTGATATCACACTATTTTCATCAGAAGACTTGAAGAGTATTCCAATGACTGCGATTTCGCCCGAAAGAGACCCTGATCACATGGAGGGTATCTGAGGGTATCTGAGCCAATGAAAAGCTCATTCACAGGTGAATGAGCTTGGATGTCAGCGCCCATAATGCTGCATACAGACGCGGTAGGTTGCTCACCAACTGACGTGTTTGTAAACAACGGATTCCCAAACATTGGGACTCTCTGTACCTTGGAATGCTCTGACGAGGTCATATTCGTCATACGAACTTAATGTGATATGCAGGCCTGAGGTTTTCGTAAGGTCTGAGCGAGGTGAGATTTGTCGTAGAGTAACATTGACATTGAGTTTAGTTCTTTTGGTTCAGAAATCAGAGTCCGGCCAAGTCTAGACCCAGTCCAACCAGCACGTGAAGCGACGCGTTCCGGAACGAGCACGTGGATAGAACGTGAAGAGACGCGTCTCTCGAAGTTAGCACCTTGGGCGGCGTTGCATATTTCCAGAGATCTCTGTGCAAACTTAAATTTCGGATTTTTCAGTGCCATTTTTGCTCGCCCGGGTCTACTCTATATGGGACCGACTTAAGGCCGAACAGCCATATGGAGTAGCTCCGGCGCCGAGCATAAATTCGTCATTCCTGTTTGCCCAAAAGATCTTTCCAAATATGCATTGCCGCCCAAGGTGTAGCCGAACGATAATCGTGGACATTCGAGCTCATTGTGCTCCAGATTTAAAAGGCAATTCTTACTGGAAAATACTTATCAGAGCCTACAAATACAAAGTCGTTGCAGTGGCGAGTCTTTGGTATTTACACAATACTTAACGGTGAATATGATAACAGTCTGGTCTGATTTACCACTGCGTGTTCTGATGTCCTTCTCGGCTTCAACTTATTGAACTGTTAATCTTCCCCACCATCTTCATCTTCCCTTTTCTGCTCTGTTTCTTTGGCTTTCTTGATGCGATTCACAGCCAAAAGGGCACCTCCAGCAACGGCAGCTGCTGCTCCAAGACCTAAAATCACTGGTGAAGCTATGACTGCCGTAGCGCCGAAAGATTGGAAAGCAGAGAACAACCCCCCGGTCGCACCTCCGTAGAAGACGGACTGGATTGCAGCAGCAACAGACCCTGCGTCCATTGAAGTCATTAGTGACTCTAGAGAGGATTTCGTACGATAAAAACGCACCTGCAGCAACCCCACTAGAGGTGAACCCAATTGCATTAACCGCAGCGACCCCAATAGAAGGTACAACAGCAAGTCCACCGCCTGCAACGAGGCTTCTCCCTACAGCATTCCGTAGTCGGCGTGCGTCTTCATCATTGTCATCTACAATGAGCGAGTGGTACGTCGATGGGTATTTTCCGATCCAGGTCCCAGAAGCCCGAAGATAGTCGGAAATGAAGGTTCCCTTCCGTACCTTCCTAAATCGTTTGGATTTGCCGGCGATTGACCCGCCCTCCCTATTTGACTCTGAGTTGCCGTCTTTACCATGAAATACATATTTTTTGATTTTGTGTCATGGCGTGATTTCCTTTTCTGACGATGGTGAGGAGGAGGAGGAGGAGGAGGAGTGGTTTAGGCTGGGATCAAGAACTGATACGCCGCCGCAAGGAGAAGTCTCGTGCTGCCTAGTGTCCTTGTCTTCTTTCAAAGGACAGCGCTGGGATTGGACGTGAAGCTGCTGTCCGTCCTTTGTCTTCACCTTGATGTCTTTCTTTCATTTTTCTGTTTCATTTTCCTTCTTGTTTTGTTTTTTTCCGTCGCGTCATTCTGATCAACCGACTGGCTGGCAGGGTTCACGCCAGTCCTACGCTCCCAACGCTGCCAGCAGTGCCTCTGCACTCTCTTCTTTAAACCACTATACCTACATATCCCCATCCCCTAACTCTGCTCACCCGAATCCGTACCCGGCATTCCTAGCATTATTATAATATTATTAATTAATATCCGGCGGAAGAACCTGCGCCGCCGGTCAAACCGTATGCTTCTACTTCTTGGGCTTCTAGGCCCTGGATCGGATAATACCCATCGACACTGTACTCACAATGAGTGTCAACTTCCGCTCCAAAAAAACATTCAATAATGTTACATACCTGATGAGACCGACGACGACCGAACCCTGCCTTCTTTCAGAGCAATCAAAGCCTCTCTAAACATCTGCCAGGTCGTCATGTCGGATCGGAGGCCTTCGACTCTGTCTATGGTTTGCAGAAGTTGTGCGCGTAGTTCTTCAGTCAGAAAAGGCAGAGCCACGTCGACCCAGAGCTCTCCGTCCAAATCATAGGATATGCAACTTCTTTCGACAAAGTCTAGCCAGGCAAGCATGTCAAGCTGCTCGGAGTTTCCCGTTAAGCCTTGCTGCTGAGTCCAGTTGGAATGAATGTCTGTGATAACGTCTGGAAGTGAAGGCCGGGCCATTTGCGTTCGGTATAGAAGAGACCGCGATGGCTTTCGTTTCTTCGAGATGATAGTTGAAGAAGAGAAGAGACAAAGAAGAAAAGAAGAGACAAAGAAGCAACAAAGAAGAGTCTCAAAACGTCAGCAGGGGTCAACAACGCGGCAGTAGCCGGCAGGCCGCAATTCTGGGCAGCACGTGCTGGTTAAATTTGCCGGGTGACGGTTGGTGACGGCCCACTTTCGACTTCCACCTACATAGGGCTCTACGCGTCATAGCTCTCCCAACCACGCTGGACTTCTTTCCCATATCACCTCAGCGACTGTCACGTCCGGACCTACCAGTAACTGCAACGAAATTACACATACTCTTGCGTGGGCGGGCTACTAGCGGGCTGTTTACCTACTCCAGGATTCTTCCGTTGCAACGTCGTCTTTCTTTGCTGAACCATGCCAGGAACTCTCAGTTCATTTAGTAGAGTGAGTTTCTTTTGAACAGCTTTCCTCTGAATACTCTTCTAATGTGTGCATCCACGCAGCTCGTCAGACACGGACAGATATTGTGTATATACCCTGCTGCCTTTGAAGACGAGGAAGAGAGAAGTACGTAGTTCTGCCCTTCAAGTTTTCAGACTATGAATGGTGGTTTTAGTCGCAAATTACTCGATACCTGACGACCTGCTTTACGAAGAAGTGACGCTCACAACTTCGGACGGGATAGAACTGAAATGTTTTCTTTTGCGTACGGTTGCTAAGCAGAAGACAAGGGCCAAGTCTGGGGTAAGTGCTCAATCCATCCATCCAAGCTTCGTTTTGGCGACTTGTTCAATTGGACAATTTATCCAAATATGACAGGGCTCCGCTGAAGTACCGTCTGGATCGCAGTCTGGTGTCAGTCAAACATCTGGTCCTCGTGCTACTGTGATTGCGTTTCACGGTAATGGATATCACGTATGGCACCATGCATATTCAGGACAGAATTTTGTCAAAATGGGATGCGACATTTTGCTAGTGTCTTACCGAGGGTGCGTTAGTCTTGGTCTTTCAAGAATCTCAAATCATCTTCAGCTCTACTTACGTATCTGAAACTGACAGGTACGGGAATTCTAAGGGTAGACCTTCCGAGAAAGGTGAGAGTAAACTATCCTAATTTCGATGTTGTCCATCTCATGTCGAAATAGGTCTCAGAAGAGATGCTCAAGCAGCCTTGGAATATGTACTAGCTGATCCCGAGCTGTCAAAAAGTCCGATTGTGAGCCTTACCTTCTTTGGTCATCGCTGTCCGGCTGACATGATATTTCTACGAAGATCCTTCATGGACATAGCTTGGGTGGTGCTGTAGCGGTAAAGAAAACTCGTATTCCGAAGTTCTCTAGGTGACGAATGACCTTTAGGTTGCTCTGATCGCCAGAAATCCTTCGAAGGTGGGTTACTGTGGAAGCTTTAGACGTTCTCGACATGACGCAGAACTTCAGATAGCTGGTTTGATCCTCGAAAACACCTTTCTTTCAATACCTCTCGTTGTCAAAGATCTACCGGTACTCCGTCACCTTACTCCCTTCATACACCAAACCTGGGAATCCAGAAAACGAATATTGAAGGTACCCAGGACGACACCTATCATGATCATTGCGGGAAAGAAAGACCTGGTGGTGCCAGAAACACACTCGAGAGGATTGTGGAGGATCTCGAGACGAAGAGGGCTGGATATTGAGAGACCGAAGAGGACTAGCTTTGCATGTGGAGGAAAGCAGGAGTTGGATGAGGATAAACCTACTCGTACTGAATCCCGGGATGAAGAACGCAAAAAGGAAAGTGAAGGCGAAGATGGAAACCCTGAGGATCTGCAGAATGATATGTACTTGTGCATTCCTAATGGTACACACGGTGTGTCTTTTACTTTGACTCTAGTTCATCTGTTTTGTTCACTTTCCGTTAAGCGGATACTTGGACCTCTCCTGATTATTGGGTGGCAGTTGAGCGATTCATTTCGAGTATAGAACGGAAGTGAGCTCGATACAACCTTGCTGATGTGTACCGGTTCTCAACTAGTGTAGTTGACTTGAGTGACCTGGTGCGTCCCTAACCTATACGCAAAATTCGCGTTTGTTGACCTGATTACTGATTACATAGATTACAGTTAGTCCTAATATCTGGGCAACCCTTCGTGTCTCTGTATCACAGCTCATTTCCCCGTCTCGGAGTCATCGTCAAGAAAGAGCATACTGCAGTCAGGCAAATTACGAGACGTAAAGCATCCCCGACGCTCTATGTTCTATTTTGAGTGTATTTTTCCGGTCTTTCTTTAGCCAAAAATAACGTTTGAGTTGATTCTATTTTTCGCCTTCTCTTCTTTCTTCTTTTCTAACGGCACAGCACGCCTTGCGTCACAGTTCAAGCAAATGGCCACAGTACTGAATAACGGATCACTTCATTTTCCCGGTATACATCCTACCTCCTAAAGATTTCCTCGCATTATCAATGAAGTGCTCCACAAAGGGCGTTGTTAGAAGCGAGGTTTGACCGAGTGAAACATGGTTCAAATATTTCCAGTGATAAATTCTTGACCTGACACGACTGGAGAGCTCAGTGTCTGTGCTACTTCTTTCCAAACAACTCATATATCAGAAGACATTTTTTTCCGTGAATAGTCATTGACAGTTTTTCCATTGGTGACTTCAGACAGTCTCTAAAGTTACTATATCGGCAGCCGAGGATGATGGACGAGCACTGCGAAGATGATGCGAAATAAAAGTCCTTCCTTCGTACATCGTTATAAAAGCTGCACTCTGCGCAAGGTAAGAGCAACGAACACCCTAAACATGTTCGCCTCGCAAGTCATTGCTCTAGCCCTCGCAGCTATCCCCGTCAGAGAAGTTGTGGCACACGGTGGTGTCCTGGCTTACTCGAACGCTGGGAATTGGTACAATGGCTGGGCCCCTTATAACTCTCCGGTAGGACAATCCTCAATTGAGCGTCCATGGTCCACTTAGTGAGCACTTGGACTCATCTCTTTTTCATGGCTAGTTTTTTCATTTATATCTAGTAACCCAATTTTGGACGCGACTGACCCTACGATTGCGTGCAACGATGACGGAACCTCGCCAGCAACGGGACAGCTCACTGCCACCGTCAACGCTGGTTCCGCTATCACGGCCTACTGGAATCAAGTATGGCCACACCCTTACGGTCCCATGGTAAGAATTTATCGTTTCAAGCCTTACACTTGTGGCTGAACACTAATTTGATAGTTGACTTATCTTGCCAAATGCCCTGGAACGACCTGTACTGGTGTCAACGCTGAAGGTTTGGAATGGGTAAGTGTTCAATACTACCCAGCGCTGTCTTCATTGACATGAAATGCCCTTTCAAAATTGCAGTTCAAGATCGACGAAGCCGGACTGCTTTCTGGTACCATTGGTAACGGAGATTGGGGTTCGGGAAAGATGATTGTTGGTTCAAATTCTTTTTCCTAGGGCTCTAGACTCCCTGACATTCAGAATTCTAGGACCAAAACAGTTCGTGGACTACAACGATTCCGTCTACTGTCCCAAGCGGAAGCTATCTTATCCGTTTTGAGACTATTGCTTTGCATTCTTTGCCCGCGGTAAGTATCTATGCTAACGGAGTCTTTCAGTTTCTGACCTCAAGTATCTACCTTGTCCATAATAGCAATTTTATCCCGAGTGTGCTCAGATCGACATTACTGGTGGCGGTAGCTTGGAACCCACTGCTGATGAACTTGTCAAATTCCCTGGAGCGTATTCCAACAGCGACCCTGGACGTATGTATTTTTCTTTTCCTATAACGAAAGTGGACCTCACATGTTTATGTTTCACCAGTAACTGTCGATTTATACTCTCAGCAGTCGCAGACAGACACCACCTACATAATTCCCGGTCCTCCTTTGTATGGAAGCAGCGTGAGTAACATGTTTTGGTCGTTTAACTAGAACGAACTCGAATCTGTCCTAGTCATCCTCTGGTGGTTCTCCTCCTCCAAGCTCCTCTTCCGGCTCTGCTCCAACCTCCGTTCCAACCTCCGTTCCAACTTCCTCAGCCCCGACTTCTTCCCCTTCAGGTTCTTCTGGCACTGTTTCAGAATACGTGAGTCAATAAAAATAGTCGCGTACTCATTTTACTCATTTTTTTTTTTTTTGTTAAAGGGTCAATGTGGCGGTACCGGTAAGTCACCTCCCACGAAGTCCAGAGTTCCATTTCTTCGTCTAATGATATGACCCCCTAGGATACACCGGACCTACTGGATGGTATGTTGTAAATTGCATCCGTTTCGGTAGAAGGCCTGATAAATGTCCTTGACAGCGTGTCTCCATATACCTGCCAGGTTGTCAACCGTAAGTCATGATAGCTGCAAATTGCAACCGTACTAACGTCATCTGACCGCAAATGCAGCATACTACTCTCAATGCCTGTAAGACCGTTTCCTGGCAACAGTTTTCCTGTAGTACTAGTAGTCTCGAAACCAATAATTCTCTGTGTAAATATTACTCTGTGCAATGCCATTTCACGGTCCTCGCTCTGCTCCTCGGATCCCCCAAAGTGCTAGCACTGCCGATTTTCAGCCTGTTTTATGTCTTACATACAGCGGGCATTAATTAGCCTCGTACAATCCTCCTATTTAGATCTATACTTTTATACAGGCTCTGAGCAACCGAATATTACACATGTCCATCCTTTCTTACAGCGATTGAAGATTGTACAGAGTGTGCATTCCGGTGATAATTAGGGATAAAAATACTATGTACATCCGAAGAGGAGGCTTGGTTTTCAGACAACGTTCTGAGCTTTGCTGACTTCAAGCAATTCAAAATCATCAATATGCCTGGACTCTGAAGAGCCTTGTTTCCCTGGACCGTCGGTTTCTTGCTGAGTAGCAATCTGAATGCGTACCGGTCTCAGTGGGTAGCTTCCTTGATTGTGAGCCTGACTCCCGAAAGCACCACCAGACGAGCCTCCGCTCGATTTTGTTAGCTGCTTGCGGGCATGACTGAGTCGCAGGATGATCATGTAGAAGGCGATGGGCATGACAGGCATGAGCTAGAGACAAATGAATAGGTATTCAAAAAATCCCGTGGAGCGCATGGAGAGGTGTAGCGTTGAGTCAATGCATTTAGATTCGACAAGTCTAGACTCACCACATCCAAAAGAATGAATTGAGAGTTTGAGTGGGTAAGGAACGTGATGAGGGCGATGATGAGGGTTACAGAGTATAAGATACCGGCATCGAGAACGACGCGAACAACTGTTGCTAAAGGCCCCCTGTCGTCCTTTCGAAATTGTGAAGTTTGCTTATTGACCGCCCAGATACGATAGGCTAGAAGTGCTGTGATGCAATAGTCTCAATGAAGGATTCGAGAAAGGGGTGGCGGAGGTACGTACTCGTACTGATGATATTTGTGGCCAACGAAGAGCCGAAGAAAGAGTTAATCCATTTGGCAAAAGTGAAGATCTCAGCTGCTCCATTTGCCCGCCCAGCCTCAGCTAAGGAATTTAGGGCACCAGCTCCAGAGGCTTTCAAAAGAGAATGAGTGTAAGCCCAGGATAGCCAAAGTACTAGCACACACCTAACACACTGCACCACAGAATTGAGGGGAAGATGATAACATAGTAGGATTGCCAGACTGAATAGCATCTATATATCTGTTGGAGTTGTTTAGAACGTCAAAGCGCAGGCTGGGACTCAACTCACCACCACACCATCGGCCACAAGGGTTTGCGCGACGTAGAGAGAACTCCGTATCAGGAAGAATATCTGAGTAGCGTCTCCGAAAAAGGCATTTGGTCCTGAGTGTAAAATCAGCTCAGATTCGCACTTGACTACCTAGAACTATGGACGCACCGCCTGGGAATGAATTGCGCTCATTGACGAATCCCTGATTCAGCCGCACTATGTCGATAATGGCATGCTATCGGAAAGGGGGGAGGAGGTTGAGAAGCAGGGAAAGAACCTTTAGCCATAGTTCTGATTGAGAGGGGGAAACTTGATACTCACCGATGTACTTAGAGTGAAAAAGACGAGGGTTATGGCCACCATTTTAACATTCACCGGAGGAGTTCTCAGCAATGAACGCATTGTACTCCCGAACATGTACACAGACAATCCTGGTTTGTCTTGAGTGAGAGCAGAACAGCGAAAAACGAGACAGAAAACTTACCATAGAGTCCCCACTCTAAAGCAAGAGAGAGCGCTGCTGCGGTGTCTGCAGAAATGTCATTTCGAGGGGCCGACATCGCGACGGAGTGTAAGAGAGAAGCTCTTTGGGCACTCGGTGATCTTAAACTTGCCTGGTCGGAATCATGTGCCACGGTACTCGCGGCCCATCATGATGCTTCTAAAAGATAGAAGACGAAGAGAAGGCAACCCCTGACTGATCGCAACACTGGGTGAACCGGCATTATGATATGTTCTTTTGTGACTATGGTTTCTCGACTATTTTACAAAGTGACATTGTCAATTCCAGTCAATTCGAGCGGTAGCTCTATTAAGTTGAAGGTAAGTAAGAGGTACAACTGGTGTCCTGGATGAAAAAACGCATGATGGGCGCTTTGTCCCCTCAATAAACAGATACCCTTGCGTGCTACAGCTAAGTATCTGTCTAGCTTCCTATTACCAAAGGCCCGGACATAAGCACATGATCCTGTTCCGCAATGCGCATCACGCTTGTGAATAGAACTCAAGCTTTGTGTTTGAGTACACTGATCAACTCCACTTAGTGCAATAAAGAAGCGCGAACCGCATCACGAACTTCTACCCGACATGGGAAACGTTCCGGGTAGCTGGGGAAGGACAATGGGTGAGCTTCCGTTGGTGGGAGAGAGAAAGAACGTTCCTACCTGACTATTCCACCTGACACGAATTTCGGTTCGACGGAGCCCGCTGCACTAAGTTGAACGGTTGATAGGATTGTTGCCGCAGCAATCCAAAAAGATGCATCAGCCTGTAGAAAAAATCAACATTTTATCTAGGGGACTTTCTGAGACACGGATCGTATGTACCAGAGGCTTTCCCGGACAAACTCTAGAATTCGAACGAATGGTTATTGAGCGTCTTGACCTACGGATCCATGAATGAAGACTTACCTTCTGCCAAAACCCCATGAAGGATCAAAGTAAGGTTCGCCATTACCATCGGGCTTCGGTAGGAATCGTTCGGGTCTGAATTCATGGGGCTGCTGATAAACTTTCTCATCTCTGGACATCCCGCTTGAAGGATTCTACATCAGAACAGTTCGGAATTGCGAATCAATGTGCAGTCTTACTAGG
Organism: Tetrapyrgos nigripes; assembly: GCA_013368315.1. Lineage (NCBI taxonomy): Eukaryota > Fungi > Basidiomycota > Agaricomycetes > Agaricales > Campanellaceae > Tetrapyrgos > Tetrapyrgos nigripes. The sequence goes on from JAACJM010000042.1 coordinate 444,275, forward strand.
CATTGGCGATGACCACTGTCTTCGCGGGTACGTGATATCCTTGATAGATATCGGCCTGGACGGTCTTATGAGGGATACCCTGGTTCAGATATCGTCAGTTGTAGCTGAGATCGGACTTATCAAGGCACTTACCAGGGGAAGGACGGGGTGCCAGCTTCGGGATGACGTTAGAAATGGTTCATGCAATAGAATCACCCACGCACCGTAATGTTTCTTGCACGACACATTCGACATATCTCAGTCTCGAACGATCCTCAAAGGTGGGTAGCCTATCTCTCCCTACGACCTCGTCCAACTCCTTCGCTGCGCGTTCTTGAACTTCGGGGTTTAAGACCATGGCAAGCATGAAGCATAAGATTGTGCCAAAGGTCTGCAGACTACTGTGAATAAGACCAATACCAACGGTGAGAGAATCGTACCGTATCATTTCCTGCGCAGAAAATATTTGCTGCAACACCTTTGATATCCTCGACATGTTCAGCTGAGCTGAAGGAATCTTCAGACGAATTCTCTAGGGCTTCGTTCAAGAAGCAAGCGTTCGCAGTTCCTTGTTCCTGTAAGACAGCGTCTCAGTAAGGAGGTAACGAACGGCCTTTGCAAATTCACATGTTTCTCTTTGACTTGCTGGTAAGGAAGATCATGAATCAAGCGAACGGCCTTTCTCCAGTTCTTGGCGAACGTTGCGAACGAGGCGCCTGGTAGCCAACTGGGGACGTGTTTCACTGCACTTGGGTTTAAAAACCACTCGTAAAGGAAAATATGTAGGATGACTTACGAGAGGGAAGTAAATCAGGGGGTGTTGCACCAGGTGCACCAGAGTTATCGAGAGTGTAAGTGACATCGTGAGCCATCTTCACGTATTGATCATCTTCAGAGATTTCATGACCAAACGCGATTTTCATGATGAGAGCAAGAATATACCTACAAATTGGATGTAGAGAGAGAAGGCTGAAGAGACTGAATAACTCACAGTTTTACATGCTCTTCATAGTGGGCGTCATCAGAAATCAATTTCGAGATCAGCTTCTTCGATTCCGCAATTTGGTAGACCTGGAAATTCTTGAGTGTATCATGAGCGAGGTATTGTTGCAGCATTCGTCTGTGCTTCTGGGAACGTTTGCTGTAAGGCATGAGCGTCAAGGTAGGGTCCCATCCCATCCTAAACGATCCAACAAATTGCGAAGAGCGTTAGCACTTGTTCAGGATATCAGACAGACGAAGGAGACGCACATCTCAACCAGCATAGTGAAACGCGGTCTGTCGCTATAGTTTGCCCCTCGTTTCTCCAACAGCTCTTCTGCGACCGCTCTATTGTTCACAACAACCATCTTTCGTCCAGGGACATACATGTACACGAGATCGCCTGAGAGAAAGCAACGTCGTCAGATGGGAGATTGAGAATTATACACCACATACCATAGAGTTGACCTAACTTGTGAAACGCGACTTCGGGATAGTGGAGAGGAATTTGTAGAAGATGCCCGAGAACGGGTAACCCTGAAGGCCCGGGAGGTACTGAAGGGGACTTTCGTCCGAGGAATTTGACGAGGAAGTGCAGGAATATTGCGCCAACTACGACAACGCCCAGACAGTTGCTCGCGTCGTCTAGCATTTGGACGGGATGGAGGACGAGTGAATCTCCAGTCTGTCGTAACTATACTTATGTACCGAACCCTCCTCCATCCGGAAAAACCCTTGCCAGCTGTCTGTGTAAGAGCATGCTGTCGCGCCCGCAGACGCAATGTATTTCAACGGAGCGTGGCTACACGTGTAGCTTTCTTTTTAGTACCGATTCCGAATGCCGAGGAGCCGACAAGGGTTGCACCTAGCATGCGGTGGTGTCCTTTGACGTGACGGTGCAGATCCGCCGGATAAGGAATCCCATCCGGAAGCAGTAATAAACTCTTGAATTAAATTCCCTGCGAAGTGTTTTCTCCTTTTGCGCCTTCACGGATGGACCAACTACGGATCCCTCTACATGAGGTGAAATGGAGCCAAACTTCGGAGCCGACTGAGCCACTTTGAGTGAATCATGAATCATGATACCTTCCTTGATCCTATCTGATTTTGACCATCAGAAGTTTTCTCGAAGAAAACGATAAAAAAGTGCCTCCTGGGTGGAGCACGACTGGTAGATCTTTCAACTCGTGGGATGACTGAACTCGAGCTGATCAACAAGCAAGAAGAAAACTTCAATCTTCAGATTCCTGCTAACTTTCCTTGCAAAAAGAGTGGGACAAGTTATTGAAAACAACAAGACAATTACAAAAAAAGAGCTGCTAGATTATTTATTAGTTCAATTTTCACGCCGTCATAGCCGTGATCAAATTAACGTCTAAAGTACTCAGAGCGTAGTGGGCGGTGCTCAACCAGATCTGTATAACGATTAGCACCTATGAATTATCATTGAGCGGAAGAGAACGCCTCACATTGTACAGATCATAAGACCACTTGTCATCCTTGGCGCTATGCAAGAAAGAGAAACGAGCGCTGACATAGATGCTCATGGCCACTAAGAAAGCTTTCGCGATGAAGTTGACCTCAGAGAAGAGATACAACGCGATAGACCATCCGATCAGGGTCACTGGCATACTGATACGTGCAATGGTCGGATAGGCGAGAGTAAATGTGGACCGTCCTCGTAACGCATCCCCTTCATTGTCCCTGAAATCCTGGGCATGAATGGTTGTCATGATAATGGATGCACTCCCGATAATTGCGGCGACTTGCTTGGGAGACAAGTCGCCCGTTCCCTCTATACGGAAGTATATCAGTCACTGAATGATGAGATGAAACAACTACTCACCAGCAACGGTGGTCCCTCCATACTCGAACGCTGCGTAAAAGAAAGCGCAGCACAAATTCTTCGTAAACCAATGGCTGTGTCCTCTACCCTCGCTATAAACGGCGACCATAAAGGAGACACAGACACCAGCTGGGAAAGCTCCAAGGAGTACAGAGACGGCGAGATCAATTGGAATTAACAGCCATCGGAACAGTCGTGCAGCTTCCAGGCTGATGCGTCTCGACGGAATTGGTCTGTTGGGCTTGTTGATAGCGTCCTCCTCCGGGGAGTTACCAATACTCTGGTTAGAGACCGTAACTTGGAGGAGCAGTGTCCAGATCCAAAGCACGACGTAGCAGAATCGACTGAAGGAGTGAGTGGTAGCAAGAGCCAAGGAGAAGACGGTCTGTACACAGTTTGAGTACATGTTCTGAGCTTTTTAACCAAACTTACGACTGGAGCCACGATGGTCTTCATGTCTGACTTGTTGAATAAGTACAGCGTGATGAAGCTGTTCCATAGCTTGTTGGTAAGGGACATTGTGAGATCGAGCTCGGAATGAAATCAGTTGTGGGGCGAACAGACAGCTGAGTTGGTGGATTTTTATAAGCCGTACGTGTGTTGCCTCGCCAAGTTTCGATGTATCTACAATTTCAAACATCAAAAATTTTATCGGGTCTGTCAGTAGAGACGATACTGAATGACTTTGCAGGGTAGATCAGAAGCGAAAAAAACATTTTGCCGGGGTAGGAGGGTTCTATTACTCACGGCCGCTGTCCCTGGTGATGAGAAACGCCGGAAATACCTCTACTTATGGGTTTATTAGTGTAAGTCTGATTATTAAGATGGCACAAAAAGAGGAAGTCCAAGTTGATGTCCTGCGGCCCCCTGCGGCCTCCTGCGGCACCTTGAAGGAAGGCATGTAACATATAAGAGAAAGTTGCTGCTGACGAGCGAGTAACGAACCACATCCGGAGACTTCGATGAGATGTCTCGAGGACTAGAAAGACTTTATTTTACCGCTACATCATACGTGAGACAATGACATCGGGTAGATTCCGCCGATGCATTGGGCTAGCATGGTGTAACACAGTGATTTTCCCGATATCCATACATACTTCCAGATACAATTGTGATCATCACAGGGCACGAAGTCACTGGACATTGAGCTTTCTGAAAAAACCCAATGGTGTTGTCAAAGGATCTCATGGGAGCGCTCATCGACTTTTTTTGAATGGATGGTACTCAAGGAATATATACTTATAGGAAGTGCGTTTACGCGGTGAGCCATAGATTTCCTGCCATGGAATTGAGGTATTAGATATTATACAGATTTAGTCCAGCGTACAAATGAATGATCGTATTGCTGCTTTGCGACAGCGAAGCTCCTGACGCAAACAGCTTTGTTGCTGAAAAATGGCTGGATGAGCGAGAATACCTTTGTATGCGCCTGGAAAGTAGGCCTTCTGGTACCTCTCAAAGGGCCGCATAGGTAAACGACCCTCCGCGGAGGAGGAGAAGGAGTCTATTAGCGGAAGATTTTGGGAAGACTATGTAGGCCTCACGTAAATACCCAATCCGATCTCACGTGTGCTTATGTTGCTCAATGCTACTCGCTTCAATTCATCGTTCACATCTACTTACAACCATCATGGCGGCCCTAGACTATCCTACCCCTCATGGATGTTCCACTTTTAAGCCTCCTCCGCTGGATGGCTCTATGATACTCCCTGAAGTATTCGATTACAACGGCACGGAGAATCCAGAACACACCTTATTCCGATATGTGCAGAATGATCAGCAACGCAACGTTACCTGGGGCGACGCGAGGCAGGCATTCCATAATGTTGGAACCATTGTCAAGGAACATATTGGGTCTGTGGTGGACACATCTAGACCAGTCGTTGCCGTCCTCGCGGTCTCTGGTGAGTATGCCGTGTACTCTCACCGACGATCTCTAACCCTTTCTCTACGAAAGACTCCACCACTTACATGACCGTCATATGTGGAATAATGCGTGCTGGATTCATTCCCTTTCCAATCTCCCCTCGTAACTCTGCAGTTGCAGTCGCACACCTGATAAATGTAACTAAATCAAAATATGTTCTCGTGAGCTCGGATACCGCAATGCAAGGCCTGTATAATATAGCTCGAGAACAATTCCCAAAAGACAGCGATGTCAAGGTCTTCAACATGCCAACGTATGAGCAGCTTTACGGCACTCAATCCGAGCTTTTGCCCCCACTAGAGAATGTGAAAATCGACGATGCCGCTGTAATTTTGCATTCGTCAGGTATTGCTTTCCTCAAGTCCAGTTGATTCTATACTCATTAATCTTTCAGGGAGCACTGCATTCCCGAAGCCAATCACCCTCACCTTCCGCATGATGCTACAAGCTGGACTCACACCATGTACATCTCGTATTCAGTCCATGAACGCCTACAGCTGATCACACATGTCATAGACTTTGGTGAAATCAATCTTTCAAACGAGATTCTCAGCTCCCATGCAGTTCCCATGTTCCGTAAGTCTGGTTTTTCCTATTTACGACACGCTTGCTTACATGTTTGTGATGGAAAAGATCTGATGGGCGTTGTTCAAATCCCGTTCACAGTCAGTTCTCATTTGCTTGATCAACGATTCACTCAGTGACGATCCCCAATATCCAGAGTATTTCAGGCTTGACAATTGCTGTTTTCCCTCCCCAAGTGCCGCCAGTCCTTCCAACGCCTGATCGCGTATTCACGGATGCGATAGCAACGGGTTCTAGTCTAGTCTTCTGCGCACCGCTTTTCCTTGAGGTGAGTCATGTCTTCATATCAGAATTCTTTGGTCTCATCACAATCCAGGCTTGGTTCAGGAACCCAGAATACGTCCCCCTGCTGAAGGATTTCAAGGTTGTGATTTTTGCAGGGGGTCCTCTCGATCCCGCGGTAGGCGATGAGTTGGTGAAACAAGGTCAGGGGTGTGCTTGTCGAAGAACATCTATCTAACATTCGAATCAAGGTGTCAATCTTGCGGCACTTTACGGCTCGTAAGTTCCACAATCGACTATTCGCTTTTAGGCTTTCATAAGTTCTTGCTAGTACCGAGAGTGGTCCATTAACGGTCTTCCTACCGAGTAAGTTCGTAAGACTCCAATCTTTTGAACAAGACTGATGATTCAAATAGAGAAACCGGCGCCAGAAGGCTGGTCTTTCTGGAGGGTAATCTTTACTTCCTGAGTCACCTATAAGCACTTGCTGATTGTACTACCCCGAAAAGATCTCGCCGCATGTTACTCCTGCCCTCGTTCCTTGGGAGGGCCAGGACGGTGTATATCACCTTGTGGTAAAGGTTAGACTCTTTGTGATACGCAGCTGATGAAACCTGAAAGAAGTTTCTCTAGCGAACTCCGACTCACACTCCTGCTATCATCAACGCTGAGATCGACGGTCAACCCGCTCTTGACATGAACGATTTGGTGATTCTCCATCCTGATAACCCGAAATTATTCCAGGTATGATCGTCTTCTCACATTGATGAGCGTTGCTCTGAAAGAAAAATGACCTTAGGTATACGGACGGGCGGATGATCAAATTATGCATTCGACAGGAGAAAAGGTAAGTTGGTATTTCCTCGACCGGTGAACGGAATGAATCAATCTGTACGCTTTCAGACCAATCCGGGACCGCTTGGTAAAGGCTTTAATCTTGGAACCTTGAGATTGCTTCGCTGACTTCCAGCAACCCAGAAAAAATCGTGAACAACGATCCGAATGTCCAGGCTTCCATCATGTTTGGTCGTACGAGGTTCAATGCAGGTGTTATTCTCATGCCTGCCCCCTCGGTCAAAGTTGAGGTTTCGAACGAAGAAGAAGTTGCCTCGTTCAGAAACAAGGTCTGGTAAGTTTTCTATTTTCCTGCAAGTCGTAAGATCCAGCTTAAGATATTTAATGACCAGGCCGACGATAGAGAAAGCAAATAGTTACGCTCCTTCTCACTCTCGTATATTCAAAGAGGTACGTATTCTATTCGACGTCTATTCATTTTTGACTTAGACTACGTATTCAATAGATGATCGTCGTGGCTGACCCCGCGAAACCCTTTGAACTTACGCCTAAAGGGACTTTGCGTAGACCTCGAATCTTGCAAGCCTACGAAGCTGAAATCGAAAAAACTTACGAGGATTTCAAAGCGTCAACTCAGGAGCATATCACAGCGCCGCAGACTTGGAGTCTCTTCGAATGCTTGGAGCTTGTTCGGTGTACGATCAAAGGCGTAATGAACGTTGATATTAACGACACTGACGATATCTTCCAGAAAGGCTGTGACAGGTAAGTTGTCTAAAAACCAGACCTTGTCTTGAGATCTTCTAAAACTCTTCATAGTCTTCAGGCTACGTGGATCAAGAACACACTCTTGAGGACATTCCCTTCTAGGGTCGACGCCCGTAAATTCTCCAGCAATTTCGTGTACGCACATCCTTCCATCGAAAAGCTCTCCCAATTTCTGGTCGAGGTATGCAGCGAAGCAGTCCCTGGATTTGACTCTGCCTCTATACTGGCCAAAAAATGCGAGGAAATGCAGCGGTTGGTTGAGAAGTATTCCAGTGATCTGCCTTCTTTCTCAGGAACAGATGAACCAAATAATGAAGTTGTTCTCTTGACCGGAACGACAGGTGGACTCGGAGCTCACGTCCTGGAACATCTCCTGCGGCTACCCACTGTATCGAAAGTATATGCTCTCAATCGACAAGGCGCTCAAACCACCCTTTCTCGTCACGAAGCAGTATTTGCTGAACGCGGTCTTGACATTGCTGTTCTCAAATCTCCCAAGTTATTTCTCTTGGATGCTGATTTGCCCTCCGAGCATTTAGCTCTAGATGCGACAACGTATGAGACGTTGAAGAGGGAGATAACTTGCATTATGCACATCGGTGAGCATATATTGACTTTTCTATTTCATCTGTCCGTCCTTGTCGAACATAAGCGTGCATAGGCTGGCGGGTGGACTTCAATGTCTCCCTATCGTCCATGGAGCCCTTGCTCAAAGGCACTCGAAACCTCGTTGATCTCGCGCTTGGCTCGACTCACCGGGCTCCGCCTCAGTTTGTTTTTATCAGTTCGCAATCTGTATTCGCCAGTAAGCAATTCTATCCACCTCACAGTGCGAGTCAGCACTGATAACATTCGTTCCGTAGACTGGAAAATTGGAATGGCCGATGAAGCTCGTATCACCGATCCCAGGATAGCGGCTCTGTCTGGTTACAGCGAATCAAAGTGGTGTGCCGAGGAGATTCTTTACCGCATCTCTACCACGTCCCCAATGCATGCTGTGAGCGTCCGAGTGGGGCAAGTAAGTGGAGGTCGCAACGGCTACTGGACTGTGCAGGAATGGTTCCCGACCCTCGTCAAATCAAGTCAGTCCCTTGGCAGTCTTCCTGACATGCATGGTGTACGTATTTTTACTTTCGAACTCAGACATGAAGGATTTGATTTGACAAATGTTCCCGTTGCTGTAGCCGGTTTCCTGGGTTCCTTTGGACGTTGCGGCGGCTGCCCTGGTCGAGATGCGGACAAGTTGCCAGGCCTTCATGCATCTGGTTCATCCGAAAACCTGTTACATTGAAAATGTCATGTCGGCTCTTTCGGACGAGCTTGGACTCCCTTTGGTCCCATGCAAGGATTGGCTCGAATCTGTCCACAAGAAGAACGAGAACTTTGGAGCGAATGTGACTAAGGTTCCGGCGTTGAGACTGATAGATTTCTTCCAGGAGAAGTTGGTCGATTATTTCCCAGACGGCCTCGAAGCGTTGGGTTTCCCCAGGTTGTCGACTGACCTTGCTTGCCAACAAAGCTCTTCTCTTCGAGCGCTTGATGAGAGGTCGAACGGGAAAGCAGCTGTGCTTAGTTGGGTAAGAAGCTGGAGATCCAGACAGTTTTTGGAGTGAACTATGGTAGTCTGAATTGTAGGGATCACGATCCTAGATGGAATGTAACTGTTCTCATCCACGTGCTGGCAAAGAAGGTCCTCAGAAGTACTACAGCCTATGGTTTCCTCGACCCTGCTTTAAGTTGATTCGTACTTTTTGCCGGAAACATTGTCTGACATTGTAAACGGAAGAGTGACAGTGGAAGAGTCAATGTGTGGCGCATTGACAGATGTTCGCGGTAAGAGTCTGTAAGAATCTGTACTATGTATCAACAAGTAGCGGGAGGATACTTCAGCGTAACTTCTGATGGGATCTACAGCTGCAGATCTATGTCAGATACTGAATGTGCCATAGTTGAGCGCTGTACATTCCAAATCCAAAGAACGGCGGTGTTCGTATCCATCTGATTATAATCAGGGCCACAGCGTTTATGGGCAGCCTACGCTCCTGTTTCCCTATCGGATTCCCTAAACGCAGTCAATTTTTGCCGACTGTAGGATGATAGATTCTGTCGAGCGATCGAATATTGATATAAAGACTGATCCATCACAAACGTTCCGAGCTCTGGTCAGCTGAGAGTACATATTGGGTACTCAGTCGACTTCTGATAGGAATATCAGTCATAAATCGATAATCGCTTATGGGTCCAAGGACTCAGGAGGAGCAATAGGCTGTAATACCCGGGGCTGGCATCAGAAACACGCCGAAGGTTCGGGAGGCGTTCCGATGTAATTAAGCCTCATCATGACATTATTCCTTGAGGCGAGGGCTCAAATATGCGAGAGCATCCGCTGACGTAGGTTTGACCCAATCTGCTAGGTTTTCATGAATGGACGTTTGTAATCCAATGGGAAACCTGGTTTATTGGTGCTGCATGTCTGGAAGTTTCCGGGTTGCTTCTGCTTCATTTCAATCTTGTTGATTTTACAAGCGCTAGTAAGCGTTGGGCGCATGCATGCGAATGTTCCCAAGTAATGTACTTGACTGTCAATACTGTAGTCTAGAGCGTTTTATGCGAACCTGCATCAGCTTATGTCCACTCATTTCTGTAGGCGCTTTAGCTTGGTTGACTAGGTGACTTGAAGACCGGATGACTGGCTACCAGTACATAGACGCACACGAAGAGTGTCAAGCGTATATCGTCAGTCTAGCTACGCGAGACTAGGCTACCAGCGTTTAGCAAAGTGATAGCTCAAGCGAGGGAAGTTATTCGCATCTAGGGAAGGGTCTGGATCCCTGCCTAAGTAAAACCGAAAGCTTGACAATTTTCCGACTCTTTGAAATTCGCTACGCCCAGCTGTCAAGTCCCTCAGGAATCAGGATTACTTGCCAGACCTTACGCAGTTAATTCCTTCGGGAAGTCATCCAGTGTTTTTGTGGCACCACAAGGCTCAACCCTGATCGAACGGCTATAGTCGGTCTGCTCTTGGTACTGGCCCAGGTGACGCCCGGTAACACTCCTTACATAGGCCGAGTCAACCGGGGAACAAGTTAGTGGGTCTCTTTGAGTCTGACTCGCGCGTCGCGTCATGGGTCCATAATGGTCCACGTGATCACGTGATCACGTAATTATGTTTTTCTACTCCTGTTTTCTAAATTCAACTTTTCATCGTTCCAACGTCCTCACGATCGACAGATCTCAACTGTCCCGCTCAGGTCCGTACGTCCGCCCAACTATGTATGATTTTCGGACATCGGACATTGGTCGCCTTCCGACGGAACGGGGATTTCCGGCTACATTACGTCTCGGTTGTTTTTTTAGAGGAGAGATGACTCTACAGCTCCTTCAACGCAAGAAAACGCAGCTTAATGAAGCAGAAGAGAAGAAATCTCCCGCAGAGGATCATAACGACGATGTAGACTCCGAACTGGTGCTGCCAAAGATGGCCTCGTTAGTTATAGTCTTGTTGTCGAACATGTTTATGCAGGTGCGTTTTCTGCTTGTAAGATTATGGGTGTGACTGACCTAATGTTTCCTAGATCTCATTCTTCATTGTCGTTTCTTCCTCCAACGAATATGCTAAACACCTTGGAGGTACCTCTACATTCTCTGGTGTGGTCATTGGGATACCTACAGTGTTTTCGGGATTGACTCTAATTCCTCTGATGAAGTATGACCGTGGTAGGTCTAATTTCTCGTCTACGTCAGCTATTGACCTTTACTAACTGGTTGGCGACAATTAGGTGGTTACAAAATACCCCTGCATGTCTGCTGCGCTTCACTCCTCCTCGGACACATCTTCTACGCTCTGGCCTACCACTTCTCCTTCCTCTACCTCATCCTTATCGGTCGCTGTGTCAACGGCATCGGTTTCTCTATGTGGATGTACTGCAAGCGCTACTGCTCAGACCCTCGCATCGTCGGTCTCCGACGCCGAACTCTACTTGCTAGTTGGCTGATGACAGGGAACGGCGTCGGTATGGGTATTGGGCCCTTACTAGGAGGTATTCTTTACAAATACGTCGGCTTTGATGACCCAGTCACGCAAAACGCCAATGGTCTGAAAGGAAGCTTATGGAATGGGTTCACCAGTCCAGCTTGGTTACTCGCTGGCATGTGGGTGCTGTATTGGATTGCAGTTTGTGTTTGGTTTGAGGATGTAGAGAAGAATGCATTGCCGCTGGGGTCAGGGAAAGGAGATGAAGTACAAGGACAACAAAGGTCTCAACCTGCGAAGACAGAAGGCTCAGGCTCAGGCTCGGAAGAGGTGTATGTGACAGCTACCGCTGTCGAGGACTCCTCTCCTTCTCGATTACCGACTCCTATCCCTATTTCCCGGCCTGGACATCGACAAAGACAGTCGCAGTCTGAAGAGAATCCACTCGAAGCTCCTGTAGCCCCCACGTCAACTGCCAACCCTGCAACTGACCGCATCTCTTCCTCTCGTTATCCCGTCATTGGCTGTATGTGCTGGTTTGCCATGGCATGCTTCTTCATCCTCGGAGCTTGGGAAGCCAATATTCCAGTGTACACGAGTCCGGAGGTTACCCCAGAGCTGGGATTTAGTCCGTTTGCTGCTGGAAACTTTTTGAGCTTGGGTATGTGACAGGTGTTGTGTTGCGCTGTTTTTAGCTTAACTCCCTTCTTTTACATTCATCAGGTGCCCTCATCTGTTTTCCATTCTTTATCGGCAATGTCTTCCTCGCTCGCCGTGTCCAAGACCGTTGGACACTCGCAACAGGGACCTTCATAGGAGGCTCAGCCCTCGTCATCTTCCTCATTCTCCTCGGTCTCGACAAAACATCCATTGGCGGAATTTCTCCTCCTCACTCTCTTCTCACCAACTCCTCTACATCCATGTCTACGTCCACATCCACCATATACGATTCAGATACCTCCCCAATCAGAGAAATAGGTCTCGCCTCCGCTCCTGCCCTCTTCGTCTGTTGGTTCCTCGTCGCCCTAGGGTTCAACATTGCATCTACAGTAACTATGTCTTTATTGAGTAAACAACTCCCTTCGACTCCTCGATGGAATGGGATCTCGTCTTTGGTGATACAGTATTCTAACTATACGGGACGGGTTACGGGGGCGGTTTGGGGTGGGTATGGAGGTGGGATTGGAGGTGTAGGGAGAGGTGCGGGAGTATTGACGGCTGAGAGGATTAGGTCGGGGATGATGGGGTACGTGGGGCTGGAGTTGGCTATAGTATGCATAGGAGGGGTGATTTGCGGGGTTTGTTGGAGGCAGTTAAAGGCGAAGACGGGGTGAAGATAGAACTGGGGTCAATGTTACTATACGATCATGTTCCTCAGATAGAAGCTAGAACATATGGAGAAAAATTGTGTATAATTCTTGGCTAATCTGACGTACAATACTCTGACGATATAGCCGAAGTGAGGACATCGGTATATGATATGGGGAAAGAGAGGATGCAGATACAAGCCAAGTCAGATTATTGGAACCACAGGCAGTAATGTGAAAGAAAGCGTCAACGCAAACAGCCAGATTATTTGACTCAACGGGGAGCCGCTACAACACCACACCACTGGGAGCTTAGGATCCAGCAACGTCACGACCAACGACATTGGGAGCTGCGAGGGAAGGGCCACTAATGGAGTTTGCACCTGCATCTGCATCTTGGACACCGATAGAGTCGTTCATACCGGGACCACTGCCAGAACCAGCACCAGCACCAGCGCCAGCGTCAGTTTTTCTCCCAGAAGTCCAGATGGAAGCTGAGGTAAAGTCTCGGGTGGGGATAACCAAGAAAGTCGGCGGGGAGACGGGTAAAGCTATGGTAGCCGAGGAAGAACCTTGGAGGAACATGGCCAATGGCGACCACGAGGCCAAAAACGAGGAGGAAAATGAGGCACTGGAGCCGGTACTGTCTTGAAGGTTTGCTGGGTATTGGGTCTGAGAAAAAGCCTGTGTAAAGGTCGAGTCCTGATCGACTCGCTCGGGTACTGAAGTCGTCCTGGGTAAAATCGAGGCCGTTCAAAGCCTCACGACCTCGATATAGCTGGGATGCGAAGCCCGCACATTGGGACAACGATGCGGGTTTCTGATTTTTGGAAGATCAGCTACAGTCAAAACTAGAAAAATGTGACGTTGACGTACTTTTCAGACTCTCCGGGCCTCGTACAACTCCATTTTTTCAATTCTATTCCATCTCCAGATATCCATCCCATTGTTTCTTCAACACGCGTTGGCCTCAGTGAAAGTGTACGCCGTTACGTCACAGAACCAGTCCAAGGGCTTGATTTTACGTGGTAAATCCTTCTGGCTAGAGCGGGAAGCCCAAAGCTCATGACACGGTCGGGGTTGGCTGGGAAAAGTTGGTTTAACGGTCAGCAGTGGCCCAGCAATACTGCACCCATATAGACGGATGGAGAACATGGTCCTTACAGTCGAGAAACGGCGGGTTGTGGAATTGCGAACTCAGGAATCAAGAATCAAGGGTGAGTTTAGCCGACTACGCTAAGTATAACTCAGGTACATATAAAATAGAATGAGGCCTTGAGGCATCACAATATGTACAGCAGGGTGAGAGCTGCCGTAAAAACTGTAACAGCTGATTGAGGCCATAGGACGGAGATTATTATTGGACTGTATACCTACAACGAGATAGAGTACTAAAACTGGCGGAATCTAGAAATACATACATAGACCGGTAGTGATACATAATACATTGTCAACAGTCTTGTTTCGTCAGTCATAGCAGCATCATGGTCGTATCGAGTCAAGTCCAAGCAAGTGCACAAGTTCCCAGAACCAAAACACCCAGCAAAACCAACCCAACCCAGAGCAAAAGAGAGAAAAAAAGCATCGTTCTTAGAACAATGATCCAGTCTTCACCCGTCCGTCGACTGACTACACCAACAAACCCAACCCAACGCTAACAGCCATCGCAACCCAGAAGCACGTCGTAGAGACCTGGGAGGCTACTACACCAATAGCACCGTTCTCATTTGCATTACCCGTCTGCGCTGGAGAAGACTCCGTCGATGAAGCTGTAGAAGCAGGTGAAGTAGCACTAGGCGAAGCTCTGACGGTCGTCATAGTCGGCCTAGGAGGCTCCGGTGAGGGTTCAGAGAGGAAGATGTCGATTTGTGCGCCTGTGAAGACGAAATGAAGTAATAGATCGTAAGCATAAGCAGAAGCAAAAGTTAAAGCAAAAGCAATAACAATCACAGCCCTAATAGGCTACTTAGATGTACACTCACCATCAGCAAAACCCAACTTATCATTATACGATGGGCTTCTAGGATTTCCACTGAAATCATTTCCCTCAACCTCAATGTTATCCCCTTCCAGCTGATTCCAAAAAATCATTTGCTTGGCTCCTTGGACACATTGCCCATTGGGACCTGCTTGATTGGATCCTAATGAACCTTCACACCATGTAGCGGGCTGAGCAGGAGCGAGAGGTGCAGTGCCGGGTGTACCGGTGACACGGCATTTGTAGGGGAACATGTACATGTTGGGTTCGCCGCAGCTGTTACGATGGGACCGTCAGGATACGAATAACCAAGGTTGAAGGAAATAGAAGAGAAGAGAAAGAGAACGGATATAAGGTTACAGGAACGAAAGAAGCGATAGCGGTAATGAAGGAGACAGGAGGAACAAGAAGAGAAGTGATTATAACAGAAGCGATTGGGAAAGACCGTAAAATTAAAAAGCGAAAAGTAAGACGTACCCATTAGGAACCCATCCCCAGGCACAGATACACCCATCGTCAGGACAAGCAGGTAGGTTTGGGACTTTGAAGGTAGCGAGACGTTTCCAGGGGGTGCTGTAGACGAAGAGAACAAAGAACGGAAAAGAACAGACAACGTAGGTCAGCACAGAGTACGCGGTCAAAGAAAAGAACGAGAAGAGAAGAAGCGAATGGAGTACGGCAGTCAGGAAAATGGAGGAAGGAGGAAGAGGTCGATGAAGTGAAGAAGAATAAGCGTACTTGTAAGCAACAGTGAAAACGACAAGATTCTCTGGAGTGACGTTCTTGATGTCAGACTACAAAGCGAGTAGAAGAATGATGTAAGTGATAATGTCACAGAGACATCATTGCCATTGGAACGATGAGGTATGAGTCCAGGATACACACCTGGTAGGATATAGCAAAAGCCGATCCAGAAGCCATGGTTTCGTTTTGGGCGTGGACTGTACATGGAGGAGATAGGGAGAGAACCCATCAGCGTCGACGTCGTCATCGTCAAGGAAGAAATAGTGAAAGAAGAAAAGTGAAAGAAATACCAAAAAGTCGACATGGTGACGGCAAAAACCCAAACGACACCGAAAGGGGAAAACAAGATATGGAATGGAAGAAAAGAACGAAGAAAAAGATGTAACACGCACGATTCGGATCAGATATACACTGCGGTTCCTGTCCATCTTGCGCAACACCTAATTGATCGTCCTGCAATCCATTCTGTAGAGGTCCAGGGAAGGTATTGGCTTGTTTTCCGTCGTAAGAAAGAGTGGTGAAGGCACGATTGGTGGCAAATTCGATAGTAAACTCGCCGTTGGCGGGTCTGCAGGTGAAATTGAGTGGAGTGGTGAGTCCAGGCGTAAATGATAAAAGATGAGATTGTGGTACGTACAGGTCAAGGAAGTCACCAGGGGCAGGTGGGAATTGATCGCACTGAATGGATTAGGGGGTCAGTGAGCATATGGATGGTCAAAGGAACGTAGAGTGGCAGCAAACCTGGTCGAAGTGATGCATCCACCAGTCTTCCTTCTTCATCTAGGAACATGGCACATTAGCATCTCGCACACGATCAAGAACAATGGTGCACACCTGAAACATAGGTACGACAGGCGAGTTATTGTTCTGATTATCCTGACCAGGTGTGGTACCATTCAGACAGTACATCCCTACACGTAACAAGTCAGTGATGACGAAAGGCGGGCAAAAAACTAAGCAAACCTTTACTCCAAGCTGCCACATGAGCATGGATGAGAGGTAGAGAAAAAAAGACATAGAGTATAGCGGTAGCGCCAGCGTAATAAGTGTTCGTGAGCATCATTTATCGTTAGCACCAGGCTTTGTCTATAGAGTAAGTTTAGGGATTATTATGGCCCCAGGCCGAGAGAGGTATCGTCGTGATGGTGGTTGTGAAGAGAAAGAAAGAGGAGACGGGTAGTCTGCATGTTTTCAAGGAATCGAGCTCTTCATTGTCTTTGCAACGCTATTGTCTTGGAAGACAAAAGGAAACCCTAACCTTAGAGGTGAGCACTGTCAGTCGCGTGAGCATGTGACCATTACTGTCACAGATGTGACGCGCCTCCTCATCCCTCATTGCGCCTCTTATGATGCGGCTTTACTGCGAAGCAGCTTGCTGTCTGAGTTCTTCATAATGGGACTTATTATGCCAATGAGATAATTCTGGCTTGTGATTTCTCTTTGGTTTCGTACAAACTCGTATACGTAACGAGTTATCGTGCTTCAAGTCAACTTCAAAGTTCAAGTTACCGTGTCAGTGGAGCTTACAAGAGCTGAGAAGCCCTTCGAATCCTCTTGACCCTGTTCTACTGGAATTTCCTTGGACGCATTATATTGTCACACAAAGTTGGCCAGCGGCTGACTCGGAAACTTTGAGATAAATACTTGCAATTGAGCGCTTGTGGTACGGTCAGTCCTGCCTATTCGGAGTGGCGGTTCTGCACGGTGTTTCATGCACCCGTTAATACAGCCCTCAAAGCCCCTCTAAATTTTCTTCTAACATGGAATGGGATGTAAATTCGAATATGTACTTTTCTGGTTCTCAGGTCATACGATGGAGATCAATCATCAAAATCACAGCCGCCACTCTATCCCTGTCCGACGTTTTTGTCTATCATCGTTTCCGCGCTTGTTGACTCCTATATGCTTTTCTTCTTGAACCTGGTAGTCTAACTCGGTACCTTAAGCGCGAAATTGGCTCTTCATGCCATGAACGAGTACCCCTACCATCATTGCTATGCTCTTGGCATCGGATCTCCTGTCCCCTGTAAGACCACTGTATGTACACAGTCTCATTTTTGCCGCTACTAGAAGAAATTAATAACCTTTTCAAGGTCCCTTCGCACTGCAACCCATTAAAATTCAGGTCTGCTTCGACAAACAAGCTAGATTCCGACGCCCCTGTCACTGCTTCGCCTAATCCTCACTTTGTAAGGTAATGGTTACACCGTCCTACGTGCACTGGTCCTTACCGACTAATACACTCACATCGGTCTATAAAAGCTCGACGAAAACGTCTCACTTCTTCAGAGTGCTGGAACTTCCTTTCTCTTCTTCACTCGTGCGAGTCTTTCCGGCGTCATCCATCAATGATGAAGGGCCCGTTGCTTTCTTTGCTTGTTTTGGCGGTGGGTGCAGCGCATGCTATCGACGTGATCTCGAATTCCGGGAACTTGCACATCGTTAACAAACGAATGGCGCCAGATGGACACCATCGCGAGTGAGTGCTTTCTTCGTTAATTGATCGAAGATTTTACTTAGTTTCTGCATAGTACCGTTGTTGCTGGGACGAATTCTCTTAGGGGAAGCTTACCTGGTCCTATCATCCGAGGGAAGAAGGTGCGATTTTTCCCCTTGCTCATGAATGATTCCTCACATATTCGCAGGGCGACCATTTTAGCCTGAAAGTCAAGGACGAATTGATCGATCCAAACTTCATTCGCACTACCAGTGTTGTGCGTTCTGCGTTTCCTCGTCTCTTTCGATAGAACTTGACTATTTCTCCCTTTCTAGCATTGGCACGGAATCGACCAGAAACACACAGCGTGGGCTGACGGGTCTGTTTTTGTTTCTCCCTGTCCTATAGTTCCTGCTAACTCTTTTTTGTAGGCCTAGCTTCATCACACAATGTCCTATCGCTCCATTTCACTCTTTCCAGTACGAATTCGACGTTCCAGATCAAGCTGGGACTTTCTGGTATCATTCACATGTTGGTACCCAGTATTGCGATGGACTAAGAGGAGCGTTTATTATTGAGGATCCTAATGATCCTCATAAGGATTTGTACGACGTTGATGACGGTGATTAGAACTAATTATCGTTATGAAAAGAAACTGATGCACTATGATTTCCAGAAACGACGGTTATTACCCTCATTGACTGGTATGTTTTCTGGTTCTGTACCCTTATGATACTTGGATCTTAATGAACGGGCCAGGTATCATACCAGTGCACTAGCACTATCACAAATCCCGGCCCCTAAGCAATCAAATTCGACTCTCATCAATGGAGTAGGACGTTATCCCGGAGGGGTAAGTGCTAAATTTAAAACCCCTAGTCGCCAAATCTCTTTAACCAGTGTGTGTATCATGCTATAGCCCAAAGTCCCCCTCGCAGTCATCAATGTCGAACACGGCAAACGTTACCGCATGCGTCTCCTTTCCATGGCCTGCGATCCTAACTACGTCTTTAGCATCGATAATCACGACATGACCGTCATCGAGACTGAAGGAACCAACGTCGAACCCGTCACCGTCAATGCCATCCGAATCCTCGCTGCCCAACGATACTCCTTTATCCTCCATGCCGATAAACCCGTGGATAATTATCGTATTCGAGCGAATGCGAGTAGTGGGTTGGCTTTGCCTGATGGTAGCTCGGCGTTTGGGTTTGAAGGGGGGATTCAATCTGCGATTTTGAGGTATAAAGGAGCTCCGGATGAGGAACCGAAGACGGAACAGCAAACGGATTGTAAGCTTCTCACTGAATCGATGCTTCATCCACTAGGTAGTCTTGGTGCACTTGGGGAACCTACACCTGGTGGAGCGGATATGGTGTTGAACCTGACTTTGGGTTTCCAACTTCCCGCGACGTTTATGATAAACGATGTGCAGTTCGTTTCTCCGAGTGTGCCGGTCTTGTTGCAAGTTTTGAGCGGGAAAAGACGTGCGCAGGAGTTGTTGCCAAAGGGAAGTGTGTATGGGCTTCCAAGGAACAAGACGATTGAGGTCAGATTGTTCGGGAACAATGCACCCTCTGGGCCTCATCCTTTGTAAGATTAATTCTTTCCTCCTTCGTTATACGCCATCTAATGTACTTTGATTATTTCCAGCCACTTGCATGGGGTGAGTTTTCCATTGATGTTCGCTTTCGTAGAAGAATTTCATGCTAATGTTCTTGAACTAAATTCCAGCATAGCTTCGACGTCGTCAAGAGCGCTGATAGTGATGAATGGAACTTCAAGAACCCAGTAAGCATGAATTCCTTTCTATCTTGTCTTATTGGAGAACTGAAGCTTAAATGTGTAATAGCCTCGTCGGGATACAACTTCGGTCGCAGGGGCTAATTTGACCGTTATTCGCTTTAACACTGATAACCCTGGGCCATGGTTCCTTCACTGGTGAGTACTCAGCTACTGGACCCGCTCGAACAATGATTCATCGATTAACACTTTCGTTAGCCATATTGATTTCCATCTGGACTTGTAAGATCTCAATCCATTTATCTAGAAATTGCAGTGACTGATTCTACAAACATTTTTGATAGTGGTCTTGCTGTTGTCCTGGCTGAGGATGTACCTGATATCGAGGAGGAGGTCCCTGTTCCCGGTACGAGTTCATTCTCATTATGCCTCGATCAGCTCACTGACGATTTTACTCTTTTCAGAGGAATGGAAAAATCTCTGCCCTATTTACAATGCTCTTCCTCCTAGTTTCCGTCCTGAACAACGACCTCCACCCTCATAATGATCTGATTACCTGTATGAACATTTCTTGGCTTCATGAGACGAGGTGACATGTCGAATGAAGCTGATGAACTCTGGCTACATGTGCAATCATAGACTTTCTGTAATGATTATGCTTCTTACTTATTTTGCTTCCTTGTAATGATTTACGTAGAAGTACACATCTCAATTAAGTACTGATAATTTATTATGCTTTGAAAATTTGTTTCTATCTGAACTTTCACCGCCTTCATTCAGCAGATTGTGCAAAAGGAACTTGTACAACTATGACTAGGAGTTACAGGGTATACTAGAGTATGGATCCGTGGAATGAGCTTGGGGTAAGTACTAATACTACATAGGCGAGCGAAGTGAGTGCCCCTGATAGTCGTCCGCGATTCCACCGTATGTATCCACAACCTCCATACATTTCATTGGGCCTCGTAATAAGACTTTCTCACATGCTTGCAGACAATCAGTATTCAGTAACTTGAACAACCAGGTCCATCATGATCACGCAAAAGTACGTCCTATTGTAATTGCATTTTGGACATTATATCAGATTAGAATCACTAAAATCCAGTTAGAACCCAGATCCAATGCAGATAGAACTGGGCTGGGATCTTTACAGCGATTATAATAAACCGTCATTTTGTGTGATGTCAGCAGGTCTCCGCTCGCTGCGGTAGGGGCTCAACTGTAGTTGGAGAAACACCTGAGTTGAATAGACCTGGAATGGCCCTGGATCCGTTTTCTCCGTATCATTCCAGTTGTTGATCAATTCAGGGCGGGTGCGCGTGCTCTCCGTACTACATATATCAGTCTCACGGTCACATGACAGATATTCCCTGCTTCCAGACAACATAAAAAGGGCTGGAGCTCAACAAGGGAGATCTCGCCTTCAACGTGAAGGCGGAGAGGCAGGACACTATGCCGGCCCAATCCTGGCTCCTGAAGTTGTTCTTCATCTCGGCAACACCTGCATTGATCAGTGAGATTTTCTTCACACACGCACAGAGAATAAAATCTAACATTTTCCATATTCTATAGATATAGCTCAAGCTTCAACCGTAACAGTCAAGCAGGTCAATATTCCTCCCGACAACACCTACGGCGTCAGCCCAATTACGAGCCCCATTATCTCCAACTTCTTCTCTTACAGTGAAGCGGGTGTCAAGAGCGATGGTAGCGAGACCACGTACGTTTACGAGAAATTGGTTAGCGAGATGTACGATGGCTTTGGGCTCAGCGTCGTCCCACTCCCTAGTCACACTACCGTTTCAGCAGAAGGTACAGCTTTCAAGACTAGATTCAGAACGCACTTCTACTATCAAGCTATCTGTCTGACCCTGTTCCTAGGCACCTTTGTTCAATCCTCTGGCGGGTTCTGGGTATCAGAGGTAGATACCGCCATTGTGTATGAAGCTTCTGGTGGTGGGAGCATGACGGTAGCTGGTACAGCTACGGCAACCGTGTATCAGACTTGTTCTTTGGGGTCAGATGGGAAATATGCTTGTCTTTCTGAACTCAGGGGCTCAGGCTTCCTGCGTGGCCAAACGCTGAGCTACACGGGGGCCACTGCGAGTGATGTCGTTTTCACAAACGTTGGGGAACTCACTGACAAGAAGGACAACCACGCTGTCGGAAGTACAATGACCATGGCGTGGCAAGCCATGGTTGTATTCGGCGGAATGTTGATTGAAGGGATGCTTGTGCTTTGATGTGTATGTACTTCTGGTTCCTGTCTTAGGGACTTCCTTGCTCATAGTCGATTTTCATAGATACTCGCTCTCTGTGCTATCTAGTCCTCAGGTAGCAATTGGACGATAATTGTTGTATGAGACAAAGGCAAAATTGGATTATTCCGCAATGAGGCGTAAGGGGATGGCTGAACTCGCCTGTAGTATGTCCGATTTCACTCCCTCTGATGACAACGACAGCAATGAGTATGAACCTATGTAGGAGGATGCTATGCAAACTGTTGATCCTGAAGAGCCCCGTGAACGGACCTATGATGAATCACCACGAGATGTTCTGAGTATCATCAACACTACTACAAATGAAGAATCTTGCCGCTGACGGCAGAGCAA
Organism: Tetrapyrgos nigripes; assembly: GCA_013368315.1. Taxonomy (NCBI): domain Eukaryota; kingdom Fungi; phylum Basidiomycota; class Agaricomycetes; order Agaricales; family Campanellaceae; genus Tetrapyrgos; species Tetrapyrgos nigripes. The sequence goes on from JAACJM010000042.1 coordinate 466,172, forward strand.
CGCATATCTCTTGGCCACTCAACTCGTGCGGAACACCGTGACAGAGTAGCTACTGATGGAGTCGATTGTGAAGGAAAAAGAAGCTTTGCTGAAGGAACGTTATAACGCTGCCGACTCCGCTAAAAGGAAAAGGAAAAAAGGAAATCAGCATCATCAAAGACCAAGCCCCCAAGTACCTGCACCTTTTGTAACTGATCTGAACTGTGAGATGGAGCGTGCCAAGGAGTTATACATGAAATACCATCCAGATAAATCTTCGTGGAACAGTCTCAAGTCATACCAAAAGTCAGCTATCCCAGCACTTATTCAGAAACATGGATTGAATGAACACCAGATCATGGCATTCCTTCTCCTTGCAGATACTGTGGGATGTCAAGACGAATCAGACCTACCCTATGAAAAAATTCTGAATGTCACAGTTTTTTGAGCTGGAACATATGACAATGTGATAAGAAAAAGTCAATGTTTTTTCCATATGTTTCAATGTAAAAAACTCAGTCTTTTTCCAACCTTTTGTGTCTATTGATATTGAGAATCTATTTTGATTGTTCCTTCCATATTTTCAGAATGTATTCACACAGAAATGAGCTATTACCCCCAGTGATTAGGCCCTTTCAGCTGTTGGAAATGTTGCTGGAAAAAAGAAAGCAACTGCAGTAAAATGCAGCAATGGGATGTAAGTGACATAGCCACCTGCAGAAACATGGTGTAAACAACTCATCTTCATTTCATTCAGCCTTGTAATGATCTGATTACCTGTACAAACATTTCTTGGCTTCATGAGATGAGACGAGGTGACATGTCATTTGAAGCTGATGAACTCTGGCTACATGAGCAACCGTAGGCTTTCTGTGGTGATTATGCTTCTTACTTATTTTGCTTCCTAATTATTTACGTAGAAGTAAACATCTCGATTAAGTACTGATAATTTATTATGCTTTGTGTTTCTATCTCAACTTTCCCCGCCTCCATTCAGCAGGATGTGCAAAAGGAGCTCGTGCAGCCATGACTACGACTTATAGGGTATACTAGAGTAATGGATCCGTGGAATGAGCCTGGGATAAGTACTAGTACTACGTAGGGGGCCGAAGTGAGTGTCCCTCGTAGTCGTCTGCAATTCCTCCGTATGCATACGTATCCGCAACCTCCATATGATGATTTGGGAACAACGACGTAGTCGAATTCGCAGCAGAATGATTATGTGTACGAGTTGCATAATTGTACGGGTCTGGCATTTTCATGTTCGGGTACTGATAAGAGTTGGATTCAGGTATGCCACCAGGGCCAGCACTGCTGCCAGTGGTAGCGGGGAGGAAGTTTTTGCCATAGTCAGCTTCCGCGCCTCTGTAACTAGGGTAGCCATAGCCTATATTTCCAGGCGCAACTCTGTTGGTAACGTTAGCCCGTGGAGTATTTTCGTGAGCCTCGAGTAACGTTCTCCCTGCAAGAAATTCGTCAACAGTCTGGTTGTTCTCCCTATCCATGGCCTTTTCCCTCCATCGCTTTTTACTTCTATTTGAGAAACGGAATGCATAAATTGAGAGTAGAGCGAGAAAGATGATCCCCGCTACTGTGAAGGTCCCGATTACGGCTGGCTTGTTTGAGAAGAACCTGAGGAAGGAAGAGTGAGTGTGAATACAAAAATCTGATATGAACCTTCATGATCCATGAACAGTAGAGCGTCACAATTCACAGAGCATACGTTCATCAACAAGCAAATGATGCTTGATATTGGATGCATATGGACTCAAAGTGAAAGCAGTGAAAACCCGAAACGAAAGATGTAACTCACGAATTCCTTGATGATCCACTCTGAGAAGCATCAGAAGTTCCAGTGCCAACAGCTGGGGCTGAGCCAGCACTGCCTGGTACCAATGAAGGTAAGACGAAAGTAGGAGTGGGTGTCGCTGAGGTACTACTGGAACCGCTCCCCCCGTCATCTGGGTCGAAATCCGGCTCCTCAGGCTCGTCTTCGTGGGTAGCTGTTGTCTTCGGTACCGACTCGGAAACCACAGTCTCTCCTGGCGTGATGGCGGGACTTGGTACCGGTGTAGGATCAGGACGGAGGGGATCAATGGCAGTCGGCCGACCGTCATTAGCTGGATTTAGGGGAGATGGGTCAAATGGATCGGATAGCGGCCCGCCCTCGGCGGGACCGGGGCTGTCCAACCCCGGATCAAATGGACCAGACGGCTCGTGTATTGGCACCGGCTCTGGCGCCCCCTCCGGGACGAAATCTGGAATTCTAAGCAACTCGTCAGATCCAGCGGCAGTGGTAGCATTGAGACCGTCTCTATCAGGGTTGCCAGCAGGGGAAGGAGAGGAAGGCGAAGAGGAAGGCGAAGAGGAAGGCGAAGATGCGAGGAGAGCGCCAGCGATTTCTCCTGTTGGACTCCAGGTCCTTGTACTCGAGCTCATTGCGAGAGGAAGGAATGTGAGAAGGGTGTGGTCGAAGAGTCATCAGCTGTTAAAGGTCTTATTTCTAGTGGTCTTTCGTGAGAGTCACGAATGATGGTGGCGACAAGAAGGGCATTCAATTGGCAGAAGCTGGGAGTCTATCTTTAGGTCAAAGGATTCAAACGTTGATCTCTTCGAGCGCCTCCCTGAGGATATTGATGTACCTGGTAGTGAATGAAAGATAAGGAATACTACAATAAGCACGAACCACTATGACACATTGTACAGTCGGATACAATCACAATAAATAATAAGTACATACTAGCGAATCAAGAAATACAATGTGCTCTTTGCGCAGAACAAGAATGAAGGATACTTACCATATATGAAATAAAGAGCGAAATCCCTATATCCGCCGAGTTGAGAGCCCCTCGTATTCGTGCGAGATTCCACCATAAGCGTATGTATCGGGAACCTTCATAGGCTCCTGCGACAGAGACACACTCGATTGATTCCAACTCGTCGCTGTGTGAGTAATAGGATGCGTATGCTCATACGGATTTGGGAATTTCGCATGCTGATACGGAGACTTTCCTTGAGCATTGCTCGAGCTTGGGTAAGGTATGCCACTGGTAGGCCCGCTACCAAGGGAAGTAAGGCCATAGTTGGGATGATTCTGGTTTTCGACAACTGGGCCGGGTCCAGTATTGAAGTGATTGCCATAATCTGGAGCGTCCATGGTTTTGGCATTATTATAGCCATATCCATATCCATATCCATATCCCAAACTTTCCGGAGGAGGCTTCGATTTTTCAGTCCACCCTCCATTTCTGCCATCCTGGGTCACTGGAATCTCCTTTTTAGTGACCGTACGCGTCACGAAAATATTAGGATTAGGATCATCCAAATTTATCCTCGTTCTTTGCCGAGCTCCTTCCCCGTCCATCAAATTCGAACCAGCATTCGGTTTATTGTTCTGAGCATCGAGCAACGTCTTCTCAGCGAAATCAGCAATGATCTTATCATTCTCCATATCCAGGCTCTTTTCTTCTCGGCGTAGTCGACGTCTGTGCGATAGACGAAATGCGCAGACTGCGATCAGAAGGAGAAGGATGATGCCTGCTGTTGTGAAGGTACCGATCACCGCTGCTTTGTTCGAGAAGAATCTAAAAATATAGATCAACGACGGTCAGTTCAGGAACTTGGAAAGCAATGCTTTTAAGATGATCAAGAATCAGGAAACATCCATCCATCCACGCATCATCCAACATTCAAACCATAAGTAACACGGGCGGATGATTGATTTTGATTTGATTTTGCATCTCGGGCAGTGAAAAGCCTAATAAAAGCTGTAACCAAAACGAAAGATGTAACTCACGAATTCCTTGATGATCCAGTATCAGCACCAGAAACAGCTGTGCTAGTGGCACTTAAGGACGAGTTAACGCTTGATACTGATGAAGATGAGGGGGAGGTGGTGGTGGTGATGACAGTGACTACACTGCCAGTGGCAAGCGGCTCGAAGGACGGTGAGGCCGAAGATTGAGGGATCTCCGGAACGCCATCGCTAGAAACAGCAGTACCAGTGGTTATTGTACTCGTTGCTTGAGATGGCGTCGCGGACAGAGACTCTGTGGTAACAAGAGGCCTGGGACTAGTTGTGATAGATACCGGAGGAGGGTGCCCATCATCATCTCCTTCGCCGTCCGACTGCCCTTGAGACTGGCCAATTGGATGCCTCGGTTGTCCGTCGTCAGGTCTAGTGCTGGGAGTCGGAACAGGGAAACCTTGGCCTGGAAAGGGATTCAGACTATTTGCTTGGACGGTCGGAGCAGGCAACGCCAAAACGGAAGAGATAAACGACGTCGGGAGACTATTTGGGAAAAGAGCGTCAGCGTCCGCCTTGGATATGCGGTCGTCCGTCGTCGCACTCTCGTTCCTGGCACTCATGGGAATCATGAGACGATGAGGATGTTCGAAGCTGCTAGTACTGCGGCTAGTGGCACCGTGATGATGAAGAGTCGTCTACCAATGCAGAAGATGAGTGGTGGAAGAGAACAAAGCTAACCTGTGCGACTACATCTTGAGATTTAAGTATAGTGGCCTCTGATGACGAAGAAATGATGTTGATGTGGATCGTAGTAAGGTGAGCTTAGAGGTTGATGGTATCTGCCCATATTATCCTGCTGTCCATATATAGTCAACGTCGACATTGCCTCCGCTATCATATCAGTACTTATGGCTGATTAAAGCGCTGCATCCCGCGTTAAGATATTTCGAGCCTATCTAGAGTCCGATAAATCGGATATTCTTTCTGAGATATATTTTCACTTCAAGCATTGAAGACGTCGTCCATCATATTCCCTATGTACACGTATTCTCCAATATGATTCAGAGTACTTATCCTTAATGCCGTATCCTAACGAATTCCCACTCGACCCTTTCCCCTTCGCCCTTCAATAATTAAACAATCCACCAGAAGTGCACAGAACCTGCAAATAAAGAAAAGTCAAAGATTCATCAGTCCAAACTAAACTCCGAGTCAAGAGTCCAAGACATACCTCTCCAGGATAAATATTACTGCAATCAGCATTAACATTCGGGTTGTTATGAAGCAACGTATCGAGAGGAATCCCAGAATTATCCGCAATAGTTGCGCATCCAACACCGGATTCAACTACGGTGACGGTGGAACAATCTTTGCCGAGATCGCCTAGGCAGAGGGGCTGAAAAGATTAAGTCGAAGTTAACGTTAGAATAAGTCAACGCGAAGAGTAATTATAAGCTAGACGAAAGAGCTTTGAAGATGAGCACGAACCATTCTAACTGCGAGATTACTACAATCAGCGTTGATAACGCCTTGATTGGCGTTGGCAAGCTGGAAGGTGGAGGTGTGTTGAGCGGCAGAAATCCCGTCACAGACATCTCCCAAATGGACGGTGTAGTTACGGGCACATTGGGCTTGGGATTGGGCGTTGGAGGCGGTTGCTGTACGGAAGACGCAGAAAGAGAGAGTGTCAGAAAGTGTAAATACGAAACCTGATAGGTTGGGGATGCAAGGATGAACGTCACGCTATACTTACCCAAAGCCACTGCGGCGACGAGAACGGAACCACGGATGAAGGAGAACATTATAGCTTCAAGTAGTGGAGACTAAGTGAGTGTCGTATTTGGGGAGCTGGAGAGGGGAGGACGTCGATGATGCCACTGAGGAAATTGGCTGAGGACTTCCTCCTTTTATACGCTGAAGAATACTAAATAAAGGGGAACACCGTAGAGGGGGCGGGTAACTTGGCGATGGCATGTATCCTGTACGTTTGAACTTTCATGACTCGGTAGATAGGAATCTTTGTCGAAGTGTGATCCCCGTAGAGGTACGCATGGACGCGTCCTAGACGCGCAGGGACGTCTCGTTGTCATGCATAGAATTCTAAAACCGTGAAAATCATGAGTCACATGAGATTGGCATTTCAATCCATCGTACTCTCCGTATAATATTTTCCGCTCGTATACAGTACATTCAGAATCAAGGAACCGCAGCAGCAAAACTCTCCAAGTACTAAGTCTACTTACAAAAATATATGTCCCATTTGAGACGTATGTCTAGGACAGCTGATACTCAGCAGTGTTCAGAAGCATGAAGACGATCCGGAGATTTTGAGGAGCTTCAAGAATCCAATCAAGAATATGAATTACCTTGAGGCTGCGGCTGATACTTGGTATAAGTGTAGATTAGTATTGCTTCAGTCGATCTGCAAACTGTATGGACGTGCATATGTCTATTATATGCGTGACAGAGTCGGTACTTTTGCCCTTCCGGGACGATATTTCTTCGTTTTTGAGTCACTTCTGTAAGTAACTTTGAATCCTCCAGTCCCGAGTCAAAGCAGGCAAGTTGAACACTGAACAATAATGTCAAGGAGAATCAGGTACTTCCCGGACATAGCTTGATTCCGAGCTACTTACACTGACTCGAGTAGGCACAATCTCTCCAAGATCTATGCCCGTCAGTATCGTGGGTTGGAACAGATGAGTTTGAGATGAGTTTGAGACGAGTCACAAAAACTGCCCCGCGTCGGTCGCGCCGCGTTGCGAAACCACACGTGATGGCGGCTCGTGGCCTCGTGGCCTTCTAGGTCTCTGCGGCCGCTTGCCTCCAACGTCCAAATTTCTGTTATTATCCTCTTGTTCCTTCGGCAACGTCGAATCTGTGATGATTTTCAAAAGTACTTATTCTCTCGTCCTATGAAGCCGTAGCCGTTGTCGGGATAAGTACTGGATACTGGTGTGTTCTATTTTAGCGTTTTTCTCGGCGTATTTTGGGCGTATTTTTTTTGTCTAAAGAATGTCCTCGCTACAGCCATGTACTTCAACTTGACGACGACAGGTACCAAATAATATATAGTAACCAAGCTAGCAGTGCCGACTGACAACGAAGAGGGAAAGAAGAACTAGAGGAATATGAGAGACAATGACAGTGTGCGCCAACAACCGTTTGGGCGCCTTTTCAACCTCCCTCAACATCGAGGGCGATGAGCTCAAGGAACGGTAGCGGTAGCAGGTATGTACTTTGTTCTATGTCCTCTTTTTCTCTAAACGCATACTAGGTCACAGAACTGAACCCAACGACCTCTTACACAAAGTCAACACCCTCCTCGTATACCTCCAACTCCCAATCTCACTCGAGTCCCTCTTCGAGCTTACTCCGTCGTTTCTCTTAGCCATTTTGGAATGTCTTCTGGGGGCAAGACTGCCGATTGAGGATGGAGTTCGGTGACTACTCGCCTCCGGCCTCGACGCCAACCCGAGACATCGAGAAAGCAACTCTATTAAAAATCTACGCCATGAAGCTATTCCTCGGAACTCTCGAAATAGACCTAGTCAAAGCCGACCTTGGATTGAGCGCTGTAAACCCCAAAAAGTCGGCTGAGGGAGGATGGGACGAGGTAGTCGTTGTTTCGAGGGTGTTGGAGAGGTTATCCTCCTCTTCTTCAAAAAGGGTCACTCACACCGACGACGTGGATGTCTATTTCTCCCTCTTCCTACTATCACTCTTCGTCTTCATCAAAAAGGGGGAAAAAGTCATTCATGATCATACCGACGCAGACACGGATGTGTTAATGAACTGTAACCCTTGCAGCTCTCACTCTCCCTTCCACCACTTCAACTCCAACTCTCTTTTCGTTAACGACCCTCCCCCTCTCACCATCATTACCACAATGACAACGACAATGGGCCTGACTCCCTCTTCAACCTTGACGCCTACGACTCCTCTCACGACTCATGACAACTTTATGGAGGAGGATGAGGGACGGGAGGCAGAGAAAGATAAAAAAAGCGGAAGAGGGTTGGGAAGACGCCGAACGGGAGGAAGAGAAAGAGGCAGAGGAAAAAGACCCCCACCAACAAACCATCTTGCTCCTCCAAGAACGGGCGAGGTTGTTGGAAGAGTTTAGGTTAATAGGTTAATAGGTTTAGTGTGAGGGATGTTAAAGAGTAAGGGTTAGGTTAGGTTTTGGATGTTAGGGGGAAGGAGGAGAAGGGATAAGGAATTGGGCTTCGTAACTTTCACCAGCGTCCTCCGTCTCATTTTCACATCGACATCGTTCCCAGGCTCCATCCACTCTCTACCTTTATGACGCAACGGCTGTCATACACACCACCCCACTCTACACCAATCTTCCCTCTGTTTTACCACATCGTATTCACCAGCACTTGGGACCGTTTCGTTGCGTATTCCGGGGTTATACACGACTGCGAACTCTCCTCCTTGGCCCCCAAACGCCCAAACGTTCTCCATGACGTCTATAGACTGCCAGCTCATCAAAGTGTCGAACCGAACTTTGAAGACATGAGCGCAGAGTCGTTTTCCGCTGCATTGGAATGATTCTGGCTTCGTTAGCGAAGTGGGCAAAGTTTATTTTGGGGCTGGGAATCCGCTGATGGGCACATCTTGGTGTTGGTCTCAGTGGTTTGGGCGTTGAGGGTATTATGTCCTCGACGTACCTGCGGATTTTATGCTGGAACTATTTCCACCATTTGGCCATGGGACCCTCTTTACCTGGTTTCCGAGGTTGTCATCGACGGCGAATGCGACTCCAACTGCCCCAATGGATGCAGACGTTCTCCGGGATGACGAGCAATTGCCAGCTCATCAAACTCCCAAAACCAAGACATATGCACCGACTCGTTTTTCGTTGGACGGGTACCTTTTCGGCGACGTTTTTGGAGTTTACTGGAAGTGAGAAGTTAGAACACGTTGGTTGGCACGGTCTGGTGAAGCTCTGGATGGTTATGCGTCGTCGACACCGTGTCCTCGATGTATATGTCTAGCATTGGAGGGTCATATCCTAACTTTAACGACCATGGGTTGAAAAGGAGGGAGTGTTGAGTCGCTTGCGAGGTCAAGGACAATTTCTGGATGATTGTCAAGGTATGTCATTGGCTATCGCCTCTTCACTCGCTCTTTGACTGACTGTGATGTTTTTATTCTTTTGGCAGATTTTTCACCTTCCAACATATATGTTTCTCGGACGCGACAGTCTTTGTCTCTTCTTCCAACTGTGGTCGTCCTACTCTGCAACCCATCTAACCGTTGCTGTGGGCCATACTTCAGTTATACATCCTGCTGCGACACAATACCCTCCTCCGACCATGCTTCCAGCTTACTCCAGCTTACGCTCGTTCTGGACGTTTTTGGTGCTCAAGACGATTGCCAGACACCGACAAGACAGATGAGGCAACAAGGTTTCTGGACAGTCTGGGATGTTGGGCGCATGACGGACGTTTATTGGTACCTGAGATCCTTTGATGGCCTTCGTTCGTTGGTTAGGTGGTTGGATCCAGCTGTACAGGATGGACGGCCCAAAATTCATCGTTTTATTTCCGTCCGGCTTCGGTGTGGGAGGTGTTCTCTTGTTATGTATCTCCTTGACACTGGAGTCTCTAGACACAAATAACGTATGTGGGTGCTTCACTAAGGGAAGCACTGAACGTTCAACGCGTCCAGTGCAACGTGTAACACAGACTCAGTAGATGTACAGCAATAGACGTCTCCTATAATACAAAGAATTTGAATCTGCACGAAACCCTCAAAGCTTCGCTTCGCCTTCGCTGCCTTCATGCTCCCCTTGCTTTTCTCATACTTCTCAACCGAAACCTTCCTCAACGCCTTCCCTGTCGGCGATTTCGGAATCTATGACAAGGCAAAAAATCTTATCCTAGTCCCCACATCAACTCTTTGACGGAGGTTAGAGTGACTAAGGGTGGTGAGGGCGAAGGACCCAAGGAAGGACGCGAACGAGTATGGAGTACGATCCAGTATGACCATACCCAGAATCTTGCTAGCCAGACAGAGTAAGAGGAAAGGACCTGGACGAAGAAGAGAATTGATAAGGTATTTCGGAGTGAGAGAGATGTCAATGGGGGGATGGGATGCAGTATCGTCGATGTCAATTACTATGTTCATGTCCATGAGAAGACAAGAATGTCGAGGTATCTGTGCAGGGAATGGATACTGCCGCTTGACATCACGGCCTTCGACTGGAGGATTGATAGTGGACCTAGTGCGTATGTCCTTGACCTTTTGTCTTGTGGTGCCAATGCACCAACGCTCCTCCCCTCCCGGTCTCTTACTCTCCGGCTTCTCCAACATATCCAGTGTCCAAGAGCTTCTAACGGATCTGACAGGTCACCCTCTTCTTCGCACACACTTTTCTTCTGTTTTCATCCCAAACTTATCCTTTAGCTCTATACCTCGCCAGCTCACCCAACAACCTCGCACGTTGTCGAAGGAGAGTGATGCTATGTATGTGGGGGTCTTCTCTACCCTCGTAATATCCGTCACCCTCAGCATATGCCTCGTCAATGTCGTTGGAGTTTTCGTAAGAGGGGGGACTCGGGGAAACAAGCTGAGGTGAGAGTTGGGGTTGGTAAGGGTTCTCTGAAGGACCTTGCGGAGACTGAAGATGATAGGAAGAGTGGGAGTGGTTGAGGATGGCCTGGATAGGTAGAGGATAGGTTAGTAGTTAGTTAGCTAACGTCGCCCAGTAAAAAAGGTCGCAAATAAGCAAAAACCATAAGACACAAAGATAAAAGGGAACAAACCAAGATGTTAATTTGAATTGAGACGGGGATAATAGAGGGGATATTAGGGGAAGGGGGAAATTAGAGGATTGGGGCTGGGGCTGGGCAGTGGGGATGAGAGGAAGATTGCGATTGTAACGAAGAGGAAGAGGCACAGGCACGGACGATGAGGGTGTCAATGTCGTCGTCGCATACCCATACCCACACCAACACCAACACCCACACACACACACAACGTAAGTGTAAGTGCTAAAGAGGCCATGGAACCCAGCGATGGTAGGGTTAGGGATAGCGTCTCTGTTAATTTGAATCGAGACGGGGACAATAGATGGGATATTAGGGGAAGGGGGAATTTAGAGGACTGGGGCTGGGAATGAGGATGAGAGGAAGATTGCGATTGTAACGAAGAGGAAGAGGCACATGCACGGGCGATGAGGGTGTCAATGTTGTCGTCGTCGTCTTTCTCTTGGGTCTGGGTCGGTGTAGTTGTAGTCGTACTCGTAGAAGGTATAGCCGTAGTCGTATCCTCAGCCGTATCCATACCCATACCCACATCTACACCTATATCCCGCGTCGGAAATATCAAATGCGCAGACGGAGTCATAGGTGTCATCGGTGTCGTAGACATGTTGGGTGTCATAGGCAAATTGGACTCTGACTCGGATGCTGGAGAGCCCAGTGCGGAGGGTAACGTGGACGGTAATACTGACGGTGTAGAGGCCAACGAATTTGACCGCAAGTGAGGGTGAGAGGAGAATGAAAGTGAAGAAGGTGAATGGAGGGAGAGCCATGAGCCGAAGGAACCTGTAAAGAAAAATAAAACGATAAAACGTATACAGAAACGTATGTTAGTCATTTTCGATAAAGAAAGGAAGGAAGGAAATGTAGTAACGCACGGAATATCGAACTCGTATACGAGAACCCAGAGGTCGGAGTGGACAATGAAGACTCTGATTCTGGCTCTATCTCTGGCTCTGGCTCTCCTTGCTCTGCCTGGTCCGGTCTTCCTGGGTTTAGACTTGGCCTAGGGACACCCAACTCCTCTAATAGCCGGGATTCAGAGGCTGCCTGGAGGTATGCAGTTCCTATGTCAATGTCGAGCTTGAGTTTTGTTTTTGTTTTTGTTTTTTTGGTGTCTTGTGCCAATAAGAGGTCTTTGACGCGTTCTATAAGAGAAAGAGAACAGAATGAGAAATGAGAATGAGAAACGCGAGCATATTAGATAATTAGACGAAGGAAAAAAAAAAAAAAAGAGGGAAAAAAGATAAAAACTCACCATGCAACTCACAAACCACCTCCCCAAACTTCTCCCACTCCCTCGTCAACCTCCGTTTCCTACTTGTACTAGTCTCTCTTTCCCTACTCCAACTCTTCGTTTGGTCATCCCATACAACGCCTTTCATATTCGCAGTAGTATTGGTATCTCTAAAAGCGAAATGCTCCATAACCCCTCTCATAACCTCGCTCAGAATCTCTCCTCGTAGGAATGAGACGGCGACGTAGGGCCATTGAGAGAGGGGGATTGAGAGACGTGTGTGTGTGTTTGTGTCTGTGTTTGGGTTTGTTCTCGAGGACGTAGACGTAGAAGTGACTGACGTGGTCGAGGTTGGCGAGATTGGAGGAGGAGAAGCAGAAGCGGGTGAGAGCGAACGAGATGATGTTGGTGAGAGTGGGGATGGAGATGAGGGGAATGAGGAGATGTGGAAAAAGTCTGATGAGCTGTCCTGATCCTCCTCAGTTATAGACCGCACCCGCGAGTGTGATGACGATGATGTTAGGGACTGGGATCGTGAGTGTGGTTGTGACTGCACTGGGGATTGACGAGAACGAGCTGTCTGAGAGGTCGTAGGGAAAGGGACTGTTCCTGCTCTTGAAGAAGAGACAGAAAGCCCACCAAGGGAAACCGAGTAACTGGCCTCCAGCTGATCCTCTAAACACGCCAGCCACTCCCTTGGGTTTTCTTCCGGTGTTCCGTGAAAGACAAGCGGACGGGGAGCACGACGGGTTATTATCTCGATGAGCGTGTGGAGGTGGGGGTATGGGAGGGGGTCTAGGTGGGCCATCGTGTAGTCCAGGTGTAGTGTGGGTGTAATCTCCTCCGGCGATAACCTTTCCCGCTGCAACTCTTCTTTCCGACACGAACGAGGCATATTGTTGACCACCCAAGGATGTACCATAACGTCGGTGAGTGGGAGGCGGTTTTGGGGTATTAGCACGAGGAGCTACAATGTAGACGTTTGGATGAGGGTTAAGGTCAGGTCGGGTTTGAGTAATGCGTAAATGGGTGTGTAGTTGAGTGAACGGGTGAGTAAGCGAGCGGAAGAAAAGCGATAAGAAGAAAGAGCGTCAGTGCAAAGGACTCAGGAGACGTAACACAGAAAAGTAAAACACACCTTCGCAATCAAATCCCTGGCCTCCGGGAGAATCTCACTCGGAAACGTATAATCCACTGTCGAAATCCTCCTCATCTTCCCATGCATACTATGCACCAAATCCTCAAACGGCGGCTTCCCACACAAAAACTCATATATCGCCACCCCCAACGCCCAATGGTCTACCCATTTCCCATGACTCTGTCTCAGCACCATCTCAGGTGATAGGTAATCCAATGTCCCACATACGCCTTCACACTTATTTTCTGGCGCATAGACTGCCCAACCAAAATCCGCTAGTTTGAGTTCCCCGTTGAGCCCAATGAAGATGTTTTCGGGTTTGATGTCTCGGTGGATGACGTGTTTAGAGTGGAGGTAGCAGAGGGCGTCGGCGATTTGGTAGACGTAGCCTGCGCTTTGACGTTCGGAGAAGGAACCGAATTTGACGAGTTGTTTGTAGAGATCGCCGTTAGGCGCGAGCTCAAGCATGAGGAAGACGCGTTGGGAATCGTGGAAGTAGCCGTGTAAGCGTAAGATGTTTGGGTGACGGAGGTTCATTTGGATCTCGATTTCTTGACAGAGTTGATGCTCATTGTTTTGTTGGATGACTTCGGATTTGTAAAAGGTTTTGAGGGCAAGGATGTATTGGGGTATGGGTGCTTTGGTGCGGACCATGTAGACACGGGCGAATTTGCCTTTTCCGAGGGGACTGCCAATCTCAAAGTTGTGAAGCGACCAGTTCGGGGTTGGGTTGGCACTACTCATATGCTGTTCTGCTTAAAATCCTCTTCATAGCACGACCTCGAAAGCGTTGGGAAGGCAACCCATGAGAGTAACCACATGTGAAATCAACGGGAAGTCACTTGAGGGCCGGTTTCTGTCATCGTCTAAGTGCTAAACTTCAACTTGACCGTCACGACACACACAAATGTACCGTGGATCAAGCACGCATACTCTTCGTCTCTCGTACGGTTAACCTAACCAGGTTGTAAATAGTTGGAGTCACGACTAGGGTTTCCTAGTAGCAGGATAACGTCGCCTCGGCTATAGTACTTCAACGCTGTCTCTTAATGATCACTGAAGTGCCTGTTACCAAACCAGTACTTATTATAATATCCTTCTAGCCTCTAGATAGCGGCATCCTTGTACACATCACGTTCTTAGCATGAGGTTTTGACCTTCAAGACCTCCAAATCCATCAGTCCTCGATCCTCGCCCAACAGTGCATGCAAGTACATTGGAAATCTTATTTGGAGGAATTGAATACATGGCTACCACTAGATACATACTAATTACAAGATTAAAGTTTATCAGCACTCATGATTTGAATGGAAATCTGAGCTAAGTGAAGCATACGTATACCCTGAAAACAAAGGATCATACAGCAAAATTTCTTGTCCTGAAGAAACACCAGCAGAAGGGACATGACTGGAGTTGATGTTCAGATTGCGATAATCAATATCAGGATTATGATGTAGATCGGGATGAGCAGCAGTCGTAGAACCAGACTGAGGGACATTCTGGGAATCCCAATGAGGATTGGGATGCCTATGGTAATAATCAGGGTCATGATCCAGAGGAACGATATGAGCAGGATCTTGAGCAGACGCCGAACTGTCCATGTGGGCAGATACATGAGAATCGATAACCTTGACAAGATCTGTATGATCTGTCCAGGAAAAACCTGCAATTTTCAGTGCATCTCGTAGTCTGTTAGAATAAAAGGGCGGGAACAAGAAGAATCTTTAGTCAGACTAGACAAACGATTTATGTAGCATGTACCCTCACTCACCTCTCAAGCGTCTGAATCCCCTCATTTGCCGACATAACCCCCGCATTCATCACATCTATCACAAATTCCACCCATCTCTTGAAATCCCCACCCACAATTTTCGTTTCCGCCAATCTCGAAATGTAGTACATATCCTCGATCGTTTCGGAGAACTCAATGGCAGCTTTACATGTTAGAGTTCTAACAGCAAGGAAGACTGGTGTCAGTTCTAGCTCTGCCATTGACGAATAATTGTGTGTCCCCCGTTCGAGGCCATTGACACTGTCAAGACCACCATTCCCGTAGCCATCCAAGCCGTCTATAATATTAATACCATGGGGCCCGGACGTACGCGTTGCAGCGTACAAATCTGTGACGGAGCTCTCCTCCAATATTTCTCTCATCGTTTTGTAAAAATGCAACGTCAAATGCGTCCATCCAATTGAGGCCATTCTGACGATAGAGAGAATAAGGTAGCTCAGGTTTCGGTTTCGACGAGCTAGCAGAACACCATGTTCATTGAAAGCATTGCTTACGTCCTGCAGGAGATGAAGAGAGGCAGCGTAACGTTTGATAAGCTGAAGGTCGTAGTGGCGACCTCGTGTGCACGCTATCACATCAGGAAGGGTTGGAGGGTGGGTTCACCGAAATCAACAACTATAATTGATGAAACAAGAAATGATCACTCACGTCCCCTGATGCGTTGGTATACCTCTCTTGCGAGGTGTGTAATCTGAAAGGTGACTAAAGGACAAGGATAGGTGCGCATTCAGCATAGTTGAACATGACATCAAATTCTGTCAGCAACTCACTAGAAAGATAATATTCATAAAATTGCCAGCTATTACAGCCTTGGCTCAGTAACGACGCCAATTCTTCCAACGATAGTTGGTCGTGTCCACATATGAGTTTTTCATCGTGAGCTGAACTAGAATAGTATGGATATAGTAAGCCAACAAAGGAACAGAGGAAATAAGGGACGCACAAATTTACAGATCTGTCTGAATGTAAAGCCTCAAGCACGTCAACCATCTAAAGAGTCAATGGCCAAAGGTCAGCGTAGGAAGGAGAAAGAAACCAAGTCACCCACCAAAAAAGCTGCCCACCTAACCGAACGGTCTAACGTTCCAAAAATCCCGTCGTAAAGCTGCGGCTGTTGATACCAAGACTCGGCAAGCCTTCGAGCTTGCCATGCAAAAGCTGCGCTGTATGGGCTTGGGCCATCGTATTCTGTCATCATTGAGTAGGTTAGGCATTCGTGAGCCATAACCCAAGACATTTACAACTCAACACTCACGACTAACCAACGCTCCTAACAAAGAACAACTAGCCGCATTCTCAGGCGACACCCAAACAGCTATACCTTCATTCTGCGCCTGCCTCAGTGCTTCCGCTTTCAGTTGATGACACAACCCTACTCTCTCTCTCCGTTTACCGATTTCCCTTAGATCCCTTCTAATCTTTTTCACGGGGTGGATCGTAGTCAAAATGTTGTTACACTCTTCCGGAAAAGGTTCTGTGCCGATTATAAGAGGATCAGTAGACACCGTAGATGCGAGGGCGAAGATGCAGTGGACCAGGACACATTCATGAGGTGAGAGAGAAGATGGTTGCCAATCGCATCCGGCGAGACGGGCACGTACCCTGTCGTAAGGCATGATAGGATGAAAGTAATGGGGTGTAGGGACAAAGTCTATGAGTATGCATTGATGAATATGAGTTTTAGTTCGAGGACGTCTTTAGTACAAGTTACGGTATAATGAAACATGGCAAACTAACACGCACCATTGAATAGATCCTGCATTAGGCGTTTTGGAAGTTGTAATTGCGGACGAGAAGAAACTGGAGCGAAGGCGATGGGGATTCTATACACGTTGTTAAGGCCTGCACTTAAAGTCGCTAGCGTGTGTGTTTGTGGTGCGTATTGTGCAGCCGAAGTTTTCGTCAAAGTCAAAGCCCTTGGCGCCGCAAGCTCTTGGCCGTGAGACGTCCGAGCATCATCGACATCCCTGACGGCGGTGATTAGGTCCATTGAATGAATGTCGTCTTCATTGGTGTTGTCTCCGTCGCGGGTAGTAACTTGCGCTTTCTTCGCTTCTAAGATTTCACGTTGTCGTCTACGTTTTTTTCGAACAGTCGGTGTAGTGGTGCACCTGCAAGTCGCGGTCTTGACAGTCAATAATATTGATAGACTCGCTGAAGACACTGATATCGATTCGCACAGACACTCACTTGACACCCTTCTCTAGACATCTAGGGCAAGACCTGCCCTCTGGTTGGGGATGACACAAAACTCTACGAGCCTTGCAATAGTCGCATGCTGGAGGTTTCTTCCGTCTCGGTTTGACCGTTTCCAGAGTCCCAGTGCTACTCTCCGGTGACATTCCAAATACAAAATTGTGCGGGAAGATGAGAAGACGGTGGACGTAAGAAAGCAAGTGTGTTGGGTCTGACAAAGCGGAAAACAGCTTGCCGTACTAATTTGGCCCTAATCATACATATGTACATAAAAAAAGCGCCGGTTCGGTAAGAGAAGATCGAATGATGGGGACATTAATGGGGGAGATCGGAATGAAGGGTGGTTTGAATATTGGGGAGCCAGAGGCATAGGGTCAAGGGTACGTGAAAGACAGAGCAAAAAAGGTTTAAGAGACGACTCACCAATAAATTGAATAATGAAGGCCTCTGTCACTATAGACCGCCGCTAGTCTAGTTTTAAGAGATCGAGAGCTTAGGGACCAGTTTTTTGCTTACAAAGATGACTTATTGCGTAATATTCCCGCAGTCTGTTTCCCTTATGTGCCGGTCATTTTCGGTGCTTCTGGGGGCTGTAGGACCATTAAAGAGTCTGGAATATAACATCTATAGCTTTATTATCACAAAATATAACAGGAGGAAGCAGCAGAGTTGTTGGGACGAGTTGAGCAGAAAGAGCACCGCTTCCCAAAATAGGTCGTGTGAAGATTACGTTATAAGTCTTTTCTATTACACACCGAAAAGGGACAAATTTCTCCTCGACGGATATGTGTACGAAAATGAGATATATTTGGAAATTAGATATAAGTACAAAAAGATGATGTATCCGTAAGCTAGATATTTGAACAGAAAGTTGCTATATAGGGATGTCTTTTACTATATTTGATTGGTGTGTAGACATATTATGTATCAAAGCTATTAAAAGAAGTACAAAAAGACCTCGAATCGAGAATCCGGACATAGTTACGGATATGCGTCCGAAAAGACAATAAATCCGGCTTCCAGATATGTTGAGCGGATATGTGAATTCTGGCATATCCGTTCAACGGACATATAAAATATTGGTACCCATATCAAGAAGCCGGACTTATTGTCTTTCTGGACGCACATCTGCAACCATGTCCGGAGCTTCGATTTGAGGTCTTTTTGTACTTCTTTCAGTAGATTTGATAGGCAATGTGTCTGCTCACCCATCAAATGCACAGAAAGGCGTCCGGATATATTAACTTTTCGTTCGTATATCCAGCTTACTGACACAGAATCTATTTGGACTTCTATCTAGCTTCCAGATACATCTCATTTTCGTGCACATATCCGGTCACATATCCGTCGAGCGGAAATTTGTCCCTTTTTGGCGTGTTACCTTTGTATTGACAAAAACTGGTCCCTAAAAACTCCCGCTTTGACGACAGACTGCTATCGCATCATTTCAATGATCGCTGATACTGTCTGTTTATAAGTAAGAGACTAGACCACCGCCAGATGTGACAACGTCATCGCATAAATTTTCCTTCTTCAACACGAACCACTATCAGCTCTTCTCCTTCCTCCTTCCCCTCTCTCCTCCGCCCTCCCTTTCTACATACTAGTGTTCTTCCTCTCTGTGTGACTGTCCATTCTAATTACCTGCCCAATGCATCACCAGCAATCCCAGGCCTGGCATACTGGGCACTGAATAATATTAAGCTAGCAGTGTCAGAGATTTCCGAAAGGGCTATATAATGCAAACAGCATATAACGGCATTATATGACGTCGGTCAGACACACACTTGCGTTATAACTGCCTATTTTGGACAGTGTCTAGCTCAGACTTTGAACATGTGTAATGACATGAGTTCGAGATTGACCTGAGACTTCGTTTGTATGTAGATAGGGATAGTTAGATTTAAATGTGAGGCTAAATACCAGATTTTGCCACCACATCTGATGGTAATGACAAGATGCCCATCTCTTCCTCTGTGGGTAGGTACAAGTTACTGTTAACCCAAGACAGATCTCCAGGCTCAACATTCCCAAAATGCTTGGAAAGAGTTATCTGTAGCTCCTGGATGGTATTGGACAGCCAGATTGAATTGTGTCCCTTATACTTCTGGCCAGTAGAGTTGAATGTTCCAACCTAAAAGAAACAATGAATGGTTTAGTCTGAGTGAAAATAATGTAGACCTTTACCAGGAGATTATGGTTCAAAATGAACTTGTCATGAACCTTTCATTCCTCGTTCAAGAAGCCCTTAGAAGGATTCTCGAATTTCTCCGATTGCTGCTATCCACTTTCCCCTAACAAGATTGACTTCTTCTGAGCTGGGTCATTTATCGCTCCATAGCTGTCTGTGGATCCCCTTAGATTGTGAGCACATCATCATAAGACCTTAATTTATCGTTTTGATTAATTCCTCTACATCAGCAAATCCACAATCTTGTAGCAGGGGTGTAGGAGGTGTAGGAGTGTAGGAGGTTTGGTGGCCAGACCCGCTACACCACCTACTACACCTACCACACCCAGCTACACATTTTCAGTCCTGCTACAATGTTTGAAACTAACTACACAAAACCTTTTCTGCTATATATCAAAACCCATGTATTACTCACAAGTCATACAGTGTATCTTTGTCAATAACATTCATACTTTTACTTCTAGTTTCCAGTAGTGTTGTTGCGAGAGTAGTCTGTGATTTACTTATTGAATGCAAAGCAATCTTACACCTTGAGTGTGGAATGGGTAGTATTTTGGGTAGGGCGTAGTGCATTACCAGAACTGAACAGTGAGGGACATCTTGAGGGTAGGGAAGGTGAAAGGAAGGAGGGAAGCGATTGCGGACGCGCCAAAGAGGAAAGGTCCAGAGGGAAGCGATTACGGACGCGCCACAAAACTGTTTAGTCAAATTGAATCGGAGATTGAAAACTTTTGTTGATCAAATAGTTCGACTTTTTTTCTGTGTCTCTTTTTCCCCCTCACCCACGTCGACCCAGCACCGCCAAACCCGCTCCTTCTCCAACACTGCCCGTTTACAATAACTCTTCCTTTCCCTCTACTCTTCAACCACTCCCTCTACGCTTCACTGACCACATATTTGATCAAGACTACGCCACAGCAGTGGTCAACCCGACAACTCCAGCTCTGTGGACGACGATTGTTTTTTTTTTTTTTTGTAGACATTGTGGAACTGGATTCTGGCTGGGTTCAATGGATAAACAGGCAGAGGGTGCGTTGGCTTTTTCGTTGTACTCAAGTTGGACAAGTTCTCACATCTGTTCATTCACAGGCAAATGACTGCCTGGTTTGGCGTTGACTGGTCACATCTGGTACGTTTTCTTTACGCTTTATGTAATCTATCCCTTACTGACATTGCAATCACAGTGCGGACTAAGTAATACTGACTCACCTCCCCGTCAAACCTGAGTAGTCAAACCTTGCTGTAATGCGCTGCACGTTGCTGGTACGTTCTGTTCTTATTGCTCCTCATATTCGCTGATTTTGACCTTGTCTAGTCCGGATAAACCGATGCATGGAGGGCGAAGCACATAGCCTTATTAAAGGGGAAAGGGAGACGGAGGGACGGAGGGTGGTTTGCGGGATCAGAGTAACCAGTACTTCCATATGTAGTAAGCATGTAGGTATATTGTTCTGAGAATATACTATTTTTCTACTATTTTGTACAATGATTCCAAAATCTGAGGGTGAGAAACAGCAGTAGCTGCGAGGTGTAGCAGCGGGTGTAGTAGCTACACTTGGGTGTTCCTGCGGCACCGAAAAGTGTAGCGCTACACCCGGGTGTAGCTAGTAGTACCCCTCTGCTACACCCCTGCTACACTCTTGTGGTTTTGCTGATGTAGAAACATGGACATTATTTGCAAAGTAGTATATATAGAGTAGGATACTCATCCTGTATCTTTACTCTAGTCTGGTCTTATCACACAGACCTTGCCTTATCCTACTCGATTCTTTAGTGTCATCGTCACCTTGCCTAAACATCTTCAGCTCAGTTCTGACATTAGACTAGAGTACCCCTGAAGGCAACCTGACATCAACCATACTCTCCTCTTCTTCTTGCTATTTCTCAGATGCTTGAAGAACCCCCTAGATGACTACTTCAAATGTGCCTACCTCTGGTGGCCCCTTGGACTATTCTATGGGTACTACTCCAAATCCTATGGCCTTTGGAGGGATTCCTACTCAAAACCCCTCTGATGGAGTCAGAGGATCTATGCATGTGCTGCCCCTGCAAGCTAATCCATCTCCCTCTCACCAAACCTATAATAACCCTCAGGGGTATTACACCCAGACCAACTATGTTCCTGGAGAAGACTACAATCAGTTACTCCTCCAGACCATCACTGGACTCCAGAATAATCAGACTGGGGGGTAGAGGCCAAGCTATGCTGGCAAGACAATTACTATTTTTATATTCAAGCTATTCATGTTGTTTGCTGATTGTTATTTTACAGGTGTATTGTTTCATGGTAATTAATTTCTTCACATACACTTCTGCTAACCACCTATAGTGATATCAGGATCTGTATTGACCCCTGGACCTTTGACAGGGTCCAGATGTCTGACCTGACCCCAAAGGGTCAATGCATGACAGATCATGTATTTGTATTACAAATTCTGTACTGCTAGAGTGTAGTGTAGTTACAAGTGAAAAAATCGGCTTTATCTTTGACAGATCATGCATTGGCCTTGACAAGTCCAATGTCAGACCCAGACAATTTTGACTTGACAGGTCGGATGGGTCCAGACCCCGTCCAAAACATCACTGACCACCCAAGACTTCATATCTCACCAATTCTGAAATCAAATGATATACTTCCCTTGAGTCCCTGACCCACCCAAAAACCTATATCTCCACATCAAGAGTACCTACCATTATTGGAATCCTCACCCCTTTTTCTTGAAGTTAAACAGAGTCAGAATTCCATGAGCAAAAATATATTGATGATCACCCATCCACAAATCCTTATCTATTCAAGAGATGAATAAAAAGTCTCTTGTAAGGCCAGACAATCAATGTAAGCCCCACCAGGGGACTTACTGGAGTTTACACCCACCCAAAAGTCCATATCTCCACATCCAGGGCACATATAGCTATAGGGTTTCTTTTCCCATCATCCTGACTCTAAATGAGGCCAGAATTGCCCTAGAACAATTACATATCAATGGTAAACTCCCCTGCTATCACATACCCTCCCCTCAAACGTCCAAAAACTCATGTCCACATCCAGAGTACAGAGAAATATAGGGTTTCTTTCCCCATTGCTCTGACATTAAACAAGGCCAGAATTGCCCTAGAACAGCAGTATATCAGTGGTACATTCCCCTGCTCTCACATGCCCTCCCCCTGGCCCACCTGAAAACTCATATCTCCACATCTAGAGGGCATATAGCTATAGGGTTTCTTTTCCCACTATTCTGCCATAAAATGAGGCCAGAATTTCCATGGAACAGCAATATATCAATAGTACACTCCTCTGCTCCCACATACCCTCCCCTCACCCACCCAACAACTCATATGTCAGCATCCAGGGCACATAGAATTATAGGGTTTCTTCCCCTGTCATTCTGACATAAAATGAGGCCAGAATTGGCCTAGAACAATAGTATAGCAATGGTGAACTCCCCTGCTATTACATACTCTCCCCTTACCCATCCAAAAACCCATATGTCCACATCCAGAGAACATAGAAATATAAGGTTTCTTTCCCCATTAATCTAACATTAATTGAGGCCAGAATTGCCCTAGAACAACACTATATCAATGGTACACCCCCCCCTGCTCTCACATACCCTCCTCTCACCCACCTAAAAACACATAGCTCCACATCTAGAGGACATATAGCTATATGGTTTCTTTTCTCATCATTCTGACATAAAATGAAGCCAGGATTTTCCTAGAACAGCAATATATCAATAGTACACTCCTCTGCTCCCACATACCCTCCCCTCACCCATTCAACAACTCATATGTCAACATCCAGAGCACATAGAATTATAGGGTTTCTTTCCCCTTCACTCTGACATGAAATGAGGCCAGAATTGGCTGAGAACAATAGTATATCAATGGTAAACTCCCCTGCTATTACATACCCTCCCCTCACCCATCCAAAAGATCATATGTCCACATCCAGAGCACATAGAAATATAAGGTTTCTGTCCTTATTATTCTGACATTAATTGAGGCCAGAATTGCCCCAGAACAACCCTATACCAATGGTACAGTCCCCTGCTGTCACATACCCTCCCCTCACCCACCCAGTCCTTCACAAACACACATCCAGTCAATTATGCCAGAATAGCTCCTTTACATTGATGATAGTGCTCACATGTATTGCAAACCCACATCCCCATAATCCTTGAGGGTGTTAAACATATGTTTATTTGTACTGAAGATGTAGATACAGTATATTAAGTAGGATGTTTAAATACAGCACTATAGTGTAGCGGTTTTGTGCTGTCGCAGATTCATTCTCTGTTAATGTGGCTACTGCAAGTTCAATCCTTACTGTGGCCTGTTTTTTGAGCCTTCTCAATTGCTTACTGTAAGCAACTCTCTCATCTGACTTTTCACCCTACTATAGAACTAATTTCTCACGGATCACAGATCCGCGTCCGAAAAATTTGGGTGGGTTGGAACGATAAAATAACGATTACTATAAATAGTAATCATAATGGGAATTTTGCAAGAACTTTGGAACATGTGACAAACTATGGGCGCCCAACAGGCTAGGACTGATGAAAGGGACAGTAGTAGCCGCTCTGGTGCTAAACTGAAACCTTTCAACGGGACTTCCAATGCAGTTGACCCTTTTCTTTCGCAAATGTATCTCTGGTTTCTCAGAAACCCTCGCAAGTTCACTGATGATGCTTCTCGAGTCTTGGAGACACTTGCTTTCATGATGGAAGGCACTGCTGCCCGGTGGGCAAGCAATCAAATTCGAAAGATTCAGGAAGAAGGAAATAACAAAAGTTATATGGATTTCCATAGTGCAATTCGAAGGGAATTCGCAGGAGGATCAGACAGACATCGCACAGTGAAAGCTGCAAAGTATCAAGCAAGGCACTGCATTGGCTACACAGTTCTTCCTCTCTTTCAAAGAGTGGAAGGAAGATGCAAAGCTGAATGAGGAGGGACTCATCATGCTATTGAAGCAGAACCTCCAGTTTGGAATCATTCAAAGGATCTATCAAATGGATCCTGTTACCTATGCAGCCTGGAAAGCTGCAGCAGTATGACTTGACCTTTGCAATCAGAGTGTTCAAACACTTCGAAATGACTCCAGAGGGATTGTGGAAATACCTCTGTGGGAACATGGTTTACCACTGCCCGAACACCAACAACTACTACCCAAAATGCTACTACAAGCATTGGGGCTCCATCAGAGGCACCAACGACTTGTACTGGAATGGGAGTTACCTTTGGTGGGCAGGGAAAACCCATGGAAATTGATCATACTAAAGCAAACAAAGAGATGTGGGATGGGGTTTGCAAGTGTTATGGGTGTGGGGAAGAAGGACACATTTCTAGGAATTGTCCAAATCGAGTCTCAAGCCTCATACAAAGCATGCAGGAAGTCTTGAAGATGGACGAAGCAAAGGAGGAGTTCCAGAAGCTTAGTGAGGATGCAGGTTTTTGAGGGCCCATAGGCAGAATGATACGCCACCTATGGAACAATCAGTGTTTCATAACAAGTTTGCTTCATATAATCGATTTAGTGTCCTCACAAATGAAAGCGACTTGACTGAAAGTGAAGACGTATCTGAAAATCCCCTGGAGGATTCTTGTAAAGATTCTCAACAAACTCCTAATCCTTTCTGATGCAAACACCATACTCAAACTCTTTCGCACCCTCCTTCTTGTATTCCACTGAAACCTGAAAAAAAAGTAGGATCCTATTGGGTGTACTGGAATGTGGTTGCTCAAACACCTAACACACCTTGTTTGTTATGATGATGGGTCCACGTATTGAGGGAGCATGAAGTAGATGATGAACTAAGGTTTGATCTAGCTTTAATGTGACCTGATGTGGCTCTCACTGTGCTCAGGGACCTCTGGACTCCAGCCAAATGGATTCAGAAAACTAGTGGGGAATCTATCTTGCTCCCAGTCACAGTCGAGGCCTTGGATTCACATAAAGGCCAAGTCACTGATGCTCTTCTTGATTGTGGGGCCACGGGATGCTATATCAATCAAGACTTTGCTCTTAGGAATATTTTGTTCTTGGAACATCTCTATTGACTGGTTCCAGTATACAATGCAGATGGAACAGCCAACAAAAATGGGAAGATTGAATACACAACCAAACTACGACTAACTGTTGATGACCACACAGAAGTCACTACGTTCGTGGTCACTAACACTGGTGCAAACAATATTATCATTGGATTTAATTGGTTGAAATACCACAATCCATTGATAGATTGGAAGAAAGGTGCCCTGGGGACTGCAAAGGAAGAAACAATGGAAACTGTGGCAAGAAGAGGACAAAGAAGATATTGAAGAAGGAGATAAAATCTTTGTTGTGAACATGCAACCTGAAAACCCTCCAGAGTATATTTGTGCTACTGGTTCCATATCAGCTAATTTAGCTGCACGACATGCTACAGAAGAGGGAGCAAAATCTTTGGAAGAAATTGTACCAGGAGAATACCTTGGGGAGTTTCGACCTGTCTTTGAAAAAGAAGATTTTGATACCCTTCCAGAAAAACAAAAATGGGACCATGCAATTGAGTTAGTACCTGAGGTGGAACTGTTCAAAAGCAAGGTCTATCCCTTAGCTGCAAATGAACAGGGTCCACTGGACAATTTCATTGAGGAACAACTGTGAACTGGAAGAATTTGAGCTTCAAAATTGCCTATATCTTCACCATTCTTCTTCGTCAAAAAGAAAGACGGAAAACTTTGTCCAGTTCAAGATTATTGAAAACTCAATTCCTTGACTATCAAAAATCAATACCCTATTCCATTGATTTCAGAGGTGCTATATAAACTGCGAAAATCTTTACGAAACTTGATGTAAGATGGGGATACAACAACATTTGAATCAAGGAAGGGGACAAACATAAAGTTGCATTTGTCACCAATTGAGGATTGTTCAAACCCCTTGTAATGTTTTTTGGCCTCACAAATTCACCAGCGACATTCCAAACCATGATGAACAAAATCTTCACTGACCTTATCCAAGCAGGGAAGGTTATTTTTTACATGGACGATATCTTGGATAAGCACATGAAAACTGTTCAAGAGGTTTTACGAATTCTAAAAACACATAATCTCTACTTGAAACTGGAGAAGTGTGATTTCCATAAGGATGAAGTGGAATATTTGGGGCTTATAGTGGGCAACAGGAAGATGAGGATGGACCCTGTCAAGGTTGAGGGAGTCCACCAGTGGGAAACACCAACTTGTGTCAAAGACATTCAGAGCTTCTTAGGATTTACAAACTTCAATTGAAGGTTCATTAAAGACTATGCAAGGATGGCTCGTCTGTTAAATGATTTGACACAAAAAGATGTACCCTGGCAATGGACACCAGACCAAGAAAAGGGCTTTCAGAAATTGAAAGATGCTGTCACATCAGAACTGGTTCTCCATTTCCCCCTGGATAATTGTCCTTATTGAGTCAAAGCGGATAGTTCGAATTTCGCCCAACTCTAAGACAGTGAATGGTTACCTATTGCCTTTTTATCAAAAGGCCTTAGTGAACCAGAACGAAACTATAAGATTCATGATAAGGAGATGTTGGCTATCATGAGAGCCCTAAAGGATTGGAGACATTACTTGATGGGGGGACCAAGATTTGAAATCTGGATGGACCATCGTAATCTCCAATACTTTATGACGGCAAAAACCCTCAACAGGAGACAGGCTCTTTGGTCATTGGGATTAGCTGATTATGACTTTCAGCTGGTTCACAAACCAGGAAAGAGTCATTTGAAGCCTGACCTACTTTTGAGGTGAAAGGGTCATGAGGAGGGGGTAGACAATAACAAAAACATCACCCTTCTTAAAGCCGAATTCCTGTAAGCCATGGAGACAGCTCAAGCTTGAGATACCCTGGGAGATATTTTCCTTGCACAAGTATGAAATTCAAGACGCAAATGGGAACCCTCAGTCATAAAAAACGTTGAACATGATCACTCATTCCAGAACCACAGAGATTATATTACTAAAGATAATCTCTTATACATTCCCAATGACCTCGAGCTCTGTAACGAAATCATCTGATTCCATCACGACATGTACTTTGCAGACTGCCTGGGCCAAGCCAAAACAGTTGAACTACTTACTCGGCACTATTGGTGGCCTAGTGTCTATGGAGATGTCAAGAGATATGTCAAAGGATGTCCTACATGTCAACAAACAAAAACCTTTCCAGGGAAACTGAGAGGACTACTAAGTCCTAACAAGATCCCAGAATGAATTTGGCAAATTATCTCTTGTGATTTAATCATGCATCTTCCTCCATCACATGGGTATACTGCTATCCTCATTATCGTAGATTGACTCAGTAA
Organism: Tetrapyrgos nigripes; assembly: GCA_013368315.1. Taxonomy (NCBI): domain Eukaryota; kingdom Fungi; phylum Basidiomycota; class Agaricomycetes; order Agaricales; family Campanellaceae; genus Tetrapyrgos; species Tetrapyrgos nigripes. The sequence goes on from JAACJM010000042.1 coordinate 493,562, forward strand.
AAGGATGAGAGCACTAGCGACTTATGACGAAGTCACTAGCAAAGGCATAGCACAGTTATTTTTGGACTGTGTCTGGAGGGATTTTGGATTACCTGAGGATCAGTCTTTGTTAGCAAATTTCTAAAATCCCTCTACGAGATTCTGGGCATCAAAATGAATGTTTCAACAGTGTATCACCCTCAAACTGATGGGCAAACAGAACATGTCAACCAAGAAATCAAACAATACTTGTGTGTTTTTTGCAATTGGTGACAAGACGATTGGGATGAGTGGCTACCTATGGCAGAATTCTGCTATAATGATCAAGAACATAGTTCTACAGGCTACACTCCCTTCTATATGACTAGTGGCTTTCATCCCCAAAAAGTTACTGAACCATTTGTTGACGTCACCAACGAAACTGTGATAGATTTCTTTGATTGGATTGAAAAGACCAGAACAGATGCTAAAGCGTGTCTTATGAAGAGTGTGGAGTTGATGAAGAAATACTATGATAGAGGACAGAATGAAGGAGATAAGGTGTATATTGAAGGGAAGAATATCACTATGGAATGACCAAGTACCAAACTTGCAGACAAACGATACAGAACTTTTCCTGTTAAGGAAAAGGTAGGGATTCTTTGGTTGTGAAACATCAGCAAGATGACATCAGTCAAGAACCTGCTACTATTGAAGATGGCTCACTGGTCTATGATGTTGAAGAAATCCTAGGTTTCCGTATGTGTTATGACCGGAGGAAGAGATTGTTTTTGGAGTACTTGGTGAAGTGGTTGGGGTATTCAACAGCAGAGAATACTTGGGAACCAGTGGTGGAGTTGGAAAAGAAGTGTCAGGAACTAATAACCAAGTTCCACACAAAGAATCCAGTGGCACCTCGGAATATCAAAACAATCCTTTCTTTTGTTTCTTGTGAGTTTTACACTTCAGGGCCAAAGAAATCCCAAGCATGGGTCTATGGAATCTCTCAAGCATCTTTGGGGCGAAGACCCTTAAGAGGGGGGTAATGCCATGAACCTTTCATTCCTTGTTCAAGAAACCCTTAGAAGGATTTTTGATCCTTCTTTATCTCTCTGATTGCCACTACCCACTTTTCCCTAACAAGATCGACTTCTTCTGAGCTGGGTCATTTATTGCCCCCTTAGATTGCGAGTGCATTGTCATAAGACCTTAATTTATCGTTTTGATTAATTCCTCTAGAAACATGGACATTATTTGCAAAGTAGTATATATAGAGTAGGATACTCATCCTGTATCTTTACTCTAGTCTGGTCTTATCACATGGACCTTGCCTTATCCTACTCAATTCTTTAGTGTCATTGTCACCTCACCTAAACATCTTTGGCAGCATATACTGAGGAGGAGTTGTATATAGAGCTTCTACAGCAAGAAGCAGAGGTCAAGATACCAGATGATGGTGCATTGGAGGGTTCTGGGGATGAGTACAAGGGCTAAAAATTTTTTGTAGGAGGCGTAATTTGGCTTAAAATGGCCTTAATTAAAAGGTATTATTAACTATCTAAGATATAAATTCATTGGGTGGCCTTAATTAAGCCAGTACTACTACTTCCTGGACATATGTAGATTCTGAGCCACACTGACTGAAATAGGAACAATCTCTCTAAAATCTATGCCCTTCAATATCCTATCTGCAATTGAGGTGGGTTGGAATGGATGAGTTTGAAATGAGTCACAAAACTGCACCTTGTTGTGAAATTACACATGATGATGCAATTGTGGCTATGCTAAGGTCTTCCTCCAGACCTCCTCCAATGTCTTCCTTCTGTGAGGTCTCAGGCAGAGTGTGGATGTCTGAGGAAAGGAATTACCAGCACCTAATGACTTGCAGTCAAAGTTGCTGGTTGGTATGATTGACTGAATGAATGTCAGGCACCTTGAGTTCCCTGTCCTTATTGTCCCTATCCCTGTTACAATTTCCGAAAGGACCTTGACCAGGCCAGGAGGATAGGAAGTGGGAAGTGGGAGGATGAGTGAGCTGGATAATCATAGGCATAGGATCATAGTTAGCTAGTTAGTTAGCTAATGCCATCAAAAGTCACCAAAATTTTCAAAAAATGTGAAGGCAAGAAAAGAGAAAGGAGAAGAAACAGAAGGAAAACAAGAACAAAAACAAGAGTGAAAAAAAAGGCGTACATTTTTAACATGTGTCATTGCCCATTTCTTGTCTTCTCTGCTCTGGCAGGTATAACTGTCTAATCTAATAGGATTTATATTTATATTTACGTTCAAAAATTAAAATAATCAAAACTGTAATGGCAGTATAGGGACTGCCACACTAGTGGAGACAAGGAGGAGAAAAGAGGTGGAATGAGATATAATCAGGAACATGTTATATCAGTAGTCTACAAAATGTGACTATCAGTATAAATATATGGCTGTCACAACATGTGATCATGTCGTAAATGTAGATACGTTTACACTCCTCCCCATTTCAAAACAGAGCATATCCTAATAATACAGAAGGGAAAATATAAGGTTAGAGAGAATCAAACATGAAATCTATAGGGAAAAAAATTTTTGTAAGTAATCAAGTAACTGAACAATCAATTGCAGCCACATTCGAGAACATCTCTTGTGAACCAGTGCCACCTTGCGCAGCCCATTCATCGATACATTCACAGTCGTGAATTTCTGAGAAGGGTACCCACTGGTCACCTTCCGGTCCCTCACCCACCCAGTGTATCAGGAATTGCCATCCTCAGCTGCGGGGTCAGGCATTGACAATGTGATCTATAAAGTGTTCCAGTTTACCATTCACCAATACTGGAGGCAGCAGTGGATCTCAAGCTCTCCCAGGGAAGGATACATTGTCATTTGGAATATGAGGTTTGAGCTGGGAAACATAAAAAGTTGGAAACACTGAGGGCATGTTGTGTAGATTGAGAGTGTACAAATCTGTGTCTGGATGAGCTTTGATGACCTTGTAAGGCCTGTTGAAACATGGGAAAAATTTAGCCACTGAGTTCTGTCCAGACTGCGCATACTGTCTTCAACGATTTGACATTGACAACATGACCATATCTCCTTCTTGATATACTGGAGGCTTCCCTTGGGCCTTGTTGGCCTGAGTTGCTTGTTGGACCTTCGCCACAAACAAGGCATCTCGGGCATCCTGTTCAATACATGCCATCTGTTCCAAGAATGCATGAGTGTCTAATTCTTCAGGACTGGCATCAAGAGAGTGTAAAACAGTGGGCAGTACCCTTGGGGAATGCCCTGTCTTGCATTGAAACATTGACATGCTGGCACTGGCATTCTCCAAGTTCATTATGTCAAAACAAACCTTTGGCAGTGCTTGAACCTAACCCTTTTGCAGATGAGATACATAGTAGCACAGGGCCTGATTAATAGTCTTGTTGCTTTGCTCAGATAACCCATCACTTTCTGGATGGAAAGCTGAAGACATCTTCAACTTCACACCTGTCAAGGCAGTAAAGGCTTTCCAAAATGTTGAGATGAAAAGCTTATCACAATCTGATACTAACTTGGATGGGAGACCATTTTCACAGTACCATTCATTGAAAAATACAAGTGCACAATCCTCAGCTGTAATGTCAGTGTGTGTAGGGGCTATCCTCAAATCTGCGCCCAAACAATCTGTCATCAAAAGAATGCAATTGAAACCCTCGTCCTTGGGTAGAGGACACACGGAATCCAGTGCTACACTGTCCAAATGTCCATCTGGAACAGGCAGAGGGTGCAATGGACCTTTTGGGTTCTTAGCTGTGTTTCCCTTGTTACGCTGGCATTCCTGACATGAAGGAATGTAAGAACTGATCAGGTCCTTACACATGTTCAGCCAGTAGTATGAATCTTGCAAGTATGCATAACATTTATCACCACCGAAATGCCCAGTGCTATCATGAGCTAGCCAGTATAGGGTCTCCCTAAGAAAATTCCCTGCAGGGATTACCAGTCTATCAGCAACAAACCACAGACCTCCACGCTTCTCAATCCCTGGAGGTAAGGCTGACAGGTTCTGCAACTTCTTCACAAACTCGTCATCATTGTAACCAGTCTTGATTTTCTCCAAGAATTCAGAGTCAACACTGACAGACATTACTGGAGTGACAGCACAGGTGCAACACCAAACATCAACTAGACATTGAGGTCTCTCCACAGAATATTCACCCAGTAGTGAGTTAGGCGGGATCTGAGACAAGGCATCTGCCCCAGAATTTTCGTCACCAGGAAGGTATGAGATGTCAAGGTCATACTGACTCAAGAATTCCTGCCAGCAGATCTAGTGAGTGCTAAGGTCCTTTTGGCCCTGGAAATTAGTCAGGGTGTGGTGATCAGTCATAACATAAATTTTCATCCCAATGCAGTCAGCTCTCCACTTCTTCAGAGCCTTTATAATAGCCAATAGCTCCTTTTCATGTACAGGGTAGTTCAGCTCAGCACCAGACAACTGTGAGGAATCAAAAGTGACAGGCTTAGCTCTCTTCAAGTCCAGGCCCAAGCAAGGATTGCACCTGTGTGCCAATTGCTAGCATCACAAATAAGGAAAATTTTATTATTGCCCAGGTTCACATGATCGATTGTTGTCAGACAAGCCCTCTCAACAACTAACTCTTTAATTTGTACAAATGCCTTCTCATGGTCAGAAGACCACTCAGGAAATACCTTGTTGCACTCTTTTCATGTCAACAAAGTCAACACTTGGGTGTACTCTGCCCAGGAATCTCCATACCCCTGCTGCAGAGTGAGGTCTGGGGAAGTGTAGTATTGCATTGCACTTGCCACTCTGGGCCTCAACACCTCTATGGGAGATATGATGGCCTAGGAAGTCTATTTCCAACTGGAAGAACTTGCATTTCTTTGCATTGCAATATAAACAGTTCTTTTTCAACGCTACAAGAATCAGTTCTACATGTTTGGCATGTTTGTCTTTGTCGTTAGACTAAATAATGATATCATCCAGATACACATGGCAGAATTTGCCCATGTATTCACATAGCACAGATGCCACCTGACGCTGGTGGATTGCAGGTGCATTCCGAATTCCCATCAGCATCACAACCCATTCATACAGGCCTAAGGGAGTATTAACAGCTGTCAGTGGAATGGAAGCCTCATCCATTTGAGTCTGGAAGAAGGAATCTGTCATGTCCATTTTTCCCCATATTCAGCCCTTTGCGCAATCAGCCAAGATGCCTTCAATACAGGGCAGCGGGTGACGATCTGGGACTGTGTTACTGTTCAGGACCCGGTAGTCATTAACCCACCAGGGCAGTGCCATGGGATCCGCCTTTGGAATGAGGAAGGCTGGAGACATAGTCGAAGAGGAAGAGGGACAGATTTGGCCTGCATCCAGATGTGCCTGTATCAGTGTAGACCAAGCCTCTTTGTACTTTTGAGGAGTCGAGTATGGACAGGCTTGAAAGGCCTTGTTTGTGTCCTTTAGCTTTACCGCAGGTCTGCCACATGAGGGATCTTATCGAAAACTGAGGCGAACCTCTGCTTAATAATGTCTGAACGTGCTTGCTGGGCTGAAGAGATTTCCAATTCCTCCAGTTTAGCTTTGACAGCAGCAACCACATTATAAGGAGTGACAGTATCTAACTCACGCAACTGAGGATTCTGGTCATGAAACTGTTTCAATTCTGCAATGATGGCAAGACATAGTTTACAAATAGCTACATGCTTCTCTTTAGGGCTACGAGTATCAGGTGCTGAAACACTGGAATTACAAGCTAAACAGGCAGCTGACTCCCTAGTGTCCAAAATATCAATGCCTGAGACTTTATCAATACAAGTATGAGCTTCACAGTCTAGAGTGAGCTTATTATGTGACAGAAATGGAAGGCCCAAGATTATGGGGGAACATAAAGATGGACAGACGATAGCATGGACTGAGTGAGAGGTCCACGTATTAGAATGATCAGAATGAAGTTTAACAAACTCATGCAAGGTGGTAGTGCAAGATGGCAATGAGGCATCTGTAGTGGCAATGCCAATAACCTCTGGACAAGGTAACTTGAAATGTCCCAAACCCAGTTGACAGACCAAATCATCCCTGATCAAAATGATATGTGAGCCAGAGTCTAATAATAAGGAGACAGGAACAGGTGATGAGGACAAAGGTCCCACCAATAAGGCTTTGAAAGCCAAGTGAGGAACACGAAGTGGAGCATTACTCACTACAGTGTGCTGACCATCTGGACTTGAGGAACAGTCTCTGGGTGTCAAATTCCCTCCTGTGTTTGCCCATTCCTCATCATCACTGTCCCTGGCATTATTCAAGGCTGCCACCAGTGAGTATCTCTGAGAGGAGTCACAATGACATCTAGGAGGAGACAGGCTATAGCGACGGTGACAAGGTTGAGGTGATGGTGAATCACCATAATTGTAATAGTCCTTGGAGTTCTTGCCCTGATGACCAGGAGCTCTCATTGGAGAAGCCGGTGATCACAAAGCAGAATGGCACCTCACATGTGCATTGGAGTACAGGTCCTCACCCCTGACAGACCTCACATTTTGGAAGACAGCAGCAACAGGGTGAGAAGAATTTCCCACTTGTTCCAGGAAGGCCTTGATGTCCTCAACGGCAGTGGTGGTGGATGCAGGTGCAACGGCAGCAACAGCTGCAGGAGTTCTCTTCAGCATAGCATTCAAGGTAAGGGAGACCTTATGTTTTCTAAACATGTTGTTCGCATAGTCGATATTGTCCTGAGTCAGAGGTTGGTTGGCAACAGTAAGAGCAGGGGGCTTCCCCTTGTGGTCGGCATTGGCAGTGCAGCACATGAAACAGAGGTGGCCCTCCTTGTATAGTTGGAACAGACCAGGGTAGGCACGAACCTCTGACATGCTGCGAACCTGATTCGTTGGGAATACTACTGCAACACCTGGAATGGCTGCAGCTGGTTGACATGTGTTGTGAGGAGCTTGATATGAAGACGTAGCCAAAGATGAAGATGATGACAAGGCAGTGTTGGATGAAGACGTAGTGGAGGTCACTTTAGCCAGGGCTCTCTCCAAATGAGAGATGTGGTCCTGTTCAGGACGAATGTCCCTACAGTATTTGGCATCAGCCAGCTTGACCTGGTCCACCCACTCTGTGAGCGGTAGACTGTCAGAGATCTCCTTCTTCAGGAACTTCTTCAGGCCCTTCTCGTTCTCCAAGGCCATGTGCAGGGCTCCATGAAGGCAGCTATTGTCTATGTGTCGCTTAGACCCCACCAGCAGATCATTGTAAGTCACCAACATGTAGTACATAGTACTAAAGTTGCAGTCCTTGAACTTGGTGAGGTCAGCATAGATGATTAGTCCTTCGATGTGTTCTTCCCAGTCCTCACCCAGGATATGGGAAAGTACAATGTGTTTGAACTCAGCTGCAGAGCCTTTTTGAAGATCCACCTTGCGCACTGAGAAAAATTTCATGCTGTCTGGGTGTTGGAAACACTTGGCGAAGAGATTGTGAGCCTCAGACATTGAGAAATTTGTCAAGGGAGTTTTATGACCACTGAGGTAACTCGTCATGGAACTGTGGACATTGGTGTACTGTTGGGCAGTGAGTGACCTTTCGAGTATTTTGGGTGGTTTTCCTGGACCACCAGGCACCCAAGCAGTGTTAGATGAAGACTTGAAGATGATGTGTTACAATTTCTCACTCTGACTCATTCTTTCTTTTCTTTACTTTGTTTCATTTCTTCTTATCTAACACATGTTTCCCTTTCATTCGCCATGCTCTATCCTTGACACCGGAGAGGAGGTCTGGTGCGCAGCGGGGTTCACTTACTCACAGCAGTTAGCCGAAGAGGCAAACCAGTTGAAGCCAAAACAGTCATTTGAGGAGATAGTACCCCCGCAGTACTGAGATTATGCTCAAGTCTTCTCTGAAACCGAATCCGAACGCCTTCCCGCATACAAACCTTGGGACCATGCTATTGATCTGGTACCAGGAGCACCTGCCACCCTACGTACCAAAATCTATCCAATGTCTATCAACGAACAGCAGGAGCTTGATCGTTTCCTTGAAGAGAACATCCGCAAAGACTACATCCGACCATCCAAATCTCCCCTGTCCTCTCCAGTCTTCTTCATCAAGAAGAAAGACGGAAAACTTCGATTCATCCAGGATTACCGACAGCTAAACGAGTACACCGTGAAGAACCGCTACCCTTACCCCTCATCACAGACATAGTCAGCCGACTGCAAGGAGCCAAGTATTTCACCAAGTTTGATGTACGTTGGGGGTATAACAATGTGCGGATCAAGAAGGGGGACGAATGGAAGGCGGCATTTGCAATGCTCTTTGAGCCAACCGTCATGTTCTTCAGGCTAACGAACTCTCCAGCGACCTTCCAAAGCCTCATGAATTCCATCTTCTCCAATTTAATTGCTGCAGGAAAAGTGGCTGTTTACCTGGATGATATCCTGATCTTCAGTGGAGACCTGGAAGAACACTGAAAGGTGGTTCGGGAGGTACTAGCAAGGCTGAAGAAGCACGATCTGTATCTAAGACCAGAGAAGTGCGAGTTTGAGCGAGAAGAGATAGAGTATCTTGGTCTGATAATCCGAGAAGGGCAAGTCTGTATGGACCCGGTGAAAGTAGAAGCAGTGCGTCACTGGCTGATTCCCCGTAATGTCCGAGATGTTCGAGCATTCTTGGGTTTCGCAAACTTCTACCGACGATTCATCGAACACTTCGCTAAAACGGCTTGTTTTCTGAACGACCTCACCTGCAAAGACATCTCATTTAACTGGGGAACTCACCAACAAGAAGCCTTTGACTCTCTCTGAGCAGCCTTCACATCTGCTCCTCTCCTTACACTCTGGTCACTGGACCGCCCTACCCGTGTTGAAGTAGACGCATCAGGCTTTGCAACAGGCAGAGCCCTGATGCAGATGCTCGAAGACGGTCTTTGGCATCTGGTAGTGTTCCGTTCAGCGTCTATGCAGCCAGCAGAACGAAATTATGAGATTTATGACTGAGAGATGTTGGCTATCATCGAAGCCCTGAAGGACTGGCGAAACTTCTTGGAAGGACTGCCACAGCCATTCGAGATCATCACCGACCACTCCAATCTAGAGTTCTGGAGAACAGCACAAGACCTTAGCCGACGACAAGCGAGATGGGCCCTTTGGCTATCACGCTTTGATTTCAAACTCATACATCAGCCTGGCAAAGCGAACACCCAGGCAGACGCTCTCTCTCGCCTACACCCTCATCAGGTGACGGATCGAGAAGACAATCTAGAAACCACGGTACTCAAACCAGAGCACTTTGTGAGACTTGTGGCTACTACCCTGGTCAACCCCCTAGAAGAACGAATCTGACAGGCATTGGGAAGAGAAGTAGAAGTCTTGAAAGGACTAGAACAGCTGAAAAAGGATGGACTGCAGCGACTGGCAAACGGGTTACCTGAATGGGAAGAGGATAACGGGCTAGTGTATCACAGGGGTCGAGTCTACGTTCCTCCAAATGAAGAACTATGGAGAGCAATAGTAGAGCAGTGTCATGATGAGCCGTCAGCAGGACACCCAGGACTACATGGGACACTCGACTTGGTAACCTCACACTTCTGGTGGCCCACTGTCCGCTCCTTTGTAGAGAAGTACGTGGAAGGATGTGATCGATGTGCCAGGAAGAAGCTACAATGTCACCCACGAGCAGTAATCCAACCATTGGATGTCCCCTTAGGACTCTGGGAGGAAGTCGGAGTCGACCTCATTACACAGTTGCCACCTTCACAAGGTTACGACGCGATCCTGGTCTGCACAGATCTCTATGGAACACAAGTCCATACCCTTCCCTGCACGTCTAACATCACCTATACTACCGAGAAATCTTTCGCCTACACAGTCTTCCACTCCGTTTCGTGTCAGACCGTGGCCCTCAGTTCGCCACCCAAGCCATGCGCTCTCTCTTGGACCGGCTTGGGATCAAGTCAAGCCTCTCCTCAGGTTACTGACCCCAGACAAATGGTCAGACGGAATGAGCAAACCAAGAGGTTGAGAAATACCTGCATCTCTACACAAACTATAGACAGGATGACTGGGTAGAACACCTTCCCATGGCCGAATTCGTTCTAAACTCCCGCACACACTCAGCACACAACATGGCCCCCTTTGAGGTGACCTATGGCTACCTCCCCCTGTTCAACATACCGGTCGGCCGACGCACAGGCATTCCAGACATTGAAGACCGTCTAAAGATCCTGAGAGAAGTCCAGAAAGATGCTGGATCTGCGTTACATCTGGCTAAACAGCGCATGAAAGAGGGATATGAGAGAGGGAGACGGAAAGGGCATCAGTTCAAGGTCGGAGACTACGTCTGGCTGAGTGCGGAAGACATTGACTTAAAGCTCTCGAGCGACAAGTTGGGTGACCGACAGCTAGGCCCATACGTGATTTTGGAAAAGATCGGCGACTTGGACTATTGATTAGACCTTCCCAAATCCCTGAGTCGCCTACACCCGGTATTCCATGTTGACAAACTGTACCCCTACAAGGGTAACACGGTGAACGGACTCTTACCGGAAGAGCTGGAACCAGTGTACCTCAAAGGGGAGGACGAGCCAGAGTATGAGGTGGACACTCTGCTGGATAGCAGAGTACGATGGAGGTGAATGGAGTACCTTGTCAAGTGGAAAGGTTATGACGACGGCCACAACTCATGGGAACCAGCTCCGAACCTCAAAAATGCGAAGCGGAAAATCACTGCATTCCACAAAAAATACCCCGAGGCAACAAGGATCTAGAAAGCAACGGCGTCTGCTGTCACCGGCTGCTTGTGGGCAACTCACTGAACGACACGTCAGCACTAACTACGCCTATAAAAGCAAGCCATCCCAGAACAAGAGAACAGATTTCAATCACATCCTACCAGACCAACGGTCACACGCACGCACCCACCACTATGTCTACCACCACTACTGCCCCCACTACACAAAACTCATCGGTCGTTCAACCAACCAACGGGGACGATGCACATATGCATGTCGCTCAGGCTGACGATGCTGACTGGCCAAAAACCACCAAGGACAGCATGACGGTTGTAGACGCTGCACATGGAGAGGAGAGGATGACGCGAACAGCCGGTGTATACTAGGAGTTGGGCATGGAGCCAGATGCATTGCTCATCAAACTTCCCTCCGAGCAGAGCATAGAGGAAATCTTGGATGGGGGACCAGCACAGTATGGGGGGCACACATCGCTCAAGAGGTTGAGGTTGACGATGGTGGATGGGATGGAGCAGGTTGGGGGGATGGAACAGGTTGGGGAGCTACAGCCAACGTCACCAGATGGTGGTCTCCGGACCCACGGCCAAATTTACCCGACTACTGGCCTGGGCAATGAGGGTTGGACACCCTAATCCGCAATCAATGGAAGAAGCAGTGGGCTGAGTGGCTTCCAAAAGTATTCATCGAGGACGATGAAGTTTAGGAGGGGGGTAATGTCACAAAGTCTATATTTGGTATGATTTATTTCTTTCTATCTCCGCATTCTCAGATCTCCATACCACTCCTCGGACCTTTACACCTTATGACTCGCGTTCCACATGCTATGCACCGGACCTTTCATTTCTCCGATACAGCTTATTGTATAGCCGCTTGTACAGCTTCCGTTACAGCTTTACTCCACAGCTTTCCCTTTACATATATAACCTGTAGCCTGACACCTGGTTCCCCATCTTGACCTCTTTGTCATTGGGACCAGGTGTGTATTCCCTTTTTGTTATAGTTCTTTTCACCTTTGCTAATGAGCACCGTAGTTCTAGTTCTTACTGTTGCTTGTTAGGTATTTAATATATTCTTCGTCATTGGGACCAGTTCTAGTTCTTACTGTTGCTTGTTAGTCGAGTCGAGCCCATAGCTCCTCGTTATCGCTATCTAAGCGCTCGCCTCTTTGTGACAGATCCCTTAGTGCACTGGTGGCCTCCATATAGGTCGCCCTTGCAGGTGCTATTGTCACCACATCTGGACAATGGGCCGCACCATCCTCAGTCTCTGATTCATCTGTCTCTGCATCTCCCCCACCATCTCCGACACCACTGCTCTGTGTAGATTGGCTACACGGTCTTGACTTAACAGATCAGAAGCACGTCAGCTTTGATATCGACAGCTACCTTGAAAACAGAGAAGAACTCTACAACAACTGCAAGCAACAGCCTTGTCCCCACGCTCATCACTCCATCCCCCAGGTCTGCTACTACTTCTGGGAAGGAGAAAACAGTATAATCCTACCCAGCAATCCAGCCCTACTCCACTCCCACTTCCTACGCCTTGCCTTCAGCCACCTGCCATTCTCCAGTCCTGAATCTAGTACTTCCACTGTTCCATCACCAGACATCACTCACACCCCACTACCACTATCTGCTCCACCTTCTGCCATACCAACAGCCTGTCCCAGTCCTACACTCATACCCAATCCATCCCCTCTTCCCGTGTCACCAGCCCCACTCAGTCCCATTGCTTCCCCAATCACTGACATCAACATGTCCTCCACCACCCTTGAAAACCTCCTCCAGGCTCTGGTCAACAATCAGAACAAGCTGCAGCAGGCAATCACCAATTTGGTCAATAGACCTACCCATGAATCCTCAGACAAAACTGCCAAACCGGCCCCATTCAAAGGCGAACCAGCCAAACTCGACTTGTTCTTATCTCTCTTCATTCTCTGGGCTGGAGAACAAAAGCAGCTCAAACTTGACAGTGGGAAACTTGATCCATGGAAGTGCATTGCAGAAGCACTCCTTATGATGGAAGAACCTGCCGCAGAATGGGCTACAGAGTATGCTTGTCATATCAGCAGAGTCCGAGCAGATGAAGCCAGAGCAGTCTTCTCCCGGGAAGGGAACTGGGACAACTTCACCCACACCCGTAGTTGTACATATAATACATAGTATATGAGAATAGCCCAAGCAATGTATTGCATTATATCTAGACAAGACTCAGTAGACTGTATATTATGTCCTCATTACTGTGATACATTGCAATGTATGTCCACCTATGCCAAGATACAATGCAATGTATGCCTACCTATGATACAATGCATAGCATAATAAATTAATAATAGGAAACGTGGCATCAGTTTCAACAGCCGGCATTGATTGTAGGACACGTGGAGTGTTGACAGGGAATGCGGCAAAATGGCACCGGTTTTTTATCACTGGCATTAATTGTGGTGAGAATGTCTCACAGCCACACTTCTTACACAATGCAAAGTATTACAGCCACCAGCACAGGGCCTGGGTCTCCATGGTCTTGCAAAATACATGTAAACAAGCACCTATTGAGGACAATACACTTTTTCCTTCATAGATGTGGTTGGCAATGTTGAGAGGTAAAGGCCCAGTTACTACATTAATAATAATAATTATCACTCTGTAGTAGATTCCGGTAGCTACATCGGGCCACCACTTAGTGTGGCAATGATGAGGCCCAAAGGAAAGTTGTCAACAGCAGGTATTCAATTGGGCCTCCTAATAGATTACTTTCCAAGTGTGCCACAATATACTTTTGTAACTGGCGGAGTTTGCAGAGTTTGAGTTCTTTGTGGGGATCACCCCTATCAAATCCTGTGCCTTAGCTAAATACATCCAAACATTACTCAAAGTACTAGCTAACGACGACACAGCTTCCTTCCACTGTCAGTGACACTCTTGTTGAACAACGTAACTGCTTTTCTCTTCTTGTTTCCCTTACTACTTGAAAATGTCAGTGTTCAGACATCAAAATAATCAAGTAAATGTAGCTGAAGAGCTTTTTCATTGCCTGTAGTACCCACTTGACATCCTCTACTGCCTTTATCCAAATCCTTTCTTCGTTCTTTGTCACTATCTTCAGCCACCAATAGTACAAGCACATGATCACAGTCAACATTCCACACTGGCCTGGCTTTCAAATTGTGTCCCATCTATTTGGGTCGGCATCCTCCTCCTGTTCACCAACAATACGCCCACTACTATCACGCTTCTGCCATTCTGGATTGATCGAGGACCACCATTGCCACCACACATCTGCAAATTCCTTAGCATCAACCATCTCTGCTGGTGGAGTTTCCAGGATGGCCTTATGGTTCCTACTCCAGACCTGTACAACGGTAAGAATGCGCTTACCCCTTTCAGATTTGAAAATTGATAACTCTCCTCCAGGGACACCCACTCTGCCAACACTGATATCCAAATTGGTATCTTTCACAGCACTGCATTACCAGCAAAGGTTTTATACACAGCTTTCAACCAACTGGGCCATCCGTCCTCCACAATCATGGTTCCCATACCCGTATCCATGGAGGTGGTAGTGGCGTCAACGATCGCTGGATTGTCAGGGCTAGGATGGACGTCGGTGGCCGTGGATTCACCATTGCCATAATCAAGTAACAGCCTTGGAGTCTCTAATTCAATGGCAAGGGGTTCAGCCGATGATGATGGTAGAGGGGGCGTACTATGCGTGTCATTCACAGTCATACTGGGAGGGTCGGAATTTGTTGAAGAGTTGGGTTTGGGGAGAGAATCGGAAGCAGTTGGAGGCATGGAGGTAGGATCGAGGAGAGGATTGGAAGCTGTTGGAGGCGTAGAGGGAAGATCAGGAGCCGTTTTGCCAAACAAGTAATCAGTGAGTGTTGTTTTTGTATTGTTGATTGTAGCATTGGGGTCAATTTGCTTGAAGATGATCTCGTTCATTAGGACCTGGTTCCTCATGATATTGTTTTGCCGATCAAATTCATACATTGATCCACAACACAACTTCCTCAGAATTCCTTGACGTTCATCATCCGGCAGACCTCTCAAATACTCCTTGCTCTGGGGGTAGAGAACTTGGTCCTCATCCAATACAGGAGTGACATCACGTCCCTTCCTTGCATTATCCTCCTTGACGCCACTGCCATCAACCTCGCTGTCCCCAGTGTTATCCACTCTCGCTTCGGACCCCTTCTGCCGATTACCCGATTCGGTTTTCTGGCAATCTGCCTTCTTGCGTGAACCCTTGGGTTTCTTCTGAGCCTCTGACTTTTTTACCACAATTTCCTCCTCGTCTGAATTCATGGCATAGAGGTCTTCCCTCTCAAGAAACTTCCTATTTGCCACCTCCTCTGTAGCCTTGAGAGATATGTTTGCGATTGTCAATGTGGCGTCGGGATGTACATCTGAATAATGGTAAGCGAAAATATTACTTTCAAAGTGATATGTTCTCACCTTCAGCTGTGTGCAACAGGAATTGTAGAAAATGTACCAAGACATTCTTTGAAAACTGCTCTGGCTTCCAGAACTCCCATCTTGTTGGATTCACGCCAACAGTCTCACCAGAGCTGAGGCTATAACAAGAAGATTAGAGCAGGTTTCATTATTGGAACCGATTACGCACATCAAACAATTGAAATCATCTGGATCTGGATCTGCTGCCAGAGGAGAACCGCCCAGGAGAGTAAACGACATCCCAGTGAGTTGGTGGAGTACCTCAAGTTGGGGAGCCATGAACTTGGTAAGATTTTCTCGTGCACTAGAAGTTCATTACTGTGATAATGATTCAATACTTACATATTTTTGGCCAAATCCCCGAATGATTCCAAGTTACTCATGCCAATTTTGTCCGCACCCATCAGTTCCTTGTACGCCGTGATCTCTTCATCATACGCCTCCTGGGCTTCAACATCCAAAGCCTCCTTGATGCTTTCATCTTCGGCATCAAACAGCTCCCAGGCAATTTTGGTATGAAACCATAAATGATAATTAGAGGCAAGATTAGCCTCCGGCCATCGCTGATCATACACTGCGGCAACTTTTTCCTTATAGGGAGACTGACGCATATAGTGTTTGTATGTCTCTACTCGACGTGGAGGCCTCCCAACATCACAGACAGTTTTTAATAGCAAAGTCAAATGAGAATTTATCCCACCTGACTTTGTCTTCTGCCGATAAAACCAATTGGTGAGCTGCTACTCAAAAAATGTTAAAACCAGAAAGTACACTGAACAGAATTGTAGACGTACCTTTCATGCAGCTTCCTGGATCCCCTTTTGTGCCCGATCCTGCCTGGCCACGAGATCTGCAAATTCTTCCTGTGTGTAGTAACTCCTTCAAGGACAGTAAACTTCTCAGGAACGCCCTTGTCATGCCACGGATGTTTTGCAAACCAGTACTGATGAAACTTCATCAACCAATCACTCTTGGCTTGCTTTGAAGATTGGCTTAAATAGCTGTCCTTCTCAATATTCAGCTCAGCCAAGTGTTCCGCTGTGAATTTCGACTTGACTCCTCTCTTTTTGGGATCAGCCACCTGGGACTGAGCTGACATTTTGGCAATGGGAGAAGCGCCAGGACAAATATTGGCCTGAGTAGAACTAAGAGTAACAGCGGGACTGTTGTCAGGATGAGAAGCAATTGAAGTGATGGAGGTAGCGTCAGACATAGCAAAGTAAAGCACACAATGCTGGCAAGAAACTTTTATAACTTTTCAGTCTCATTCAGCCACCGCGAACAATACTTTGTCACCTGACAAGTATAAAAAATTCTAAGTCCTCACGAAATCAGCCCATGAATGGCTAAGAAATTTTCAGACTCGTTGCAGGTAGATCAGCCACCAGTCTGTTGGTCTGTTGCTGTAAGTATTAAGTTGATTTTTTTGATTTTTATTTCCATTCCAGGTAGATTGGTCACGAAAGTCTCCTATTTCACTTAAGTAAAGGACAGCTAAATTTTTCGAGTTTCATTACGGGTAGATCAGGTGTTGTGTAAGTAGTAAAAGTGGTCGGCAGAATATTTTTTTGTAATTACTAAAAGGATTTAATCAGCCACCTCGTACTAAGAGCGGCTAAATTTTTTGAGTTTTGTTCCAGGTTGATGAGCGGTCATGTAAGTAGTAAAAGCAGTTGGCAGACAATTTTTTTGTAAGTACTAAAAGGAGTTGATCAGCCACTGCGTTGCCACCACATCATGTAAGTAAAGAATGTTTAAATTATTTTTAGCTTCATTTCACATCAATCAGCTACTCAAGACTCTTCTTCTGACTCCGTTTTCACTGTCTCAAGATCTAGACGTGCCAAAAGCTCTTCTGCTTCCCGGACACTATCAACCTGAACCACCTGAGCCTCCATTCCCCGTAGATGTGCCTCTCTAAGTAGTTCGTCGGCCATTTCCCTATTTTTTATGTATTTCAGTCAGCTCACTTCTCAAAGTGTAATGAGGCACTTACGCATTTACAATTCCTGTTCGGGTGCCCATAGTCACTGCCCAAGACTTTCCACGCTATGGAAAATCACCAAACCTCCGCCATGCTGGAGATTCAGGCCCAAAAAAGGCCTGGGCTGTTCTTTGCTTAGAAGTAGTACTAGGCAGGGATCGTGGCTGAGAAGGATGGGCAGACAGAGAGGAGGAACATTGCGATTGAGATGGATATGACAACGGGTCAACGTGTGGTGGCGGGGTTGTTGGACGCATAACCAGTTCAGGGTCTGGTACATAGATGCTGCCATCAACAAAATTGTTAGAATGACAGTGTTTACTGAGGCAGTTTTGTCTCCATCCATGTAAACTGCTTGGATCGTATCGGAAATCAAGATGTGCTCGTGGTGTTTCTTGATGCTCTTGTGAGCCTCGATCGACTCAAAATGAAAGTAAATTTGATACAAACTCAGCCACATGAGTTTGATTATGCATACTGGAAACAATATAACTATGCACTACTGCCATAAGGCTGTAATCTAGCAGCTACATTTGCTTGCTAGTGCGGTATGTGAGCCGGATAGATAGAATGAAATGATATGCACACTTACCTCTCCTTCAAATGTTGGCGTCTTTCACGCTCTGTTACAGCCAATTTTCTTTTGTTGTAGAAGCGATAAGTCTCTCTATAAGACCTGTTGTGTGCACGTATAATCTCCTTTTCGTCCTCTGGTAAGATTTGAAAAATTTCTCGACGACTGTGAATGAAAATGTGTCAGAGGGAGTCGTAAATTTCTGGATCCCCTTACTGTGCACTTGCTTCTTTAGCTCGTTTCTGCAATCGTTCCCGGTTTCTGTGAATGTAAATATTCAAAATATTACTTTTAGATAGACTGGAAACGAACTTCGCATAGTAGGAAGCATTTGCCTGGAATTTTTTCCACCAAGCTTGTACCTGACGTCTGTGCTCCAGCTCAGCAGTGATATTGTTTGCAGGAATTTCCATAGAGTACAGGTATTCCAGCTCAGCTTTGCCAGTAAGATGTATGTGGTCAGTGACACGCATGGTACTGATGGTGACACGAATGACAAGAAGAGAGTGAGAGATAATTATGTCCGATCAGCGACATGCACGGTACTGATGGTGACGTCAATGACAAGAACAGGGTGAGAGATCAATACGTTGGATTCTCAGCTTATGTATTAACGCCCGCCATAACTGAAACTGACCATGCAAAGAGCTACCTGCATATTTATGCTCTTATAAGAGGACATGCCACACTGGAACCAACAGAAAGACTTGTTCAAAATCATTCAAGACTATCCCAATGTTTCTGAGAAAATTAAACAGCAAGATGAAAGCTAGGTAAGTTATAGATTTTTGAAAAGACACAAGTAGATTCCACTACTGTCTGATACCTCAAGACTAATAAAGTACAAAGATAATTCTGTCTTAGAGAAAAGTATTATGCAATCTGGTACTATTTACTCTCAAATATACTCTCGAATGAGATTCCAACAAGAAATGCAGTTTACCCGGAGATGTGGTTGGGGGGATGTGTTCGGGGTAATATAACGGGCAATTTGCATTGGCTATCTGCCAGGCATCCTTTTTCTTCTGGAATAAACATCTGCATGATGTAAAATATGCGCATCTCAGTATTATTTATTTTGCAATGAGATCCTTCATCGAAGAGACGACTCAGGTTGGGTTGGATATAACAGGAAACTTGGCTATTGCTTTGGGATAAATAGGGTGGATTGTTGTGGGACCAAAGCAAGCAATGTTCCGAAAACTCAAGACTCAGGCGCAGCAGAAGCCTAGTAATCCTCATCTCGCTAACATTGTCAGTTCCAGACCATCTTCAAAACCAGTTGTATTTCTGCAGTACTCTCAGACGACAGACGACGCATACTTGACACCTCTGTCCACGTCAAACCTCCCCTCAAAAGACCTCGCCATGAAGCTGCGAGCAGCGATGAGGTTATGCAACTCACAGACTTGAAATTTGGAGAGCCTTATGAGTCTGTGCTTGCCAACGTAGGGGGTGATGCTTTTGATGAGGTCATTGAGAAGTCAGTGCCTCAGCTAACTACCGAAAATTTGAAGGCTCAGACGGTATCAGAGCTCAGTGAGTGTCTCCCTTCTTGAATGATAACAAATATGTATTGAAACTCTGTACTAGGATCAACCAATGAAGGAATGGACACCTTATCGTGACGAGTATCTGTATGAGCTGATCTGCAATGAGGGCTGGGAGACGTGGACCTTAACAGCTGCTCTCAATGCAAAAGGCTCTCAATAGATGGAGATAAAGATGACCCTGAGCCACTTTATCATTGCCTGGAGTGTAATTATCCTGAGCTAATGTGTCAAGCATGCTGCTTGAAGAAGCATGCAGACCAACCCTTTGATATCATTGAGGTGCGTAGATATTCAAAAAGTATACGAAGGGATAGATTTAACATTGCAACTGCAGAAGTGGAATGGAATCTTTTTTGAATAGGTTTCTCTGCAATCACTAGGGCTTGTTCTGTCATTTGGGCACAATCACAGTGAACCTTGTCTGCATCCCCATATATGCAAGTCCTTCACAGTAATCCACACCAAGGGCATCCACCAAATCACTGCTCAGCTGTGTAATTGTGCTCATAAGTACAAGGCAGGAGAGTACCGGCAGCAACTTTTACATCGGCGCTTGTATCCATCAACTCATTTGGACCCTCGCTCTGCAGCTACTTTTGACGTACTGAACAACTTCCACAACATGACACTACAGGGCAAGATTAATATATATGACTACTACAATGGACTGGAGAACCTGAGAAACAATTAAGGTGACAGGATTCATACTATTAATAATTATGTTACTAACGGCTTCTCTATAGGATCGCTACAAGGCCTTCTGTCGCATGATACGTCAATGGCGGCATCTAAAAATGTTGAAGTGAGCAGGAAGATGGAACGATGGCTTGAGACCAGTTGAAGAGACCCAGGCTGGTGAACTGGGAACTGAGTGTCCTGCATGCCCTTGACCTGGGGTCAATCTACCAGAAAATTGGCAGGATATTGAACCAGAACACAGGTAAACACATAAACATCACTGCTCTATAAACAAGACTAAAATATATCTCAGGTTCATATATTGGCTTTTTCTCGCAATAGACACATGCTTCCAGCTCAAAAGACGTGCTGTCTCCTCAGAAGAGAACGATCCTGCTTTAGGGAGTGGTTGGGCATATTATGTTGAAGATGGCCCATACAGAAAATACCTTCAAACAATTCCAGACCAGCAGGAGGTAAGTCGTTGTTCTCTGTGCAGAATAAGTGCCCTAACTTGATAAATCATTTTATGTACAGATGTCTACATGTAGTGGCTTAGCGACTCTGGAAATGGCTAATACAAAATTTTCAAGAGGATATGCCTGTACTGGGTGTGGCTTGGGTGTTTGTGCGTGTCATGAATTCATTCAAAAGAATGGCGTAGTCGACTTGACAAAAGAAGAGCGGTACGTGGTGATTCCTTCAGGAAATAACTGGCCCTGATGTAGAATAGATACGCTAGTATGGATTATAGCTTTGCATCATACATGTGCCACCATGATCATTGCCTAACCAAGGTCCAAGCATATGAAATTGCTTGTCAGTGGTCAATTTATATTATTGACTGCCTCAAGCTGCTGCCACCGCTTCTTCGACTAAATCTTCTGTTACATATCATTTATTATGTTGTTCCAAAGCTTCACATACATGGTCATCAGCTATGGTGTCAACTACGCTACTCTTTGAACTTGTTATGGGGTGCTGGCCGAACTGACAGTGAAGGAATTGAACGATCTTGGGCACACATGGGCCCTGTGGCCACAAGCACTCGGGATATGGGCCCTGGTTCCTGACACGACA
This sequence comes from Tetrapyrgos nigripes, assembly GCA_013368315.1. Classification (NCBI taxonomy): domain Eukaryota; kingdom Fungi; phylum Basidiomycota; class Agaricomycetes; order Agaricales; family Campanellaceae; genus Tetrapyrgos; species Tetrapyrgos nigripes. Next base: position 514,594 of record JAACJM010000042.1, read on the forward strand.
CATTGGATGACCACTGGGGTCACTGGAACTGGATTAAATTAGTGGGCCTGGGTATGTGATAGGTATAATGTTTCATTCAGAATTCTTGAAGTTTGACAGATGGCGTTCTCTATAGGTGAATTGTTGTTGCGATGCCTGCTCAATGCAATATCGGAACAAATTATCCAGTCCCATTCTTTAGCAGAGTTCACCGAGGGGCAGGAGAAACAGCAGCCTGGTGTCACCAAAGTCTGGGAGCAGATGATCAAAAATTGGGAAAGTGAGTTACATCTACCGGTGAAGGTCAGAAAGATTCCAAACCTTTACGAGATGCCTCGCACAGGTGAGTAATTTATTGATCTAAACTTAAACTCAATATGTATGGACTAATACATACATTTTAGGTCTTACGGAAAGCGAGATTCGTCTGCAATTGCTGACCGCCGAGGCAGAACAAGAGAAGAAAGGCGTTCCTTCCATTTCCAGTGTGAGCCCTACATCGTTCATATCTCAAGGGCTGGAATTAGAAGATCAACAGTAAGTTCTTCATTATGTTAGCCTTTTACTTTCAGCATAATCTAACAAGAGGTAGACACAATTTGAAATTGGAAATCAGAGGGAAGAAATTTGATACTGCAACACAGAAAACATCGTTACTCCAACGGCGAACAAAACTCCTGCGAGTGATTGGCAAATTTCGGTCTCTACAAGCAACATATATGCCTGGAGCCTTACAGATGTTAGAAGAAAGCGAGAAAAGTATTCCAAATGCTTCAAATACTGAGGAGAGTACTGGACATTTCCCTGAAGATATTCACCTTTATCTCCCCGCTTCCCTCACTCCAGTGTATCGCACAGAAGGTTGCCGTACCGGTCTAGTGGAACTCAAAATGAAATTACGTGAAGGGCAACTCCAAAACTCACTCCATCAGCTCACCTCCATATAAAGTCAAGACTGTTAACATATCGAACATTAAATATTGTGCATCAAGCAATGGTTACTCGCTCCAAAGGTCTTTTTATTCAGAATGAACAGCACATCGAGAGCTGTAAGAAGAAGTACCAAACAGCTTGGACTGCATTGGTAAATTTGGTTGGGAGAGAGAACATGAAGTGGAAGAAGCTTGAGGATGTTGATGTCCAGTTGATGACTGGAGACCGAGCTGTCAGGATTGCAAGAAAGAAGAAACGAAAAACTCCGGAAGAAAAGGATAGGGGTAGCAGTGACTCTGAAGTGGAGGATGCCAATCTGATCATAGCTGCTGCATGTCAGAAGCAGAAGCGAATTGATCAGATCCATGCATCTACTGGCGAGGGTTTTGCTGATCTGTCTTGGATCTGGAAAGAGGGTGGGACTGGAACACAGCTCGACAACAAAACATTGGAAGAAAGTAAGTATTTGATTTTGTTATGCAAGTACATCCTGAATTTACATCTTACCAGTCATACGTGTCGAGTGGTGTAAGGCACACGCCTGAACACAACGATGGACAGAAGAAATTATCATGATTAAGGAGGAGATGAGATGGTGCTTAGTGAGCTTGGAAGCCAAAGCACGGGCTTGGGACACCTTCAATGAATTTAGTGGAGTTGTTGCAGCTGGTAAAGATTCCTGGAAACCAGATTGGAAAATAAGCCAATCATACATTGGTCTGTTGACAGATGGCATTACTGCAGACTTTGCACACTCTGAAGTCAACATTTCAAGAAGCTGTGGACTGGGCTAGGTGAGAAGGAAGAGGCTCTTATTTCTGGCAAGGAACTGCTGGCAGTGATACATACACCTTCAGTCACTGTGGACTCTGATGATGAAGGTGCGGGGAGGGAGCCTGAAGATAAAACCCTCTACCAGGGCTATGTTGAGGACGATGACGAGGACAACACTGAATACTAGTAATTAACCTAGTCTCTCTTGATGTATATATGTACTTGTGTATCTCAGTAAAAACAAAAAGGAAAATAATAATAGATTCATACAAAGCAAAAAGCCGAATCCTTGAAATGGATACTACTTTAGAATTCTCTTCCAGAGTCTCTCGCAGCCGACTCTTGTCCTAATTGCGTTGTCCTACTCTCGGAAAAGCTCTACGTAGATTTTATCAAGCCTCCGGACCGGAAAAGGGGGGAGAAGGTGTGTAAATTGTAGAGAGGAGGCATGTCATTGAATGGAGGAATAAAATTCATATAGAACTCACCAAGTACTATTCACCCTGCCATGCTCCTTGTAGGAGGCATGTCGTTAAAGGGAGGAATAGAATTCAAATAACAGAATTTATACAGTACTCAGCGAGTTCTATTCACCCTATCATGTAGGAGGCGTGTCATTAAAGGGAGGAATAGAATTCAAATTAGAATTCAAATAGTACTCGGTGAGTACCCTTTACCCCATCATGCTCCTGATTTATGTTGAGCTCGAGAGATCAAAGCAAATAAGTATCAGAGACGCGTGGAAGAGCGGAAGAACACTTACTTGGTAGAGTGATCAGCTTAAATTACACATAGTAGAAGAAAGATGGTCATCTTAGCACAGTGCTGACAACCTATTATAGAGAACTAGGTCCCCAGTCAACATTCAGTAAATGCAAATTATCTATTTGTTATGGAGCCATTGTTGGAAGAGACATCAGAAAAAAATGAAGAAATAAAAACTCTATGTGTTGGCTTGCCGTATCCAAGCAATCCCGCAATCCATTTCCCCATTAACCAAAACAAAATTTGAGAAGTAGGGAGGTGAGGCCACTTGAATGGCGTGTTGAAGACGGGAACCACGGGACAAGGAGAGGAAAGGAAAGGGAATGGTGGAGGTGGAACAACGATGATCAACAAGCTATCAATGAAACGTAAAAACACGGATATTGCTGAGAGCTGCAACAGCAGCCATGAGCCTGTGTTACATAGCTGCGTTCTGCTCTACCCACATCAGTATACTGTGTAAGAACAGTAGTCAATGTGATATTATGCACTGTAAGTATGCGGCTCTTGAGTAAAAACCCGGATATTCCTGAGAGCCACCCAGATGTTTCCAGCCACGGCAGCATTATCCTGTGCCGGTGCTGTTTTTTTTTTTAGACGGCATTACCGTGAGCCTGTATTATGTATCTATGTGCTGCTACCTAGATTGGTATCCTTGTGTAAGAACGGTTCAATATATTATGCACTACATGGCTCTTGCAGTAAAAATGCGGATATTCCCGAGAGGTACAGCAGCAGCAGCATTATCACGTGCCTGTGCTCAGATGTTTCCGATATGGCCAAGCGGCTGCATTAAACAGAAATGGTATACTTTGCATTGTAGGTAGTAGTATCAGTCACATGGTAATAGTACCACTCGGATGTTTCTGAGAGAGCTACATTCACAAAGATACTTTACATTGTGTAGGTAGTAGTTACCCAATATTATTAATTGTGTGCTTTAAAAAATGACCATGTAGGTGAGATGTCCTAATATAATGCAATGTACACCTGAACATACTTTACATTGTGTAGGTAGTATTGAGAGACAATATTATGCATTGTATGCCTTTAAAATGACCTTGTAGGTGAGATGTCCTCCAGGGCTATTGTCAGTATACTTTGTATAATTCTTACAGCTACAGCTGTCACCCACGCACTAAAGGTTCGGTTTGGGGTAGCAAATGAGCAGCAGCTGGCCAAGAACAAGCTCGAGGCATTGAAGCAGGGAGATAAAACAGTAGCGGAGTTCTCTCAGATTTTCAAGATGTGGGCAGAGAAGACTGGGTTCTCAGATCAGGACCTCTAGTACAAGTTCCGGAAGTGCCTTCATAAGGACCTATTGTTCCCATTAGAAAATGTGGAGCTAGGACAGAAGGAGGCCCCTAAAAACCTAGACGAGCTGATCAACCAAGCACTTCATGTGGAACAGACCCTAGCAGAGTTCGTAGGAAAACCAGTCATTGGCCCTACCCCATCCC